>JASDDO010000014.1:261268560-261868560 GCA_030015575.1 Agapanthus africanus
GAAACCTCTGTGTAGGACTCTAAAGACTCGTCAATACGCCGGCAGCAGGTGATGATCATATCAAGCACCCACAAGCCGCAAGCGGTCTGCTAAACGTAACGGCCACCCGGGTATTGAGCGATCTGAAGATCGACGAGCAAGCCCGCTCACACTCCAGTGAATCCGACCAGTAACACTACCGTACAGTCCGGTCTGATCGTCTGATATGTCGCATATCTCGCCTAGGGGTGGTAAACGTCAGACCCCAATAGCTCGATAAGTCGTGTCGATATGAGGTCTATAACTGTTCGAGAAACTACTGGTAACACTTACCAGTAAATCTCAGCAACCCTGGCCAGGGATTTCCTGTTATAGCCAATCGAACACAGCGCAACATCAACCCCCTATACCGGGAGAGACGAATCCCCTCCTATCGCTCATTGCCTCCATGTGACTCGGGACTGTACCCAAAAACCACCGTTTTGCACGCCCTCTTGGACGTGGTAAGATGAAAATCAAAGCACAGTGGGAACCACACAAGACTCTATGACGATCTCGGGTCAACAGACTACTCTGTACCAGTGTCACCAGAGAACTGCCATCTGACGTGAGGTATAATACCATCTGGGAGTTCTCGGCGAGTCCGTCCAGTGTACCCAGTCTCTACTGAGCACCCGTATATCATCTCTGATGTCAAACACCAATGGATATGGGATCATCCATCGCCCATCTGTATGGGTCGAGAAGGTACACGCTAGTCTACTCTGGTATATCGATGCCCCGTCTCGATACACCCACGACTAGGGACTTTGAAGGATGTACTTATGGACTACCATGTCCCCACTAGTATGATCCGCATCATAGTCCAGGTAGTCAAGCACACATCCTAAGGGCTTTACCAACATGTAACAGAGAGACAATCAGTATACACGTTAAGGTAAAGTTCAACCAGATAGCATACTGTCATGTCGAGCAAGAAAGTCCTCCCTATATATGTCCCAGCATCCACTACAATATACATCCTATGTACAGTAATGGCCTCTAGGGCATACATATAACTAACATTATGAGCCTCACATCGGCACGACTTATCGGGTTATTGGGGTCTGACGTATACCACCCCTAGACTTGATATGCGACGTATCAGACGAAGAGACCGGACTGTACGGTAAGTGTTACTGTTTGGATTCGCAGGAGTGTGAGCGGGCTAGCTCGTCGATCTTCTGATCGCTCAATACCCGGGTGGCCGTTACGTTTAGCAGACCGCTTGCGGCTTGTGGGTGCTTGATATGATCATCATCTGCTACCGGCATATTGACGAGTCTTTAGAGTCCTACACAGAGGTTTCCTAGCTCAAGCGAAACGAAATAGGAGTGCATATGAGATATGTGCGCGATCGAGAATAATGCGTGTATGTGATACCGTATTTGATTCTCGCGATTAATGTTTCGATTGGTTGTATAAGATATGACCTAGTTATCGAATCATTGATTCGATAAATCGATGCATTGAATACTAGTCGGTTATGTGCGACATGACCGGATCATTGAATCAAGTGTTGATTTAATGATTTAATGTATAATTATATATTTGATATATTACTTTGCATCAACTAGTATTGGTTCACTTTAAACGGATTTTTCTCACTTGATTTACACATTGTATATGTGATATACTTTTGTGCACATATAAGTATCATGTTAGATGATACTTGATCATATGGTTAAGTGTATGGAATTAAACCATAGTTAACTTGAGATTAGGGTTTTAATTATGCATTTATTCATTTAATTGTTTATTCATTTATTTGGATAAAGCTTAAGTGGAGAATGGTGGCATTTCTTGTTTTATGTTGAAGCTTCATGAAGCCTTGACTTTATGCAACCATTCTTGTCCACTAGCTTAACCCTAACTCTCCAAATAACCATGGTTGATTCTCTACACTTAACCTTAGTTAGAATTATGATAAGTATAGATTTTTCTTTTCATTTTATAAAACTTATCATAATTCTAGCTCTTCTTCTTCTTCATCTTCAAAAGAAAAACCAAGATGCCATCAATGGCAACTTGAGTTCTAGTGAGAGAATTCCAAATCTAAAGTGAACCCATCTCCTATTTCTTCACCCTCTACCTCTTGCCAAGTTGTCTTGGGTGTTCTCTTCACAAGTTTCACAACTTTGTGAAGTCGGAGCTTGAACTAGTGCAACCTCGACGTAGATCGTCTTTGACACGAAGCCGACGACCTATTCCGCACGTTTTTCCGATGAAGCCGACGAATGAGTCGAGGATTCATGATGGACAGCGAGGGCATGACCGCGTGGAGCTAAGGAGGTGGAAATCCGGATCTACAAAGGTTGTAGCTTCCGACCTTTAGTTAATTTGCTAACAAGTTTAGTTTTTCGCCTAGAATTCTAGTCTAAGATCCGCGTTAGGGTTTCTCGGCACCATAATTTTTGTAAAATGGCATGTTCGATGCCTTGTGAGACCTCTATAGGGTGCCTAGGAACCTTTCAGTGGTATCAGAGCCTAGCTAGAGCCTTAGGCGAAGTCTAGACGCGATTTGAAGTCCGAACGAACCCGAAACACCAAATCTATAATGCTCTCTGTACATTTTCTTAAAACCGGGATTTTTCCAGATTAAAAATGTCTAAAAAATTCAGCAGGAATATCTAAGAGTTATGGTGAAACACGATCTCTTGATTCATCTAAACAGCCGCGGAAACGCGGCAGAAGCATGCCTTCTGCCGCGCTTCCGCCGCTCACTGTTCATATTGCGCATTAATGTTTGCACAGTAACTCATATTTAATTATGCTGGATTTTCTGGGAATTTTTAATATTTATTCAAGAGTTGAATTTTCTGGAATTGTTTTGGGGATTCGGTGTTTCGATCGGAGTATCAAATTTCGTCTTTTGTGTATTTCCGGATAATTTTCAGAATATGTTAAAAAGTTCGACCGGATATAATTACCCAATTTTTCCCCTGTCGGGAAATTTCCAAGTGTTGGATTTTTCCGTAGTTTAACGACGTTCTAAGTAGTGCAAGTAACGCGATGGACCCTCTAGAAGACAACAAACCTTAACTCGATTATGTGACCGTCTTGAACTGCCCTTTGAACCTTCAGGTTTGGGGCAGTACGGCGTGCCACATGTGAGGCGTTGGCTTGACCCTTCTACGGCTGGACCGTTGCTACTGAGGCATGAACTGAATGTTGTTAGACTTATTTCATGTGTTGAGCTGTATCGGGAAAACTTGGGTATTCGACTGTTCGATCGGAAAGTTTAACATTTTCTGTTTATCTGGAATATGATACAATAATTGGAATTCACAAGTAGTTATGAGATAACTGAATGAATGTTATATATCTAGCAATTTAGTCCCATATGATATTGAAAAGAGTTTTCGATAATGAGACTAAAATGCGGGGTTTGTAACTGTTGGGCATGTGATGTCTAAAGAGGTTGTGGATTCCAACTGTTGTAGTTTTACACATTCTTTTCTGTGACCGTAAGTGTAGTATGTTCATATCGCCGGTTTCGTTGCTATACGTCAACGACAATTGGGGTATGCATACTTACTTACGTTGATGACATATGATGTTATGTGTTGCTGGATATGTTATATTGGATTGTCGTGTTTGAATAGCCGGGGGTTTTTATGTGAGATGAGTGTTTTTCATTTTCATTCATGTAAAAACTTGTATGTAATATTCTTTTATTTGGGGCACTTCCAGGTAGCGGAAGATGTCACCTTTTGTATATTATTTACTTTTCCGCATTAGGATAGACCCAAGGAGGGGAGCACAAGTAACCGGGTTCTGGGGTCCAGTGGGAGACCAACTCGAGGAGTCGAGTCCGGGTCTCCTAATCCTAGAATTGGCAGGGTTGCTTGCCGCTCTCGTAGGGGTCTAGGGGTATGGGATTGGCTATTCATCACGACCGTGGAATCCGTGTTTTATACTGGCTCGTATTCAAAACACGGACGTTCTAGTATATCCAATATTTCATATGTTTATTCTGCTGCGATATCTGTGTTGTGACTCTGTGATGGATATAGTATATAGTATATTTGATATATTATATAGACGTTACTTATGTTTTACACCCGCGCTAGCCCTGCCCTGCTCTGTCGTTAGTTACCTAACCTAACGGTGCACGAGGGGACATCGAGGCGAATGCGGATGGCATAAGTGTACGTCATATCTATCTGTGATGTTTAGGTATTTAAATGATGGGACTTCATTAATGTGATTAATGAAAGATAAGAAACCTAAGATGTTGTAGAATCAAATTTTAAAACAAAACAGGTAGCTACAGTTCTTGCTTTGCATAGCGGTATATATGATATACCATGCACCTTATTCGATGAGGAAAGGACCGAGATCCCTTCACCGGGAGTGACTCCTTTAGCAATAACTGGCAGATGCTACACACTCGGTTTGCTTTTGACTGCTTTTGGGTTTTTGCTTTGCACAGCGATATATATGATATATCCCGCACCTCATTCGACGAGGAAAGGACCGAGATCCCTTCACCGGGAGTGACTCCTTTAGCAAAACTAGAAAAGCCTCAAAATCACTCCATTTCAAAAACTTCATTTGATTCTACAACGATATCAAGTTCATTACGCAATAGGTTTTCAGAAAAACCTGCGTAGCCCTCCGTCATTTCAGATAAGTACTATTTAGTATTCGTGCTGCGGTTGTTTGGCATGCGTCAAGGCGTAGTGTACGGTAGCTAACTAGTATTTATCTGCTTATGCATATGATGCAGATTGGATTAGGGTATTCGCACGGCGTTGTTTGGCATGCGTCAAGGGTCGTGCTGGTGGGTTTAATTCAATCAGGAAATGACGGGTTGAACTTGACTAGCGGACTATGGGTTGTTTGGCATGCGTCAAGGTCATAGCACGCTAGGGGCAAAAGATTATCGGGAATTTCAAGTATTGAAATTTGCAATGAGATTGCATACCTTCTATGAGATAGTTGGATCCCGATACCCACTGCGAGTAAGAGTTACTCCTGGGAGAGTTTTACAAATTACAATTAGCCGATCAAGTAGGTGTCTAGAAAGGTGTTAACGAGGTTACGCCTCTGGGAAAACGAGGTTTACATTAATTAGGTTCGTGCGAAAGCACGGGGGACCTCCTTCAAAGTACCGACACTGGCCTGGCTGAAAGATTGGCGAACTTGTAGTGTGTAATTAATCCCGGCTAGTCTTTCCTTTTAGGGTTTGAAGGAAGATTTGATAAAAAGCAGTGGGAGCCATCCTGATTAGATAAGATAATAACCAATCTGATCTTGCACGAGCATACGCTAAAGTGTTTTCTTCTCTCTCTCTCCAGGTAGCGACCATTTCATGCCCTAATAAAGATAATAATATGGATGTATTGACCGAACCCGCATGTTATACTGTGCTGGGGAACGTTGATTCCGTTCATTCTTATAAGAGTTATAGGAATGAACAGGATATAGGGGAATACCAGGATTCCTATGCCACCCGAATGAAGAAAGTACATGTTGATGCATTTTCTTCGGGTGTGTTCGTTACTGAGAACTGTTTCTCTATTTGCTCTACGTCCTGGGTATTGGATACCGGGTCGGGATCCCATATATGTAATCAGTTACATGGGCTAAAGAAAGGTAGAGAACTTGGAGAAGGTGATAAAGACATTAGAGTTGGAAATGGTGCAATTGTTGCAGCTAAGACTGTCGGGGAATATCACCTTGTATTACCAACTGGTGATACATTGGTTCTGAACGAATGCTATTACATGCCGAACCTGATATGCAACATTATATCGGTTTCTTTACTGAGTAAAGAGGGATATAATTTTGTATTACAGGATAATGTCATGAACATTTTCCGTAACCAAAAGTTGGTTGGATCAGGCACGTTGTGCAATGGCATTTATGTTCTAAACCAATCAACAGTTCTGAGCATAACAAACACACACAAGAGGAAGAGTTCTGAACTGAACGAATCCCTCTTGTGGCATTGTAGACTGGGTCACATCAATGCGACACGACTGGCTAAGTTGCATAAGGATGGATATTTAAATCCGTTTGAATTTTCATCCTATGACACTTACCAGTCATGTCTCAAAGGCAAGATGACCAAAGCTCCGTTTACGGGACACGGAGAAAGAGTTACCGAACTCTTGGGACTGATACATAGATGATGTATGCGGTCCCATGTCTACACATGCCAGGGATGGTTCTTCGTACTTCATTACATTCACTGACGATCTCTCTAGATTCGGATATGTGTTCCTGATGAAACACAAATCAGAAGCTTTTGAGAAATTTTGAGAATATAAACAAGAAGTCGAGAACCAAACCGGAAAAAGTATTAAAATCCTACGATCTGATCGAGGAGGAGAATACTTAAGCAATGAATTCCTGGAATTCCTAAAGGAGAATGGGATTCTCTCTCAGCTTACTCCTCCATATACACCACAGCACAACGGTGTATCTGAACGGAGAAACCGCACCCTATTAGATATGGTGCGCTCAATGATGAGTACAGCTGAGTTACCTATTTCCTTCTGGGGATATGCGCTTGAAACAGCCATGGACCTATTGAATAGAGTTCCTAACAAATCAGTGCCTACCACTCCATATGAGATATGGAAAGGGAAGAGACCACATCTTAATTATATTAAGATATGGGGTTGTCCAGCCTATGTCAAAAGACAAAATCCGGACAAACTCGAGGCAAGATCTGTCTTATGTAAGTTTGTAGGATATCCCAAAAATTCACAAGGGTATATCTTCTACCACCCCGAGGAACAAAAGGTGTTTGTTTCTCGACATGCCACTTTCTTAGAAAAAAGTTTTCTTATGAAACAGATGAGTGGCATTCAGGTACAACTGGAAGAGGTTCCAGCAACACAGACTACAACAGAAGATTTGGTTGAACCAGAGGATTCCGTAGTTCCTGATGAACCCCAGCCACTCCGCCGATCTAGTAGGGTTCCTCGCCAACCTGAGAGATACTACGGTTTTCTCATGGATGGAGGGAGCGAGGATTGCATCATGGAGGATGATGACCCAACTAGCTTCGAGCAGGCCATCACGAGTAGGGACTCAGTGAAATGGCTGGATGCTATGCGGTCCGAGATGGAATCCATGTACACCAACAAAGTATGGACTTTGGACGTTGCTCCTGAAGGGGTAAAACCCATTGGGAGCAAGTGGATCTTCAAGAAGAAACTTGGTGTAGATGGGAAAGTGGAGACTTTCAAAGCTAGACTTGTAGCAAAGGGTTTTCGTCAAAGACCAGGTGTGGACTATGACGAGACCTTTTCTCCAGCGGCTATGCTTAAATCCATCCGGATCATGCTTGCCATCGCTGCTTATCATGATTACGAAATCTGGCAAATGGATTTTAAGACCGTCTTTCTAAATGGTGATTTAGAAGAGTGTGTGTACATGACTCAGCCAGAGGGCTTCG
Organism: Agapanthus africanus; assembly: GCA_030015575.1. Classification (NCBI taxonomy): domain Eukaryota; kingdom Viridiplantae; phylum Streptophyta; class Magnoliopsida; order Asparagales; family Amaryllidaceae; genus Agapanthus; species Agapanthus africanus. The sequence continues at coordinate 261,275,993 of JASDDO010000014.1, forward strand.
TAGACAGTGGGAGCAGCGGGAAGGTGTGCAAGCTGCTTAAATCCATTTATGGATTAAAGCAAGCATCGCGGAGTTGGAACATCTGCTTTGACGTCATTATCAAAGAGTTTGATTTCGTCAGAAACCCAGATGAACCTTGTATCTACAAGAAGGTGGCAGAGAGTAAGGTTGTCTTCCTCGTATTGTACGTGGACGACATACTCTTGATAGGAAATGATATTCCTATGCTGCAATCGGTCAAGCTCTTCTTATCACAAAGATTCTCAATGAAAGATCTTGGTGATGCCTCCTGCATATTGGGGATTAGGATCTATAGAGATAGATCCAAACGGATTTTGGGATTGTCCCAATCCAGGTACATTGACACCATACTAAAGAGGTTTAGTATGGAAGAGTCCAAGCGTGGGAACTTGCCCACGATCTCTGGAGTCACTCTCTCCAAAGAGATGTCTCCTAAGACTGATTTGGAGAGAGCTCGCATGCAAGGGATACCCTATGCTTCGGCAGTAGGCTCTATCATGTATGCGATGCTATGTACCAGACCCGATGTAGCATACTCACTAAGTGTAGTGAGCAGGTATCAAGCTGATCCTGGAGAGAGTCACTGGACAGCTGTGAAGAGCATTCTCAAGTACTTGCGAAGGACTAGAGATATGTTCTTGGTGTATGGTAACGGAGAACTCCAAGTGGAGTCCTTTACCGATTCGAGCTTCCAGAGTGATAAGGACGACTCAAAGTCGCAGTCGGGCTTTGTCTTTACCCTTTACGGAGGGGCGGTTAGCTGGAAGAGTTCCAAGCAGGAAACCGTGGCAAACTCGACGATGGAGGCTGAATACATCGCTGCCAACGATGCTGCCAAAGAGGCTGTCTGGATCAAGAAGTTCATTACTGAACTTGGAGTGGTTCCATCCATTGAGCATCCAATACCTTTGTATTGCGATAACAATGGAGCAGTGGCTTTGGCCAAGGAACCCAGGTCCCATCAGCGATCCAGGCATATTCTGAGGCGGTATCACCTGATCCGGGAGATAGTTGATCGCCGGGAGATCGAGGTCAGGAGGGTTGACACGAAGAACAACACTGCGGATCCACTCACGAAGGCCATTCCCCAGATATAGTTTGAGAGACTCTTCGGGATGCTCGGTATGCGATACTACAGCAGCTGGCCCTAGTGCAAGTGGGAGATTGTTAGTTGTATGTATGCCCTAGAGGCCAGTATTGTATAGATAATGTATATTATATTGGATGCTTGGACATATATAGAGATGACTTTCTTGCTCGACATGATAGTATGCTATCTGGTTGCTCTTTATCTTAACATGTACACTAGTCTCTTTATACTGTCTTATAGTTACATGTTGGTAAAGCCCTTAGGATTTGTACTTGACTACCTGGACTATGATGCAGATCATACTAGTGGGGACATGGTAGTCCATAAGTACATCCTTCAAGGTCCCTAGTCGTGGGTGTATCGAGACGGGGCATCGATATACCAGTGTAGACTAGCGTATACGCTTCTCGACCCATGTGATGGGCGATGGATGATCCCATATCCATTGGTGTTTGACATCAGAGATGGTATACGGGTGCTCAGTGGAGACTGGGTACACTGGACGGACTCGCCGAGAACTCCCAGATGGTATTATACCTCACGTCAGATGGCAATTCTCAGGTGACACTTGTACAGGTTAGTCTGTAGACCCGAGATCGTCATAGAGTCGTGTGTGATTCCCACTTTGCTTTGATCTCCACATTACCACGTCCATGAGGGCATGCAAAACGGTTGTCTTTGGGCACAGTCCCGAGTCACATGGAGGCAATGAGCGATAGGAGGGGTTTCGTCTCTCCCGGTATTGGGGGTTGATGTTGTGCTGTGCTCGATTGGCCGTAGCAGGGAAGTCCCTGGCCAGGGCTGATCAGAGATTTGCTGGTAAGTGTTACCAGTAGTTTCTTGACCCGTTATGAGCCTCACATCGGCACGACTTATCGGGTTATTGGGGTCTGACGTATACCACCCCTAGACTTGATATGCAACGTATCAGACGAAGAGACCGGACTGTACGGTAAGTGTTACTGGTCGGATTCGCAGGAGTGTGAGAGGGCTAGCTCGTCGATCTTCTGATCGCTCAATACCCGGGTGGCCGTTACGTTTAGCAGACCACTTGCGGCTTGTGGGTGCTTGATATGATCATCATCTGCTACCGGCGTATTGACGAGTCTTTAGAGTCCTACACAGAGCTTTCCTAGCTCAAGCGAAACGAAATAGGAGTGCATATGAGATATGTGCGGGATCGAGAATAATGCGTGTATGTGATACCGTATTTGATTCTCGCGATTAATGTTTCGATTGGTTGTATGAGATATGACCTAGTTATCGAATCATTGATTCGATAAATCGATGCATTGAATACTAGTCGGTTATGTGCGACATGACCGGATCATTGAATCAAGTGTTGATTTAATGATTTAATGTATAATTATATATTTGATATATTACTTTGTATCAACTAGTATTGGTTCACTTTAAACGGATTTTTCTCACTTGATTTACACATTGTATATGTGATATACTTTTGTGCACATATAAGTATCATGTTTGATGATACTTGATCATATGGTTAAGTGTATGGAATTAAACCATAGTTAACTTGAGATTAGGGTTTTAATTATGCATTTATTCATTTAATTGTTTATTCATTTATTTGGATAAAGCTTAAGTGGAGAATGGTGGCATTTCTTGTTTTATGTTGAAGCTTCATGAAGCCTTGACTTTATGCAACCATTCTTGTCCACTAGCTTAACCCTAACTCTCCAAATAACCATGGTTGATTCTCTACACTTAACCTTAGTTAGAATTATGATAAGTATATATTTTTCTTTTCATTTTATAAAACTTATCATAATTCTAGCTCTTCTTCTTCTTCATCTTCAAAAGAAAAACCAAGATGCCATCAATGGCAACTTGAGTTCTAGTGAGAGAATTCCAAATCTAAAGTGAACCCATCTCCTATTTCTTCACCCTCTACCTCTTGCCAAGTTGTCTTGGGTGTTCTCTTCACAAGTTTCACAACTTTGTGAAGTCGGAGCTTGAACTAGTGCAACCTCGACGTAGATCGTCTTTGACACGAAGCCGACGACCTATTCCGCACGTTTTTCCGATGAAGCCGACGAATGAGTCGAGGATTCATGATGGACAGCGAGGGCATGACCGCGTGGAGCTAAGGAGGTGGAAATCCGGATCTACAAAGGTTGTAGCTTCCGACCTTTAGTTAATTTGCTAACAAGTTTAGTTTTTCGCCTAGAATTCTAGTCTAAGATCCGCGTTAGGGTTTCTCGGCACCACAATTTTTGTAAAATGGCATGTCCGATGCCTTGTGAGACCTCTATAGGGTGCCTAGGAACCTTTCAGATGCCGCAAAGGAATCTGTCTGGATGAAGAAGTTCCTCACGAAGCTTCAGGTGGTTCCTACCATTGTTGATCCAATACCGCTGTATTGCGACAACAACGGCGCTATAGCTTTAGCGAAGGAACCCAGGTCCCATCAGAAGTCCAGGCACATTTTGAGGCGGTACCACCTGATCAGGGAAATCATTGATCGCCGGGAGATCAAGGTGAAGAGAGTAAATTCCGAGAATAACACTGCAGATCCACTCACAAAGGCCCTACCCGAGACTCAGTTCGAGCGGCTGATCGAGATGATAGGTCTTCGATACGCCACTACATGGCCTTAGTGTAAGTGGGAGATTGTTAGTGTATATACCCTAGAGGCCATTACTGTATCTTAGTAGCTTGTATATTACTTAATGGAAGCTTGGGATATTCACAGTTGTATAGACAATCTTGCTCAAAATGGTAGTATGCTACTTGGTTTGTATCTACTTCAATACGTGCATGTGTTTCTTTTAGCATATCGCTTATACATATTAGTAGAGCCCTTAGGATCTTTGCTTGATTACCAGCGTTGTGATGGCAGTCATACTTGTGGGGGCTGGGTAATCTATAAGCACATCCTTATACAGGTCCCTAGTCGTAGGACTATCGAGACAGGGCATCGATACTCCGGAGTAGACTAGCGTATACGCTTCTCATCCCAGCACGGGAGGTGGTCTGTCCCACAGCCATCAGTACGTCATACTAGAGATAGTATGCGGGTGCTTGTTAGGTTACGAGTACACTGGAAAGGACACGTCGGGAACCGATGGATGGTATTATACCTATCGTCAGTTATCAGTTCCCAGGTGACATGAGTACAGCTTAGTCCGCTGACTTGACACTGTTACTTCGCCTCGAGTGTGTTCCCACTGTACTTAGATTACTACCCTACTACGGCTCAAAGGAGTCGTGCAAACAGGTAGTAGTTGGCTGCAGTCCCGAAGAACTTGGAGGCAGTAACGGTTAGACAGGATTCGTCTCTCCCGGTATTGGGGGTTGACATCACGCTGTGTCTAGGAGAGCCATTACACGAGTAGTCCCTGCCCAGGGCAAGCGAGATATACTGGTAGGTTTCCAGTGTTATCTCAGGGTGTTCTGGGCTACACTCCGACACGACTTGTACCGCTATTAGGGGACTGACGTTCACTACCCGCTAGGCCCGCCATGCGATGTATCAGACGAACAGACCGGACTGTACGGAGATTGTCACATACAGGCTCAGTAGGAGTTCGGATGGGTTTACCTCATCGGCCTTCTTATCGACATCTACCTGGGGACCATTACGTACAGCTTGTGCCACTTGCGGTCTGTGGTTAAACCCACTGCCAGCGTAGTGTCGAGTCTTTAGAGTCCCATACAGAGAGTTTCCCTGCACTGAGCGAAACGTGTAGAGGCCGTATGGTTTTACGGCAGGGCTGCGATCACTTACGTGCACTTGTGTGCGTATGCTGTTCGGGCAGGCAATACTAGTGGGCTTTGGTTTAAGCCGGATCCTAGTATTGCACAGATGGATTTGTTTTGTCTTCTGTGCATTCGCATTCTACGGAATGCGGATGCGGATGTGTATGCACAGTTTTGAGGAGCGATGAAGGAGGAGGTGCCTCATTAGGGTTTTGGCAGTTGGTTCGGCCAAAACCGTTATGTGGCAGGCTCATTAGGGTTTTGGCAATTCGTTGGCTCAAAACCATTATGAGCCGGAGATATTATTTACTAATCCTTTTAGTGATAATTTTGTGATGGCTGATTGCATTGACCATTTGACCACTATGACCTCTCTTGACTTTGTTGACCCGTTGACCGAAGTTGACCATTGACCTTCATGAGAAGTCTACACTCTTCTTTTGATTTTCTTTTTCTTTTTGATTATGAAAATGGTCAATTCAAAGTAACATCAACTTTATCATGATAGGATTTGTAATGATGTTGTTTTACTATTATTGCAACCATGGTGCCTTTTTTCATTGGTGATGATATTCATTTTCTTATTCTCATTCTCTCTCTTAGAAATGAGAAGAAAAGAAAAGCTCCATGGTTGCTAGTTTTCCTCCTTCTTCCTCCTCTTGATAAATTCTTTTGATCTCATGTGTTGAGAGAAAAAGAATCCACATAGACAAACACCTCCATCTTTCTCTTCTACATAACATAGGACATCAAGACTAGCGATCTTGTTGCCCTAGTTGCCTCGGCTCGATGTGGAACTCGGTGTACATCTCTCTGGTGGATCGTCTTCGACTTAAGAAGGCCGTGGAGGTGACCAAGATTCGGATCGACCCTCGGAGCGTGGATGGACGAGTCGGACAGCGGAGAGAAGACCTGAAGGACCGGTATCGTGAGGTATAATTTCTACGGCATAGTAGTTAACGCCTCTTGTAGTTTGCTAGTTTCTAGTTTAGCAAAGATCCGGCTTTTAGTCCATGTTGCCTTTGCGCCAAAAATTATTTTTCGCCGTTTCCACCTCCCCGTAAGAACCGGGGTGAGCTACGTGAACTTACACAGAACACTCCGTATCACTACGAAGATCCACTATTATTTGGATACTCCATCGTATGGTTATATACGAACTCGAAGGAACTTGTTCCGATTCGGGGATGGAATCTGGTTCAGGAGAAATAGGAATAAGGTTTTATTCATTTGTGTTTTATCTTTACCTTCTCTCGGGTTGCGAGTGCTCCTAGGATTAGGAGAGTACACCTATTATGCTTATTGGATAGTCTTCTTCCAAACCATAGGCTGGTGCCGAACGGTAGGGAAGGAAGAAAACCATTTAGCCTAACAATGGTGTGCAGAAGGTAATGACTAAAGACATATAAAGGGATTTGGAGAGATGGCAAAGAAATATATGGCCACAGTTGTGAATCTGATAATGGAAGAGGCATTGCTAAGAATACCCGGATACTCCTCTGAAACATTTACATGTTTCAGTTTCACTGTGTACTGTTAAAAGAAAACTGATTTCCCAATTAGTCCTTGCTCCAGGGTATGTATTTTCCAGGTTTGATTCTCACATCTGTATGGTTTTACAGATGATGAGTGGGAGTAAGCTATTGGAAATTGGGTGATCATTCTGATTATATCGGGATTCGTTGTAATTGGTGATATTTGAGGAAATCGCCTGGGTTGTTTGTCGGACGACAAATATTTGGTTTTGAATATCTGTTATTATGCACCAATTTCAAATTGATATATCTGTATGTTTATTTTTATAAAGTGAGATATAACTTTTTGAAATTATGTCCATGATATTTACCTATATCAGTTGATGGTTAGGTAAGGAGCATTAAACAGCGGTGTAATTCTTCTTAACCATAAGTACAGTTTTCAACCTACGACATACAGGGAATGAGTTATTAGACTCTGGAGACTTATACAGAGTATTGTATGTTGTCCAATGTCCATGAGGACAGAGGGGTTAGTACTCGTACTATATTTTGTTTACTTGTGACTTCTCTAGTTCTTAGACTTGTGTTTCGTAGAAATGCAAGGTCTAAGTTTTAAGAAGTTATAGGTATAAGAATAAAGTAGAGAATGACGTGTTGCAAGTATCAGGGTTCTTCAAGGTGATCGAAGACGTAGATACTTGTGTATGGTATTCAGTTAATAGTAATGATTAAGAGAACTTACTTCTCTTTCAGGTTACTCATAATTGGAAGCACTCCTAAGTTGAGTAATACTGATCGGCCTCTCTTCATTTAGTTGACATGCGCTGGAGAAAGCTGCATGATTTGAATCTGGTTCCAATTAAATCAGTGCCTCTATTTCTATATTGGATAAAGAATAGTTCATATCTTAACATTGTTAAGGTACAGGGAGTTTTCCGGCTTATGCTCAAAACCAGACTCTGGATAACTCAAGACACGTTTCTGTAATGGCTGTTTGTGGGTTGACCCGGGCTATGACGAGGGTTGACTTTCTACCATCTGAAAGATCAATAGTGATATTGTTCTTGACTCGCCACAGTTTTAGTAAAATGGATTTTTTCAGAAAACAGTAGTGGGAGTATGGTAGAACTGGAAGTGATTCCATAACCACAAACGATTACTGAAAATTTGATAAGAACCTAAAGATTCAATCTGGTATGACATTCCATTGGCCACTCCGCAGATATGGTGGGTAACCTCAGGCACTCGAGTGGTACATCGGTATGCTCAAGCACGGTGACAGGGAGGTTCTTGTTTACCCAGACTTGCCATTGCTGTTGTTCTAGACTGTGAGACCCGGCAGGAGGATGAGTATAGCGTCATTCTAAACTAGCTTTAGTAGTGTACGTGTATATGACTCTGCCAGAGGGTTGTCGTAGTCAGTGGAACAGCGGAAGCATAGTGGACAAGTAGCTTATGTCTATTTATAGACTAAAGCAGATATAGCGGAGATAGATCATCTATTTATGATGTGACAGTCATAGGTTTGACTTCATCATAATAAGGGATGGATGAGTTAAGAAAGTAGTAGGGTGTGATGTCCTGGTATTTGGATGACATACACAGAGAAGGAAGTGAAATTCCTATACTACGATCGGTTATACTTTGGTTGTCACACAGTGGTTTCTCCACAAAGGACATGGATATTATATCAGACATTCTGGTTACTAGATCTATGGTTTTAGATCTAGATTTGGATAGTTTTCCAATCTGGGTACTCAGACAACATTCTAAAGGTGATTTAGAATGGACGACTCCTGGCACAGTAGTGTACCTACAGGTGATGGAGTCACCCTCTCTAAAGGTGTCTTACAGACTAAAGGGGAGAGTGATGTGCATGATTGGCAGATCACTGCTTAGGCAATTGAGTCAATCATGAGATGTCAAGTACCACACCGGACGTTTTTTTGCCCTAGATGCAATAGGTTGATATTAATCCTATGCTGGAGAAACGTTCGGAAGCAGTTTTAGAACATAAGTGGATGTTCTAGGGATAAGATAACAACAGCCTCTTTTATGAAACGGTTATCATTCCTGGCTTCCAAGGTGACCTGGATGACAGAGTGACTGTCAGAGTTAGAGTTTTTCTTCTGACGAAGGGCGGTTTTTTTTTTGGACAGGTGGTCCAAGCGGATACTGAGGGAGGCATGGCACAGGATACTGATTAAGTTCAGTTGACGATACAGTCTAAGAAGTTTAGATTTGGAGTTCATTTATAAACTAGGTCCCATCAGATATCCAGACATATTCTAAGACAGGTATTGCTCATTTTGGAAGATGGCTTTCTCCACGAACTTGAGATAAAGAGAGACATATAAAGAAACATCAGGGCGGATCCACTCACTGAGGCTATTCCTCGAACGCAATAGTTTCGCAAACCGGCTTTGTGAGACTGATTAGTAGAGGAGTTGGGTGTTCAGTATCACACGGGCAGTGAGTATGCGACATCGCAATAATTAGCCTTGAGTGCAAGTGGGATATTGTTGGATATAGTGCCCTCAGAGTCAATTATTGGATCGCAGGCACGTGATTGCAATGATTGAGGGTGGACCTATACCGGTAGGGCAGTCTTACTCAAGATGATAGTATGCTATCTGGATTATCTTTATCATCATGTACTGCTTTAGGTGACCTTACAGGTCACTATTGCACGTTGATAGAGCCCATAGGATTCTTGCTTGACGGCTAGCAGTATGATGGCGATCATATACGTGGGAGCTGGGGTCTATAAGCACATCCTTAAAGTGGTCCCTAATCGTGGGAGATTCAAGACTGGGCATCGATACTCCATTAGTAAACTAGTGTATACAGTCAAGACCCCGACGAGGGGCGGTGGCCGGTCTCACAAGCCATTGGTGTCAGTTGGTTCACATAAGATATATACATGTGCTCATTGGGTTATGAGTACATCGGACAGGACTCGCCGGGAACATGCTAGTTGGTATTATACCTGACGATAGATAGCAGTTCCCTGGTGACATGTGTACAGGTTAGGTCGTCGACCTGAGATCGTCATTTGTCTCGTATGAGTTCCCACTGTGCTTTGATTACTACCCTACCACAGCTCAAAGGAGTCGTGCAAACAGGTTTTAGTTGGGTACAGTCCCGAGCCACATGGAGGCAGTGAGCGGATCGGCAGGGGTTTCGTCTCTCCCGGTATTGGGGGTGAGTTCACGCTATGTCTAGGAGAGCCATTACACGAAGTCCTTGGCCAAGGCAAGAGATTTACTGGTAGGTATTCCAGTAGTATCTCAGGGTGTTCTGCGCTACACTCCGACACGACTTGTACCGCTTTTGGTGGTCTCACTTTTACCAACCCCTTAGGCCCGCCATGCGATGCTCATAGAAGAACGGACTGGATTGTACGTTTATGTCACTGACAGGCTCAGTAGGGTGTCCGGATGAGTTCGCTCATCGACCTCCCTTTTGGTCAATACTTGGTAGCCCGTTACGTACGGCTAGTACCACTGACGTGCTAGTGGTTAAATCCACAGACAAAGTATTGACGAGTCTTTAGAGTCCCCCACAGACAGTTTCTCAAGATTCGGGCGAAACGTTGTAGAGACCGTATGATATATGGCAGGGTCCGATCACATATGTGCAGTAGTGCACGGATCATGATCGGGCGGATCATACTAGTGGGCTTTGGCTTAAGCCGAATCCTAGTATTAGATTTGTTGGATTACTTTAGTCTCATCGCATTCGCATTCAGTCGGAATGCGGATGCAGGTATGTATATACAGGTGAGGGGTACTCTTGTGATCTGTCACGAGTTTACTTTAGTAGATGCCATTCTTTTTTTATTGTTGCAAACATTTGGATTAATGTTTGCATATGGAAATAATGAGCTCAAAATAATGATTAGGTGCATTAATTATGACATGGACAAGGGTGGTGACTCATGGTCTTATTCTTTGAACCATGTCATGTATAGTGATTGATTTGTGAGGTGAAATAAGAGAGAGAGAGAGAAAGGGCAGCCATGTATAGTGAGGTTAGCTCTTATATTTTATTTTTTTCTAACTCTCGCTCTCATTTTATCTCAACAAAAAAAGAAAATGAGAGGAAAGCTTCTTCTTCTTCCTCTTCTTTCTTGAGCTCATTATCTCCTCACTAATGGCATCCACTAAATCCTCAAGTGACAAAGTGATGACACACATTCTCTATTTCATCTTGGACACGTCGGCTAGCGAACTTCGTGCCCGAGTTGCTTTGGATGATGCGGGAGCCCGTCAAAAGACTAGAACATGTGGTGCCCTTTCCGACGAGCAGACCGGAGATCGGAGATCGGAGATGCCTCGAAAAGCTAGGGATGGTGGCTAAAGACCGAAGGACACGGATCGATCGGTATAGCTTTTCTAACCTTTCTCTAGTTGCTAGTTGTAGGTTAATGGTTCGATCCGGATTTAAAGTATACGATAGTGCCGATTTCTAGTTTGAAAAAAGTTTTCGTTTCAGCATTTTGGCCTCGGAATAACGGCCGGAGCGCTACCGTAGACTTACAGTGTTCATGGAATAGCAATTACCAAGGCGTGTGTGTTAACATGAATAGTGCCTGTGCAGCATAAACCAATGGTAATGGTGCAAGTGTCCTATGAGATGATATCACACATATATATAGAAGATGATGCGATGCAACGAGATGAATAACTAAGAACTATGCATATAAATGCAAGTACTACTAGAAATTCTAACTATCGGACGCCTTGCGCCATCCAGACGATTCCCCCATAGATGTGTACATCTACTCACCGGGACGCCTCGACTAATCTGATCCGATCTCAGCCATGTCTTTTCCGCGCCACATCCGATGCCTCTGCACCCAATCCTAGAATCGCACACAAGCAATTAAGAGGATAAATAAAAGATAGTCATGGATACAAACGATACAAGTCAACCATGTGCCCTAACTAGACGCGCACGCACTTGGTGCACAAAATATGCTCGCGACAACGCCATAAATCATAACTAGGTCGCTATACGTGAAAACCATCAAGCCTAAATCCCAATCGTACCCGTCTCGCACTCACAACATTCTAGATATTATATGAAATAGGTTATAAATCATCAGAAACTCAAACTCCATTAAAAGTTATTTATTCCGAAAACTTAGTAAGCAACAATTACCATTTTAGTACTAATCTAGATGTTTTAACAAATCCTAGTGGCCATAATGTTCTCTTAATAACCTAATTAAACCACACAAACCTTAACTAAATTTTAATCTCACCCATTTCAGATTAAACAAGAAATTAGTTTGCAAAAATGTTTAATTAGGCCAATTTACAATTAACAATTAGCAATTTAACATCTAGTTTAGCTCTTTCAAGTCTTAAGATATTAATCTACACTTCACTAACTTGATTTATTGATAAAAACCCTAACATTTAATTCAAACTCTTCTCTTAAAAACTTTATTTGCAATAAAACTATATTAACACCTAATCTAAATCTATGTTAAAGCAATTATTAACAAAACAATATAGGATTTAGTTTTATACCTTACAAGAATTTGGAGGATCCAGCTTGCTAGCCTTGCCACCAAAATGCTAATTTGCATCAAGATCCAAGCTTATATACCAACGAAGAATTTATGATGATTTTAGCTAGAATTTTAGGGTTTTATTTGTGGATTTTTGTGGAGTTTTACAAAGAAAGAAGAAGAATGGAGAGAGGAGGAGGGCTGCTGCCATGCAGGCCGAGAATGATGAGAGGGTGAGGATGTGTGTGTGTGTGTGAGTGAGTGAGAGGAAACCAAGTCTTAAGCAACCATACCCCAAGTCAACTTGACCATACCTCATTTATCTATTTATTTATTTGATTTATTTTCTAGCTTTAATCTTAGAAATATCTAGAACTCTTATGGAAAATTAGAAGAAAACAATATGTTACAAGATTAGTTTAAGTTGTCATGGTGCAATGCAACTTGTAGTTAACCCAATCTAATTTGTAATTATCACTAATTAAATGCATTAGTGAAATCTTATAATAATATTGAAAATAATTAATTAACGAAAATATTTTAGTAAACTAGCAAATTTATAAGTGACTAAATAAATACCAATACTAACCATTACATAGATAGAATAGGTATATTTATATCTATGTTGAAAAATAATTATATCTTGGTTTTTACGGAAAACACCAGTTATTTTACCGATTATCGGAAATTTTACCTAAACGATTTTCAGAACGTTACACCGAGAGATCAAGGTTAGGAGAGTTGACACAGAGGATAACAGAGTGGATCCACTCACCTAGGCCCTCCCCTAGATGCTATTCGAGAGACTTTTGGGATGTTTGGTATGAGATACTACAATAACTGGCCTTAGTGCAAGTGGGAGATTGTTAGTCATATGTATGCCCTAGTGGCCATTATTGTTGATATAGTGGATGCTTGGACATATATATAGATGATTTTCTTTCTCGACATGATAGTATGGTATCTGGTTACCTTTATCTTAACATATAGACTGGTGCTTTTATACTGTCTGTCACTTACATGTTGATAAAGCCCTTAGGATATGTATTTGACTACTAGGATTATGATGAGATCATACTAGTGGGGCCAGGGTGGTCCAAAAGTACATCCATTAACAGTTCCTCGTCGAAGGGATATCGAGACAAGGGCATCAATATTTCAGAGTAGACTGGTGTGTACGTTTCTTGTCCCTTAGAGAGAGATGGTTGATCCCACAACCATTGGTGTGTACATCAAAGATTGTACACAGTTGCTCATTGGAGAATGGGTACACCGAACGGACTTACCGAGGACTCCTAGTTGGTATTATACCTATCGTCAGATAGCAGTCCTCTGAAGATACTGGTACAGGTTAGTCTGTGGACCCGAGATCGTCATAGAGTCTTGTGTGGCTCTGTAACGCTTTAGAAATCGTTTACGCGAATTTCCGTTAATCGGTAAAATAATTTGTGCTTTCCGTAAAAACCAAGATATAATCATTTTTCAATATAGGCTTAAATGCACCTAGTTTAACTATGTAATTGCTAGTATGTGGTTTTTATTTAGTCACTTATAATTATTTGTTCACTTAAATATTTTTCCTTAATTAATTATTTCAAATATTATTATAAGCTTTTATTTATACACTTAATTTGCGATAATTACAAATTGGAATGTGTTAAGCACACAATTGTGAACCATGAAAACGTAGATACAAGTTTGTAACATGCTCTTCTCTTCTTAATTTGTTTCCATGTTTCTAGAGTTTTCTAGGATTAATTAGAGAAGAAAATTAAATAATTATTGAAAAAGACTTTAAGATGTAATTAATTTGGAGATGCTTCTAAACACACACATACATCTTACTCTCTCTCTTCCCACATTATGGCCGAGCCCCCATGTGCAGCCCTTCCTCTCTTCATAAATTTCCATCTCATTTCTCACTTAAAGAATTAATAGAAATGAAAGAATAGATGTTTAGTGTGTGTGGGGGGGAGGGGGGGTAAGGTTACCTCTCTCTCACTCACACACCCCTCTCTCTCACTCACCCTCACTCTATTCTCCTCCTCTAATTCTGGCCGAAAAAGGCAGCACCCCAAATTCCCCATTTTCCCCACTTCATTTTGCATCAAAAAATCCCCAAAATTTCATTAAAAGTCAATACAAATCCCAAAAACTATAAATCCAATTCTTACCCATTATTCCTTAGTGTAATCTACCATGGATCTTGGAGCAAGAGAGCAAATTGGAAGGCCAAGTTTGCATGTTTGATCTCATGTTTGTGGAGGTATAATCTTAACCCTAAGGTTTAATTGTTGTTTAATTACTTTAATCTAGTTTATTAGGTGTTTAAATAGGGCTTTAATTGGAAGTTTGGATATTCAAAAGAGGTCTTTGAATTCAAGTTAGGGTTTATGTTAGTTGATTAAGGTTGCAATGTATAGTTTAACATTCTAAGACATGCAAAATCTAAGCTAGTTGCTTGTTTGCTAATTGTCACTTTAAAATTGTCCAAAATATATAATTTTGCAAACTAGATTTTTGGGATTAACGTATAGAGATGAGATTAAATTTTAGCAAATATTGGTGTGACCTAATTATGATATTAGATGAACATGTGGCCACTAGATTTGTTTAAAGATCTAGTTTTGCACTAAAATGGTAAATCATTGCTTAGTAGGTTTTCTGTATAATTAGACGTTGGTTTTATTTGACATTATGATGATATATATATTATCTTCTACAATATTTATTGTTCTGTGAATGTGCGATCAGTACGATTGGGTTCTAAGGTGATGTCGCCGGATTTCTGTGAGAGTCTTGAGTTGGGTTTTTGGCTATGTTTTTCGGTATTGGGATTCTTGATTTTGAGATTTGATATTTTATTTGGCCGTTGGATGTTTGTACGTCAACGACGAGGGTTGTTTGGTTGTTTTTGCTTGCGTAGGCTATAGGTTCTAACCTATAGGCAATTCGTGTGCCGTATCGGTTTTCGGACTTGGTTTTCATACCATTGCGATATGTGTTGAATTGTAGGTACCCTCACGTAGATTCTGAGACGGTGGAGCACATCGACTATGGCTGAACAAGGAGTTCCGCAGGTGAGTAGATTTATATATACGGGGGAAGTCGGGTGGATAGCGTATAGTACCACCGCAATTATAATGGAAACCGATATATATAGAATATGGTTAAGGAAACCATGTTAGGAACTTATGGATATGGTTAAAGAATTAGTAGGAGACAAGATATATCATGACTTAAGGTTATAGTGTATGGTTTAGTGTGAGGTGATATGATAGAAAGAATGTCTCGATTTGATATATAAGAATGTGAATCACGATATATCTATATATATATATACATATATATTTAATGAAACAGAATAAGCATGAGATTTAGAGTAGCATGTTGAGATCGATAATTATGACATGAGATTAATAAGATAGATTGTATATGTAAGATGACTTGATATGAGAGATTGATGTGATGAAAAGAGTATACAATGAGACATGAAATGAGATGTATAAGGATATGACATGAGATCAATGAATATGATAAGATTGAGATGGATGTGTTATGAGATCGGTAAAACGAGATATTTATATATAATTATGATAATAATGAGTGATATATCGTACGAGATATAGATCCATACCCTCATTATTGTATAGGTTGATAGAATCCTTAATTGTTTAATGCCGCCGTATGATGGATTACCGTACGTGATGAGTTTTACCTCATGATTGATCTATACCCTTAATTAGAGGATGTCGTATGATGGATTGTACCGTACGTGATGTTGTGAGGCTGGATGCCTATTGACAGATTCACCGACTCGGATAGGTTATAGATATTTAATCTCTGTCTACATCGCTTAGTTTAGCCTTTACGTAGATGTTGGATTAGATACGTGTACCTATTAGCATCGCGCTTACGATTTACTTACTTCTACGTTGATGATATTTTCATGTCATTATATATATACTTTTGCTAGTACACCTGCACCATTATCGATGATGCGTATGTTACACTTACACAGATTTGCCGGCTTACACACTTTCTTCATCGATAATTGCTATGTTACTTACACAGTAGAGTTGCTACATCGTGCTATAATATATTGCAATGCTCACATCACTATGCTAGTTGCATGATATATTGCTATGCTCACATCACTATGCTATGTTGCATGATATATTGCTATGCTCATGTCATTATGCTATGTTTCATGATATACTTGCTATGTTCACATCACTATACTATATCGCATGATATACTTGATATGCTCACATCTCTGTTCTATGTTTGCATACATCATGCTTTATGATTATACGCATTGAGATGTTGTTTTCATGAAATTCTGGATTTAAGAACCGTGGTTATATTTCAAAAGAAAGTACGTATTTTTTTAAAAACCCGGTTTCTCTTGATATGATATTTCGAGACGTCCACCATGAGTTTTCTCGGTTCTGTGACTTATGTTAGAAACCCGATTCGAGGAGCGGTAAGCACCGTCTGCGGGTACATGGTGGACCGGTATGGTACTCCGGGGCAAGAAATGATTTTCATGGTATAGACGATGAGCCTGGCAGAGGGAGCACTATATACCGGTGATAGTATTTGGACTCGTCGGTTATCCGGAGGATACCGACCGGAGTCATGAGATAGATATATGGGCCGATCAGAGTATGCAGCGCCTTCGATGAGATAGATATGTGGGACGATCCGAGGATGCTGCGCCTGAGGTATGGGGATTTACGTGTCGATGCTGGACATGGGTTTCCATGATGTTTCGAGTGTTGGTGTTGGACACTCAAGTTCCATGATTTTATTGTGTCGTTGATAGACACGCGTAGTTGATATCCTCATACATACAGATATACGTTTTCATGATATGGTTTGTGTCGTTGATAAACACACGTAGTTGATATCCTCATACATACAGATATACGTTTTCATGATATGGTTTGTGTCGTTGATAGACACACGTAGTTGATATCCACATACATACAGATATACGTTTTCATGATATGGTTTGTGTCGTTGATAGACACACATAGTTGATATCCTCTTACATACAGAAATACGTTTTCATGATATGGTTTGTGTCATTGATGGACACGTGGATGATATCCATATGCATACTGGCATTGATTATATTATTGGCATATATGCAGATACGGTCACACTAGATATCATAGTATTACCTTCATGATATAGTTGACCTAGGAATCATTGTTTTATTCGATTTCTACCTGCTGATATTTTCTACTCATGAGTTGGCAACTCACCCCCGTTGTGCTACAGTTCTTGCAGGTTTGACCGCGTGGATCAGTAGCAGTATCGCTGGCACACAGCTTTCTTTCAGGTGGTTTGCTTTGGTAGGTGGGACATATTGTTTCATGCCCACTCTTGTATTATTATTCCTGTTGTATCTAGTCAACTCCATCAATCAGGAACTAGTATTTGTATAAGTAGTAAGACATAGCAAGACTTGTGGTTGCGAGACTTAGAGAGAGGGGTTATATGTTCGCTTGGTGAGTTTGATGTCTTGATTTACATAATCCCTTTTGTGTTGATCTTCGCCGTTGGGCGTCGTATATATATATTTTTGTCTTGCGTGGTTGTGATTCCGCCGATTGGCGAAGAGCTAGCTCCCGCTTGGGGATGCCTTTTATATCATCATGTATATGTGATTTTGGATCAAAATGTATAAGGGAGGTGCTGCCCAAATTTTTAAAAGACGAAACATGTTTTTCAACTAGTAAAAATCCACTTGCGTTTTTCATGTTCCATTATCTGTGCATTGAAGAAAACATTTGATTTCATCATAACTTTATTTCAAAACTTCACCTTTTTTATTTTCTTTAAAAGGTTTAGATTTCTGGGCTTCGGCTTACTTAATTTACGTTACGCCTTTAGACGTGACGTGATTTAAGTGCCGGTCATGAACTAAATTTCGGGTCATGACAAAGTAGGTATTAGAGCGCTAGGTTTAAACTTTGTTCGAGTCTAGGTTTGACTATGTAGAGCCTGGGGTGTAATCTATTTCGGAACCTAGGCTTGACCTTACGGAACTTAGACTTGAACAGGGGGGTATTAGACCCGAACTTTCAATTCATAGGTTGACCTTGATTGATGGAGTAGACAGCTTGAGTAGAGCGACGTACCGTACGTATGTTATGTGACATATTTATGATACGATACTCCACTTAAGAAATCTTAGGATGTACACATCTTGAGATCTTTGATACTATTCGTTCCTATGATCATATATCCATTTGGGATCTGTTGATTCTTTCATTCATTGATCTATCTTCTTCGATACCTGCTTGAGGTTCCTGTCACCATGGTTTGAGCACAGATTGAGCTGCTGCTAGTGTTGCGGTCAGAGCAAGCTCGTCTTGGACGAGGACTGACCATGTTGTTTTCTGGTGACTTAGGGACGTGTAGGTATAGTGTTGTGTTGTGATCTCTCGTTTGAAGCGAGTGTTCGGTTTTGCACCGGATGATCGGGCCATTGTTAGCGGCTGCCTGTTGTGAGAGGACTATTGATGTATAACCTACCTCAGAGTTTATGATGTCGTCTACCATGCAGACAGATGACCCAGCTGTTGCTGAGATTGATGGGATGTCGCTTCCAGAGCTTATGAGCTAAGATCGCTGGAGCTTTCAGGTTGAGATGCGACAGATGATAGCTAGTCTATCTTCAGTTTAGTTGAGCGACTGAGATAATTCGCATGATTTGATGCGCCGATGCAGGCTCAGTTGAGTCGAAGGTTTCCATCGTGGAGAATCTTATTCAGATCTAGAGTAGATCGATCCAGAGATGACGTTGTTCTTTAGATGATCCGATAGGAGATCAGTAAGTTGACCAGGTTCGGATAGAGGACCTCACCCAGATGCGTTGTGAGTTGATCGAGAGAGGATGAATAAAGTATATTCCTCTGATGGTTGGGATGAGTTCTCGAGGACGTGTTCGGCTTGATGTCTTCTACAGAGTGATGAAGATACCGAGTTCATAATTTCGAGTCCATGTGAGAGACTCCGGATTGACCGTAGCCGAGGACGAATTGCACTATGCAGACAGCAAGAGATGACGTGATTTCAATGAGGACGATAATGAAGACGAGTGGAACAAGACGTTCGTGCGAGATGTTAACGAGCCGTTATTACTCCCCGTTGAGATAAGAGATCGGATATGTATACAGAGGTGTGGGGATACGGCCAGTTCCGAGGAAATGTTGTGCTAAGAACGCAGATTTCTAGAAAACTAGAAAAGATTATGCAAAAGTACCAGCCTCCGTACAGTTCGGCATAGACGAGATCAGAAGAGATCTTGAGCAGGTGCCTTCCAGGACACCGCTGCGATAAGAGTTGCACCAAGGATTAGATGTGTGATGTGTATTCACAGGGCCAGAGGCCGACGCCGGTGACGTGCTGCTTCATGAGTGGTCTTGCTAATTGGCCTAGAGATGACCAGAGGAGTGTCAGAGCGGAATCGTTTCCGTTAGTACACCTCTTTGGGCCGATAAGCCAATGGATTGCGAGATTGGTAATCCGCAGAGAAATAAGGACCCAGAGAAAGAGGACTCTAGACCGTGAGCAGGAGGCAAGCGGATGTTTTTGCTCTGCCAGTTTGGGCGCACCGACATTTTTTTCGACATGTTAGGAGGTGTACCTCAATGTCATTTGTTGTGATTTGCGTTTGTGATCTGAGTATCACGCTTATATCGCGTGGATTTGAGTTTTGATGATTGGGTTTCATGATATTGTTTTCGTGCACCATGGCTGCACCTACTGGGTATTTAAATATTGTGCATAATTATTGTACTTGATATATGTTTTATATACCATTGTGTTGGTTTATGATTTGTGAATAGTTATTTCCCTTGATATCGGTTTTGTGCCTTAGTTGCACGTGTTTATCATTTCGTGGATTTCATACGGTTGATTTGATTTGTGCATGTGGTACGCACTCGAATTGATTTTTGCACTCGGTATAGCTTACATATGCTTGCAGTGCATTGATACGTGTTTTGTGCATGCAGTTTCACACATTTATGATTTTATACAACTTGGTGCACTCGGTGTTGTTTTTATATGCATTTGAGTTATTGATGAGTTTCCGTGCATTCGATGCACTAGATTGGTATTTCATGCACTGGATGCACCGGATTTGTATTTCGTGCACTAGATGCACCGGATTTTTATTTCGTGCACTAGATGTTAGTTATGTATATGCCGTAGAGGCCATTGTTATATATATGATGTATATTATAGTGGATGCTTGGATATATATAGAGTGGACTTTTTTGCTCAACATGATAGTATGCTATCTGGTTTCACTTTGTCTTAACATGTTGACTTGTATTGTGTTATTGTCTTGCTCTTACATGTTGATAAAGCCCTTATGATATGTACTCGACTACTAAGAATATGATGCAGATCATACTAGTGGGACCAGGGTAGTCTAAGAGTACATCCTATAACTATTCCTAATTGAGGGAGTATTGAGACAGGGCATCGATACTCTAGAGTAGATTAGTGTATACGCTTCTCGCCCCATATGATGGGCGATGGATGATCCTAATTCCATTGGTGTTTGACATCAAATATGGTGTACGGGTGCTCAGTGAAAACTGGGTACACTGAACGGACTCGCCGAGAACTCCTAGATGGTATTACACCTATCGTCAGATAGCCGTTCTCTGGTGACATCGGTACAGGTTAGTCTGTAGACCCGAGATCGTCAAAGAGTCTTATGTGATTCCCACTATGCTTTGATTTCCACCTTACCACGTTCATGAGAACATGAAAAACGGTGGCTTTTGGGTACAGTCCAGAATCACATGGAGGCAATGAGCGATAGGAGGGGTTTCGTCTCTCCCGATATTGGGGGTTGATGTTGCGCTGTGTTTGATTGGCTATAACTGGAAGTACCTAACCAGGGCTGATATGGAGATCTACTGGCAAGTGTTATCAGTAGTTTCTCGACCCGTTATGAGCCTCACATCGACACGACTTATCGGTTAATGGTGTCTGACGATCACTACCCCTAGACTGGATATGCGACATATCAGATGAAGAGACCGGACTGTACGGTAGTGTTACTGATTGGATTCACAGGAGTATGTACAGGCTTGCTTGTTGATCTTCTGATCGCTCAATACCTTGGTGGCTGTTACGTTTGGCTGACTGCTTGCAGCTTGTGGGTGTTTGATATGATCATCACCTACTGCCGATGTATTGACGATTCTTTAGAGTCCTACACAGAGGTCTGGCTCAGGTGAAACGAAGTAGGAGCACATATGTGATATATGCGGGACCGAGACTAATACGTATATGCGATACCGTATTCTATTCTCGCGATATGTGATTTCGGCCGGGTATATGTGATATAGCCGGGTTATCAGATCAAGTGTTGATTCGATAAAATGATACATATTATATTAGTCGGTTATATATAATATAGCCGGATTATTAAATCAAGTGTTGATTTAATAATTTAATGTATAATTATATATGTGATATATTACATTACATTAACTAATATAAGCTCACTTAAATGATTCTTTTTCTCACTTGATGATACATTGATATACATGTGATATATATTAAATGTATTATTTTCTTTTGTTACAAAATTATATATATGTGATATGTATAATTGTAACAAGTTAGGGTACAAATGCAACTAGGGTTTATGAGATTAAACCATGCTTTGGTTTATGGTTGGATTTATATTTATTTTGGTAATTCAAATTGAATGGATTAAGTCATCGATAGGCTTTGAAAAAGCTTCATGAAGCTTTGACTAGGTCCACCCCTTTGGATATTTATAAGATATTTATTAACCCAACCCTAACCCTAACTCATGGTTAAGTCTCTACAGGGGTTAAGCATGCCATGCTTAACCTATGGTTGCTTTTCTAACCTCACACAATAATTCATTTTATTCATTCATCACAACATCATCTTCTTCTTCCTCCTCACAAAAGTTTTCTAGCCTTTTGATTTGTGATGAATTAAAGTGAGAAATAGAAAACAAAAGAGAGCAAAATTCCTACATCATCATCCTCATCTATTCTAGCCACTTAGATTAGGGTGTTCGCTTCGCTAATACCTCATTAGTGAAGTGAGAGCTTGGGTTTGTGATTATTCAAGGTAGATCATCTTGGATTGTGAACTCTTTAAGCAAGGATGTCTCATTCACCTCATGGAACCTCTCTAGAGTCCGGAAGCATGATGATCACAGCGATGAGATTTCAACTCGAAGCTTATAAAGCGAAGGAACGGACTACAAAAGTTGTAATCTCTCTCACTTAGTAATAGAGTTATTTGCTTTAAGTTTATAACCCTAATTCTCTAGTAAAGATCCTTACTTAGGTTGTTTGGCAATTGTAATTTTTAAATTCGGCATGTTTGATGCCTTGTAGAACCTTGTCCTAATGCCTAAAAACCTTACAGTGGTATCAGACCCTAGCTAGCGCATTAAGCGTTGTCTAGACGAAATTAGAATTCCGATCGAACCACGAAAACCCGAATAATACCCCCTCTCTGGAAATTTTTCCAAATGTTGGATTTTTTCATGTTAAAAATATTCAGAAAAACATGCAGCGAATTCTATGGACACACCTGAAGAAAGAAACCCTAACTCGTTTAAGTGACCGTGGATCCGCAGCTAAAACATGGTTTTTGCGGCGAATCCGCGGCGCCACTTAAGAGGCTTGGGTCGGGCCCTTCAGCTGTATATCCATAGGTGCTATGGTATGTCTCTGGTTAAGTTTAACAGTGCTCAAGTGTTGAGCTCTCCGGGAATTTTTGGAATTCGTTGATTCGATCGAATTGTTTAACGTCGTCTAGCATTTTATAATGAGATACAATAATTGGAATCTACAAATTTGTTTGTTGCGTGTAAATCTAACATTTCGGTCTCGGGTGTAATCGGAAATCTTGTTGAATTATCCGACTTATTTTGAAAAAGTATTTTTATGGGTGAGACTTAAATGCGAGCTTTACACTGTTAGGCATGAAATCTTGGATATGTGATATCCCGGTTTTGTGTTGTCTAAGGGCAGTTATGATTCCAATTGTTGTAGCTTTTCATTTTCTTTTCTGCGACCGTAAGTGTAATATGTGGTGTATCGCCGGTTTCGTTTCTATACATCAACGACAATTGGGATACGCATATTTACTTACGTTGATGACATGCGATGTTATGTGTTGCTGTGGTATGTTATATTGGATTGTCGTGATTTGAATAGCCGGGGGTTTTATGTGAGATGAGGGTTTTTATTTTCATTCATGTAAAATTCATTGTATGTAATATTCTTTTATTTGGGCACTTCCGGGTTGAGGATGATGTCATCATTGTATATTATTTACTTTTCCGCATTAGGAAAGACCCAAGGTGGGGAGCACAAGTAACCGGGTTCGAGGGTCCAGTGGGAGACCAACTCGAGGAGTCGAGTTCGGGTATCCTAACTCTAGAATTGGTAGGGTTGCTTGCCGCTCTCGTAGGGGTCTAGGGATGTGAGTTTGGCTATTCATCACGACCATGAAATTCGTATTTTATAAAGGCTCAAAATAAAATCCAATATTTCATATGTTATCTTATGCTGTTGCTGATATACTGTGATGTGATAATTTTATATGCATGAGAATAATGCTTTATTATTATATATATGATATATAATAAACGTTGCTTATGTTTTGCACCCGAGCTAGTCCCGCCCCGGTATGCCGTTAGTTAAGTAACCTAACGGTGCATAACGGGACACTATAGCGGATGCGGATGGCATAAGCGTACGTTATATTTTCGTTTCTTCTGTGATGCTTAGGAAGCTTAAATTATGGGATTCATTAATGAGATTAATGAAAGAGAAGACACCTAAAAGATGTTGTAGAATCAAATTTATAAAAAGGGTAGCTCTAGTTTTTGCTTTGCATAGCGGTATTCCTTGTAGAATATCCAGCACCTTATTCGATAAGGAAAGAGCCGAGATCCCTTCACCGGGAGTGACCTCTATAGCGAAACTAGCAGATGCTAGAACTCACTCGGTTTTATTTTTGATTGCTTCTATAGTTCTTGCTTTGCGTAGTGGTATTTGAGAAATATCCTGCACCTTATTCGATGAGGAAAGAGCCGAGATCCCTTCACCGGGAGTGACCTCTTAAGCGAAACTAATAAAAGGCTCAAAAACACTCCTTTTCAAAATCACTTGTTTCTACAACGATATCAAGTTCACTATGCTCATGGTTTTCTTAAAAGCCTGCGTAGCCCCTCCGTCATTTCAGATAAAAACTATTTAGTATTCGTGCTGCGTTTGTTGGCCTTTGTCAAGGCGTAGTGTGCTGTAGCTGACTAGTACTTATCTATTTAAGCATGTGATGTGATTGGATTAGGGTAGTCGTATGATCTTGTTGGCCTTTGTCAAGGGTCATACGGGTGGGTTTAATTCGATCAGGAAATGATGGGTTGAACTTGACTCGCATCCTATGGTTTGTTGGCCTTTGTCAATGTCATAGGAGTTTAGGGGCAAAAGTATTATCGGGAATTTCAATTGTTGAAATTTGCAATAAGATTGCATACCTTTTATAAGATAGTTGGATCCCGATACCCACTGTGAGTAAGAGTTACTCCTGGGAGAGTTTTACACATGACAATTAGCCGATCAAGTAGGTGTCGAGAAAGGTGTTAACGAGGTTAAGCCTATGGAAAAATGAGGTTTATTTTAATTAGGTCCATGCGAGAGCATGGGGAACCTCCCTCAAAGTACCAACAATGGCCTGGCTGAAATATTGGCAAACTTGTAAAGTGTAATTAATCCCGGCTAGTCTTACCTTTTAGGGTTTTTAAGGAAGATTTGATGAAAACGGTGGGAGCCATCCTGATTAGATAAGATAATAACCAATCTAATCTTACAAGAGCATACGCTAAAGTGTTTTCTTCTCTCTCTCTAGGTAGCGACTATGTCACGCCTTAATCGAGATAATAATATGGATGTATTGACCGAACCCGCTTATTATACTGAGCAGGGGAACGTTGGTCCCGTTCTTTCTTATAAATGTTATAAGACTGAACAGGAAATACGGGAATATCCAGATTCTCACACTGCCCAAATGAAGAATAAGCATGTTGATGCATCTTCTTCGGGTGTGTTAGTTATCTAGAACTGTTTCTCAGTTCACTCTACGTCCTGGGTATTAGATAACGAATTAGGATCCCACATATGTAATATGTTACATGGGCTAAAGAAAGGTAGAGAACTGGGAGAGGGTGATCATTCCGTAAGAGTAGGGAATGGTGCAAATGTTGCAGCCAAAGTAGTTGGCGAATATCACCTTGTGTTACCAAATAGTAATACATTGATTCTGAATGAATTCTATTACATTCTGACCCTGATATGCAATCTTATATCAGTTTCTTTATTAAGTAAAGAAGGATATAAGTTTGTAGTACAGGATAATGTTATGAACATCTTCCTGAATCAAAAGTTGATTGGATCAGGCTCGTTAAATAATGGCATATACGTTCTAAATCAAACTACAGTTCTTAATGTACAAAACACACACAAGAGGAAGATTTCAGAAATGAACGAATCCTTCTTATGGCATTGTAGAATAGGTCATATCAATGCGACATGACTAGCTAAGTTACATAAGGATGGATATTTGAATCCGTTCGAATTTTCATCTTATGACACTTGCCAGTCATGTCTCAAAGGAAAAATGACCAAAACTCCGTTTAATGGACACTAAGAAAGAGTTATGGAACTCTTGGGACTGAACATAGTGATGTATGTGGTCCCATGTCTATACATGCCAAGAATGGTTCCTCGTACTTCGTTACATTCACTGACGATCTCTCAAGATACGGACATGTGTTCCTGTTGAAACACAAGTCTGAAGCTTTTGAGAAATTCAAAGAATATAAGAACGAAGCCGAGAACTAAACGGGTAAAAGTATTAAGATCCTTCGGTCTGATTGAGGAGGAGAATACTTGAGCAATTAGTTCCTGGACTATCTAAAAGAGAATGGGATTCTCTCTCAGCTTACTCCTCCATATACACAACATCACAATGGTGTATCGAAGCAGAGGAATCGCACCCTATTAGATATGGTGCGCTCTATGATGAACACTGTTGAGTTGCCTATTTCCTTTTAAGGTTATGCACTTGAGACAGCAGCATACCTATTGAATCAAGTTCCTTATAAATCTGTACCTAGCACACCATATGAGATATGGAGTAGGAAAAGACCATGTCTTAAACGAGTCAAGATATGGGGTTGTTCGGCCTATGTCAAAAGGAAAAGTCCGGACAAACTCGAGGCACGGTCAGTTCTTTGCAAGTTTGTGGGATATCTCAAACATTGACATGGATATCGTTTCTACCACGGCGAGGAACAAAAGGTGTTTGTCTCTCAACATGCCACCTTTTTAGAAAAGGAATTTCTTGCAAAGAAATTAGTGGCAACGAGGTAGAACTAGATGAAACTCCGGCTACACAAACTACAACTGAAGATTTAGTGGAACCACAAGATTCGATAGTTCCCGACGAACCTCAGCCGCTTCGCCGATCTAGTAGGGTTCCTCATCCACCTAAGAGATACAATGGTTTTCTCATTGATGGTGGGAGCGAAGATTGCATCATGGAAGATGATGACCACAATAGCTTCGAGCAAGCCATCACGAGTGGGGACTCTGTGAAGTGGCTGGATGTAATGCGATCTGAGATGGAATCCATGTACACCAACAAAGTATGGACTATGGAAATTGCTCCTGAAGGGGTAAAACCGATTGGGAGCAAATGGATCTTTAAGAAGAAACTTAGTGTAGATGGAAAAGTTGAGACTTTCAAAGCTAGACTTGTTGCAAAGGGTTTTCGTCAACGATCAGGTATGGATTATGAGGAAACCTTTTCTCCAGTGGCTATGTTTAAGTCCATCCAGATCCTGCTTGCCATTGCTGCATACCATGACTAAGAAATCTGGCAAATAGATGTTAAGAACGCATTTCTAAATGGTGATTTAGAGGAGTGCGTGTACATGACTCAGCCAGAGGGCTTCGTAGACTGTGGGAGCAGTGGAAAGGTGTGCATGCTGCTTAAATCCATCTACGAGTTAAAGCAAACATCGCGGAGTTGGAACATCTGTTTTGATGTTGTAGTCAAAGAGTTTGACATCATCAAGAACGTAGATGAACCTTGTATTTACAAGATGGTAGCAGAGAGTAAGGTTGTCTTCCTCGTATTGTACGTGGATGACATACTCTTGATAGGAAATGAAGTTCCTATGATGCACTCGGTCAAGCTCTTCTTATCATAAAGATTCTCAATGAAAGATCTAGGTGATGCCTCCTGTATTTTGGGGATTAAGATCTATAGAGATAGATCTAAACGGATACTGGGATTGTCCCAATCAAGGTACATTGACACCATACTAAAGAAGTTTAGTATAGAAGAATCCAAGCATGGGAATTTACCAACGATCTTTGGACTCACTCTCTCCAAAGAGATGTCTCCTAAGACTGATTTGGAGAGTGCTCCATGCAAGGGATACCCTATGCTTCGGCAGTAGGCTCTATCAAGTACGCGATACTATGTACCATACCCGATGTAGCATACTCACTAAATATAGTAAGTAGGTATCAAGGAGATCCAGGAGAGAGTCACTGAACAACTGTGAACAACATTCTCAAGTACTTAAGAAGGACTAAAGAGATGTTCTTGGTGTATGGTAATGGTGAACTCCAGGTGGAGTCCTTTACCGATTCGAGCTTCCAAAGTGATAAGGACGACTCTAAGTCGCACTCAGGATTTATCATTACCCTAAATGGAGGGGCGTTTTGTTGGAAGAGTTCCAAACAGGAAACCGTGGCAGACTCGACGATGGAGGCTGAATACATCACTGCAAACGACGCTGCCAAAGAGGTTGTCTGGATGAAGAAGTTCATCACTGAACTTGGAGTGGTTCCATCCATGGAACATCCAATACCTTTGTATTGTGATAACAATGGAGCTGTGGCTTCGGCCAAGGAACCCAGGTCCCATCAGAGACCCAGGCATATTCTGAGGCGGTATCACCTGATCCGAAAGATAGTTGATCGCCGAGAGATCGAGGTCAGGAGAGTTGACACGAAGGACAGCACTAGGGATCCACTCATGAAGGCCATATTCCAGATACATTTTGAGAGACACTTTGGGATGTTGGGTATGAGATACTACAACAGCTGGCCTTAGTGCAAGTGGGACATTGTTAGTTATGTATATGCCCTAGAGGCCATTGTTGTACATATGATGTATATTATAGTGGATGCTTGGATATATAGAGAGAGGAATTTCTTGCTCGACATGATAGTATGCTATCTGGTTTCACTTTGTCTTAACATGTTGACTTGTATTGGTTTACTGTCTTGCTCTCACATGTTGATAAAGCCCTTAGGATATGTACTCGACTACTAGAACTATGATGCAGATCATATTAGTAGGTCCAGGGTAGTCCAAGACTACATCCTATAACTGTTCCTAGTCAAGGGAGTATCGAGACAGGGCATTGATACTCCAGAGTAGGCTAGCGTATACGCTTCTCGACCCATAAGATGGGCGATAGATGATCCCACATCCATTGGTGTTTGACATCAAAGATAGTGTATGGGTGCTCAGTGGAGACTGGGTACACTGAACGGACTCACCGAGAACTCCTAGATGGTATTATACCTATCGTTAGATAGCAGTTCTCTGGTGACACTGGTACAGGTTAGTCTGTATACCCGAGATCGTCATAGAGTCTTGTGTGATTCCCACTGTGCTTTGATTTCCACCTTACCACGTTCATGAGAACGTGCAAAACTGTGGCTTTTGGGAACAGTCTCGAATCATATGGAGGCAATGAGCGATAGGAGGGGTTTCGTCTCTCCGGGTATTGGGGGTTGATGTTGCGCTGTGTTCGATTGGCTATAACTGGAAGTCCCTGGCCAGGGCTGATATGGAGATCTACTGTTAAGTGTTATCGGTAGTTTCTCGACACGTTATGAGCCTCACATCAACACGACTTATACTGGGGTCTGACTTTCACCACCCTAGACTGGATATGCAACATATCAGACGAAGAGACCGGACTGTACGGTAGTGTTACTGTTTGGATTCACAGGAGTATGTACAGGCTTGCTTGTTGATCTTCTGATCGCTCAATACCCAGGTGGCTATTACGTTTGGCTGACCGCTTACAGCTTATGGGTGTTTGATATGATCATCACCTACTGCCGGCGTATTAACGAGTCTTTAGAGTCCTACACAGAGGTTTCCTGGCTCAGGCGAAACGAAGTAGGAGCACATATGTTATACGTGCGGGACCGAGACTAATATGTGTATGTGATACCGTATTCTATTCTCGCGATATGTGATATCGGCCGGGTATATGTGATATAGCCGGGTTATCGGATCAAGTGTTGATTCGATAAAATAATACATATTATATTAGTCGGTTATATATAATATAGCCGGATTATTAAAGCAAGTGTTGATTTAATAATTTAATGTATAATTATATATGTGATATATTACATTACATTAACTAATATAAGCTCACTTAAATGATTCTTTTTCTCACTTGATGATACATTGATATATATGTGATATATGTTAAATGTATTATTTTCTTTTGTTACAAAATTATATATATGTGATATGTATAATTGTAACAAGTTAGGTTACAAATACAACTAAGGTTTATGAGATTAAACCATGCTTGGATTTATGGTTGGATTTATATTTATTTTGGTAATTCAAATTGAATGGATTATGTCATGGATGAGCTTTGAAGAAGCTTCATAAAGCTTTGACTAAGTCCACCACTTGGGATATTTCTAAGATATTTATTAACCCAACTGTTGGATATAAGTATGCCCTAGAGGCCAATATGTGATAGTGGATGTATCTATACATGTATATATATATTCAGTTTGCATTCTTGCTCGACATGATAGTATGCTATCTGGTTCTACTTTATCTGACATGTTGATTTGATCATGCTTTTGTTCATTCATACATGCTGATAAAGCCCTGAGGATATCGGCTTGACTACTCTGATTATGATGGAGATCATACTAGTGGGACATCTGTAGTCTATAAGCATATCCTGGAACGTCCCTAGTCGTAGGTATATCGAGGCAGGGCATTGATATACCAGAGTAGACTAGCGTATATGTTACTAGACCCATACGATGGGCGATGGATGTTCCCACATTCATCGATGTTTGACATCAAGATCACATACGGGTGCTCAGTGGTGACTGAGTACACTGGACGGACTCACCGAGAACTCCTATATGGAATTATATCTATCGTCGGATAGCAGTTCTCAGGTGACACTGGTACAGGTTAGTCTGTAGACCCGAGTTCGTCATGGAGTCTTGTGTGTTCTCCCACTGTACTTTGATTGCCACCCTACAATGGCTCTACTGAGTCGTGCAAATAGGTGGCCGTTGGGTACAGTCCCGAGACACACGAAGACGATGAGCGATAGGAGGGGTTTCGTCTCTCCCGGTATTGGGAGTTGATGCTGTGCTGTGCCCGACTGGTTATAACAGCAAGTCCCTGGCCAGGGCTGCTGAGATTTGCTGATAAGTGTTATCAGTAGTTTCTCGATCTGTTATAGACCATTCACCGGCACGACTTATTGAGTTATTGGGGTTGACGTGACCATCCCTAGGCTCGATATGCAGCATATCTGACGAAGAGACCGGACTGTACGGTAGTGTTGCCGGATGGCTCGAGGGGAGTTGTAGCAGGTTCGCTTGTTGCCTTCTGATCGCTCAATACCCGGGTGGCCGTTACATTTAGCTGACCGCTTACGGCTTGAGGGTACCTGATATGATCATCACCCTCTGCCGGCGTATTGACGAGTCTTAGAGTCCCACAAAGGAGTTACCCAGTCCAGGCGAAACGTTGTGGTGCGCGTATGCGATATGCGCATGCACCCGATTGAAATGTGCGTATATGATACCGAACATTGATCGGGTGAACTGCTTTTGGTGGGGTCATATGAGATATGACCGGATTGATAAATCAAGTGTTGATTTATCATTTAACCATTAGTTTTCTCACTTAAAACCTTTTCTTGGATGATGGATGTGTGCATGCATGTGTGCTTTTCTTTCTTTCTTTCATGCTAGTTTCATGCACATGTGGATATGCATACATGCACACATACATACACTCATCCATCATGGTTGTTAGCATATGGAAATGGTAGCAATATAAGACTCACACCATGGATTATATAATGGATTATTATTTGATTTTGGATTTAAAAGAAAATGAAAAGGAAAGGATAATCATTCTTGCTTCTACATTCTTCCTTTGACCTAACCATGCTCAACTACCACTAACCTAAGGTTATCCTTCTCTTTATCATTCAAAACTCAAGTTAAATAATGTCTCCATCACTTTAACCATGGTTCATAGTAAGAAGGAATAAAATATATATTGATATATTTCTTTTTCTTCTTATGAGTTATCTTTTTACCTCTTGTTAAAAATTGCCACCATCTTCTTCCTCTTTCTCTTTTGCTCTCTAGTTTTTTCTAGTGAGCAAATACCACTTAAAGATAGGTCTTTGAAGTGAGAAACTTAACCACAACTTCATTCTACACAAGCTTAGCCGTTTTGTTTAGAGTGTTCTCTTCGGTTTTACGAAGTTGCGAGCTTGGACGGAGATCTCCGTGGTGGATCGTCGTGGACACAAGAGGACTTCAAGAGGACCTCCGTTCAACACCCTAGAGATCAAGGAGTCCAGCGAAAGGGAGCTACAAAGGTTGTAGTCTCGAAACCCTAGAATAGTTCGCTTTATATTTCGAAACCCTAATTTTCTAGGATCGATTCCTTTGCATGTTCGTTTAGCACCATAAAAATTTAAACTTTGGGTCATGTGATGCTTCAAAACTCTTCATAGGGTGCTACACAAACCTTACATTGGTATCAGAGCCGACCTAGAACATTAGGCGACCTTTTTACGAAGTTAAAACTCCGATCGAACCGAAATACGACTTTTTAGGGTGCTCTCTGGAAATTTTCTAAAAATTGACATTTTTCAGAATTAAAAATATGTAAAAAATACAGCAGGAAAAAATAAGGGTTACGGTACAAAAATTATTCCATGAATAGTGATTCTCGCGGCGGAAACGCGGCCTAAGCTTGCTTAGGCCGCGGTTCCGCGGCCGTATATATGAATTGATGAATACTTTTTGTACAGTAATTCATGAATCTGCTTGTATAAATTTTTGGATATTTTTAATCTGTATTCGGTTTTGAAAAATTCTGGAGATGGTTTTGGACTCGTCATTTCGATCGGGATTTTTATTTCGTAGCTTTTCCGGGTAAATTAGAAAGTATTGAAGTGTTTGAACGAGTATCATTTACTCACTATTCACGGGGTTTAAATACTTTGAAGATACGTGCAAGTCTTTTTGTGGTGGTCCCTCTAGAAGACAACAAACCTTAACTCGATTATGTGACCGTCTCGAACTGCCCTTTGAACCCTAGGGTTTGGGGCAGTACGGCGTGCCACATGTGAGGCGTTGGCTTGACCCTTCTACGGCTGGACCGCTACTACTGTGTCACACTCCGGATTTTTGAACGCTGCTCAAGTGTTGAGCTTTAGTGAATCTTGGGTGCTTGATCATTCGTTCGAAAACTTTAATACTGTCTGTTTGTCTGGAATGTGATACAATATGTGGAATTCATATAGTTTAGGCATGAAATACGAAATATGTGATATTTCGCATTTATGATGTCTAAAGAGAATCTGGATTCCAAATATTGTAGTTTTACACTTTCTTTTCTGTGACCGTAAGTGTAGTATGTACGATATCGCCGGTTTCGTTGCTATACATCAACGACAATCGGGGTACGCATACTTACTTACGTTGATGATATGTGATATTATGTGTTGCTGAGATATGATGTGCAGGATTGTCGCGATAGAGTAGCCGGGGGGTTTTTGTGAGATGAGAGTTTTATATTTTCATTCATGTAAATTCAAATGTAATGTAATATTCTTTTATTTGGGGCACTTCCAGGTTGAGGTTGTGTCACCAGTGTTGTATATTATTTACTTTTCCGCATTAGGATGGACCCAAGGAGGGGAGCACAGGTGACCGAGTTCTGGGGTTCAGTGGGAGGCCATCTCGAGGAGTCGAGACCGGGTCTCCTAAACTCCAGGATTGGTAGGGTCACTTGCCGCTCTCGTAGGGGTCCCGGGTGTGGGCTTGGCTATTCATCGCGACTGTGGAATCCCTATTTTCTATTCTGGCTAAATACTAAATACGGACGTCCTAGGATATCCCACGTTATATCTAAGTTTCTGCTGCCTGTGTTCTGTGATATCTGAGACGAATGACATATTATATATATGATATATAGTAGACATTGCTTATGTTTTACACCCGCGCTAGTCCCGTCCCGGTATGCCGTTAGTTAAGTAACCTAACGGTGCATAACGGAACATTGCGGCGAATGCGGATGGCATAAGCGTACGTGTTATTTTCGTTTCTTTTCTGTGATTGGCTTAAGGACTTAAATGATGGGATTACATTAATATGATTAATGTAAAGAAAATAAACCTAAAAAGATGTTGTAGAATCGGATTTAAAAACTACTCGGCTATTTATGAAAAAGCTACATTTCAAAACTGCGGAGCTTATGCCACTCCTTTTGAAAACTGTTTGATTCTACAACGATATCAAGTTCAAAGCGTTAAAGATTTTCTTAAAAATCATTCGCAACCCTCCGTCATTTTAGGAAGTAGAGTACTTAGTATTCGTGCTACGTTTGTTGACTTTAGTTAAGGCGTAGTGTACGGTAGCTAAGTGATGTCTTCCTACACTGCATATGATGCAGATTAATTAGGACATTCATGCGACTTTGTTGACCATAGTTAAGGGTCATATGGGTGGGTCTAATTGATCAAGAAATGACGGGTAGAACTTGACTGGTACTTATGATTTGTTGACCATAGTTAAGGTCATAAGTACTAGGGGTAAAAATTACATCGGGAATTTCAAGTATTGAAATTTGCAATGAGATTGCATACCTTCCATGTGATGGTTGGATCCCGATCCCACTGTGGGCAATAGTTGCTCCTAGGAGAGTTTTACAGTTTACAATTAGCTAACTCATTAGGTGTCTAGAAAGGTGTTAACGGGGCTCCGCCTCTGGGAAAACGAGGTTTACTCTAATTAGGTCCGTGCAAAAGCACGGGGAACCTCCCTCAAAGTACCGACACTGGCCTGGCTGAACGGTTAGCGAAGTTGTAGACTGTAATTAATCCTGGCTAGTTTTTCTTTTTAAGGTTTGAAAGAAAAACTTGATAAAAAGCAGTGGGAAACATCGATTAGACAAGATAATAAACCAATCTAATCTGTGAAAGAGCTTTCGCTGAGTGTATTCTTTTCTCTCTCTTAATGGCAGATACCAATGACTGGACTTAAGCTTCTACTAGATAAAAAAAAACTGAATGGGACCAACTATAAAGACTGGCTGAGGAATCTGAAGATCGCCTTGACTTATGATAAAGTATCATATGTCCTCACGGCTTCAGCCCCGCCCGTCCCAGGTCCAAAATCCTCAGTTGCGGACATTGAAGTCCGCAAGACATGGGACGCTGACTGTGCCACGGCAAAATGCCTCGCGCTTGCATCGATGGACAACACACATCAAAAGCAGCACGAGGACATAGACATTCACGGTATATTGCTCCATACAAAGGAGTTGTATGGGGAGCAATCCCTCGTATTACGATACGAAGCATCAAAGAAACTGTTTCAGATGCGAATGGCCCCTGGCACACCAGTAGGAGACCATGTTTTGAAGATGATAGCTCTTATAGAAGAGCTTGAGGACATTGGATGAACAATGGACAATGAACAATATATAGATATTATTCTGCAGTCCCACCCTTCCACCTTTGCTCAGTTCATAGTGAACTTTAACATGCATGGCATGGAAAAGGAACTCCCTGAACTCCTTAATATGTTAAGGAGTGCAGAGAGCACTATGAAGTCAGCAAAAACTCCCGTTATGACTATTGGACAGTCTTCTTCTTCTCGCCCGAAAGCTAAGGCCAAGGGAAAGAAAAAGTAGAAACCCACTAATCCTAAGGGCGGAGTTAAAAAGGTAAAGGGAAAGGGAAATTCCATAGCTGGAGACCCGGGGAAAGGCGAGTGTTTTCATTGCCACAAGACAGGACATTGGAAGCGCAATTGCACGGAGTACCTAAGTCTCAAGAAGAAGCATGGTGATGCTTCTGCTTCAGGTGCGTTTGTGACTGAAAACTGTTTTTCTATAAACTCTGCTTCCTGGGTATTGGATACCGGTTCGGGTTCTCACATTTGCAATTCTATGCAGGGGCTGAGAAATAGCAAGGTTTTGAGGACAGGTGACCATACTCTCCGCGTTGGAAATGGTTCCAATGTACATACAGTCGCAGTGGGAGAGTATCACTTGGGGTTGCCATCTGGATGTATTTTGATTTTGAATCCATGTTATTTTGTACCAAGTATGCTATGTAATATAATATCCGTTTCTTTGTTGGACAATGAAGGATATAATTTTGTGTTGCAGAACAATGTTATGAACATTCACCTAAATCAAATGTTGGTTGGGTATGGTACGCTTAATAACGGAATATATGTCCTAAATCAACACACAGTTTTCAGTATACAACACACTAATAAAAGAAAACTTTCAGAATTAAATGAAGCTTTTCTTTGGCATTGTAGACTTGGTCATATTAACCAAAACAAGACTAAACAGGTTACACAAAGATGGATATTTGAACCCTTTTGAATATAAATCTTATGCGACTTGCCAGTCTTGTATCAAGGGTAAAATGACCAAAACTCCGTTTACCGGACACGGAGAAAGAGCTACTCAGCTCCTTGGCCTCATACATAGTGATGTATGTGGGCCAATGTCTAGACAGGCTAGAGGCGGTTTTTCATACTTCATTACATTCACCGACGATTTCACAAGATTCGGTCATGTATTTTTATTAAAGCACAAGTCCGACGCTTTCGAGAAATTCGTTGAATATAAACAAGAAGTAGAAAAACAAACCGGCTTGAGTATTAAGATGCTTCGATCAGATCGAGGTGGAGAGTATCTCAGTACAGAATTTGCAAACTTCCTAAAAGAGAATGGGATTCTCTCTCAGCTCACTCCTCCTTACACACCACAGCACAACGGTGTGTCAGAACGATGGAATAGGACCCTATTCGATATGGTCCGGTCCATGATGAGTGACGCTGAGTTACCAGTCTCGTTTTGGGGGCATGCATTGGAGACTGCAGCATTTCTGCTAAACAGGGTTCCAACCAAAGCCGTGTGTACCACGCCATATGAGATATGGAATGGGAAGAGACCATCTCTTAAAAGAATTAAGATTTGGGGTTGCCCGGCCTATGTTAAAAAGCAGAATCCGGACAAACTCGAGACACGGTCAGTCATGTGTAACTTTGTAGGATATCCAAAGAATTCTTATGGATATCTGTTCTACCACAAAGAGGAACAAAAAGTGTTTGTTTCTCAGTATGCCACATTCTTGGAAAAAGAGTTTTTCACAGATAAAGATGACGGCAAGGTGGTAGATCTAGAAGAGGTTCTGGAGACACAAACTACAAATGACGATTTGGTTGAACCGGCTGTTGCAACAGAAACTGGAGAACCTCGGCCACTCCATAGGTCTGGTAGGACTTCTCGCCCACCGGAGAGGTACTACGGTTTCCTCATTGATGGTGACGGAGAAGATTGTATCATGGATGATGATGATCCTACCAGTTTTCAGCAAGCTATCATGAGTGGTGACTCTGTGAAGTGGCTGGATGCCATGAGATCCGAAATGGAGTCTATGTACACCAACAAAGTATGGACTTTGGACGTTGTACCTCCTGGGGTAAAACCTGTAGGGTGCAAATGGATCTTTAAAAGAAAGATTGGTGTGGATGGGCAGGTAGAGACCTATAAGGCAAGACTTGTGGCGAAAGGTTTTCGTCAAAGACCAGGTTTGGACTATGACAAAACTTTTTCGCCCATAGCCATGCTTAAATCCATTCGGATCCTACATGCTATTGCTGCTCACTACGACTATGAAATCTGGCAGATGGACGTTAAAACAGCATTTCTAAATGGAGATTTAGAGGAATGCGTTTATATGGATCAGCCAGAGGGCTTCATTGACAGTGGGAGCAGCGAGAAAGTATGTAGATTGCTTAAATCCATATATGGGTTAAAGCAGGCATCTCA
Source organism: Agapanthus africanus (assembly GCA_030015575.1). Lineage (NCBI taxonomy): Eukaryota > Viridiplantae > Streptophyta > Magnoliopsida > Asparagales > Amaryllidaceae > Agapanthus > Agapanthus africanus. The sequence continues at coordinate 261,313,113 of JASDDO010000014.1, forward strand.
GAGTTGGAACATCTGTTTCGATGATGTTACCAAAGAGTTTGATTTCATCAAAAATCCAGATGAACCTTGTGTTTATAAGAAGGCTGTGGGAAGAGCTGTCACATTCCTCGTATTGTACGTGGATGACATTCTTCTGATAGGAAATGATATTCCTATGCTACAGTCGGTCAAATCATTCTTATCACTAAGGTTCTCCATGAAGGACCTGGGTGATGGCACATACATCCTGGGCATAAGGATCTATAGGGATAGATCCAAAAAGTTATTGGGATTGTCCCAAACCAGGTACATCAACACCATCCTAAAGAGGTTTAGTATGGAAGACTCCAAGCGGGGTGCCTTACCCGCTTGCCATGGAGTCACTCTCTCCAAGGATTCTTGTCCAAAGACCGATGAAGAGAGAGCTCGCATGAGCATTATACCTTATGCTTCGGCAGTAGGATCTATAATGTATGCGATGTTATGTACACGCCCAGATGTAGCTTATGCACTTAGTGTTGTAAGCAGGTATCAATCCAACCCAGGGGAGAACCACTGGACAGCTGTGAAGAACATTCTTAAGTACTTACGAAGGACTAAAGAATTGTTCTTGGTGTATGGTAATACAGATCTCCAAATGGAGGCCTTTACGGATTTCGAGCTTCCAGAGCGATAAGGATGACAGCAAATCTATCTCAGGGTTTGTATTTACCCTCAATGGAGGGGCGGTAAGTTGGAAGAGTTCCAAACAAGATACCGTTGCAGACTCTACGATGGAAGCTGAGTACATTGCTGCAAATGATGCCGCCAAGGAAGCCGTCTAGATGAAGAAGTTCGTCTCGGAGCTAGGAGTAGTTCCAACCATTATTGATCCAATACCTTTGTATTGTGACAATAATGGGGCAATGGCGTTAGCCAAGGAGCCCGGATCCCATCAGCGGTCCAGACATATCCTGAGGCGCTTTCATTTGATCCGGGAGATTGTAGATCGCCGCGAGATCGAGATTAAGAGAGTAGACACAAAGAACAACGCCGCAGATCCACTCACCAAGGCCCTCCCTCAGCCACAGCATAAGCGACTTTTTGAGATATTGGGTATGAGATACGCCAATAACTGGCCTTAGTGCAAGTGGGAGATTGTTGGATATATGTATGCCCTAGAGGCCATTATGTGATAGTGGATGTATCTATACATGTATATATATATTCAGTTTGCATTCTTGCTCGACATGATAGTATGCTATCTGGTTCTACTTTATCTGACATGTTGATTTGATCATGCTTTTATTCATTCATACATGCTGATAAAGCCATGAGGATATCGGCTTGACTACTCTGATTATGATGGAGATCATACTAGTGGGACATCTGTAGTCTATAAGCATATCCTGGAACGTCCCTAGTCGTAGGTATATCGAGACAGGGCATTGATATACCAGAGTAGACTAGCGTATATGATACTAGACCCATACGATGGGCGATGGATGTTCCCACATTCATCGATGTTTGACATCAAGATCACATACGGGTGCTCAGTGGTGACTGAGTACACTGGACGGACTCACCGAGAACTCCTATATGGAATTATATCTATTGTCGGATAGCAGTTCTCAGGTGACACTGGTACAGGTTAGTCTGTAGACCCGAGATCGTCATGGAGTCTTGTGTGTTCTCCTACTGTACTTTGATTGCCACCCTACCACGGCTCTACTGAGTCGTGCAAACAGGTGGCCGTTGGGTACAGTCCCGAGACACACGAAGACGATGAGCGATAGGAGGGGTTTCGTCTCTCCCGGTATTGGGAGTTGATGCTATGCTGTGCCCGACTGGTTATAACAATAAGTCCCTGGCCAGGGCTGCTGAGATTTGCTGATAAGTATTATCAGTAGTTTCTCGATCTGTTATAGACCATTCACCGGCACGACTTATTGAGTTATTGGGGTCAACGTGACCATCCCTAGGCTCGATATGCAGCATATCTGACGAAGAGACCGGACTGTACGGTAGTGTTGCCGGATGGCTCGAGGGGAGTTGTCGCAGGTTCGCTTGTTGTCTTCTGATCGCTCAATACCCGGGTGGCCGTTACGTTTAGCTGACCGCTTGCGGCTTGAGGGTACCTGATATGATCATCACCCTCTGCCGGCGTATTGACGAGTCTTAGAGTCCCACAAAGGAGTTACCCAGTCCAGGCGAAATGTTGTGGTGCGCGTATGCGATATGCGCATGCACCCGATTGAAATGTGCGTATATGATACCGAACATTGATCGGGTGAACTGCTTTTGGTGGGGTCATATGAGATATGACCGGATTGATAAATCAAGCGTTGATTTATCATTTAACCATTAGTTTTCTCACTTAAAACCTTTTCTTGGATGATGGATGTGTGCATGCATGTGTGCTTTTCTTTCTTTCTTTCATGCTAGTTTCATGCACATGTGGATGTGCATACATGCACACATACATACACTCATCCATCATGGTTGTTAGCATATGGAAATGGTGGCAATATAAGACTCACACCATGGATTATATAATGGATTATTATTTGATTTTGGATTTAAAAGAAAATGAAAAGGAAAGGATAATCATTCTTGCTTCTACATTCTTCCTTTGACCTAACCATGCTCAACTACCACTAACCTAAGGTTATCCTTCTCTTTATCATTCAAAACTCAAGTTAAATAATGTCTCCATCACTTTAACCATGGTTCATAGTAAGAAGGAATAAAATATATATTGATATATTTCTTTTTCTTCTTATGAGTTATCTTTTTACCTCTTGTTAAAAATTGCCACCATCTTCTTCCTCTTTCTCTTTTGCTCTCTAGTTTTTTCTAGTGAGCAAATACCACTTAAAGATAGGTCTTTGAAGTGAGAAACTTAACCACAACTTCATTCTACACAAGCTTAGCTGTTTTGTTTAGAGTGTTCTCTTCGGTTTTACGAAGTTGCGAGCTTGGACGGAGATCTCCGTGGTGGATCGTCGTGGACACAAGAGGACTTCAAGAATACCTCCGTTCAACACCCTAGAGACCAAGGAGTCCAGCGAAAGGGAGCTACAAAGGTTGTAGTCTCGAAACCCTAGAATAGTTCGCTTTATATTTCGAAACCCTAATTTTCTAGGATCGATTCCTTTGCATGTTCGTTTAGCACCATAAAAATTTAAACTTTGGGTCATGTGATACTTCAAAACTCTTCATAGGGTGCTACACAAACCTTACACCAACCCTACCCCTAACTCATGGTTAAGTCTCTACAAGGGTTAAGCATGCCATGCTTAACCCATGGTTGCTTTTCTAACCTCACACAATAATTCATTTTATTCATTCATCACAACTCCATCCTCACAAATGCTTTCTATCCTTTTGATTTGTGATGAATTAAAGTGAGAAATAGAACAAAAGAGAGCAAAATTCCTACTTCATCATCCTCATCTATTCTAGCCACTTAGATTAGGGTGTTTACTTCGCTAATACCTCATTAGTGAAGTGAGATCTTGGGTTTGTGATTCCTCAAGGTAGATCATCTTGGATTGTGAAGTCTTTAAGCAAGGATGTCTCATTCACCTCATGGAGCCTCTCTAGAGTCTGGGAGCATGATGATCACAGCGATGGGACTTCAACTCGGAGCTTATAAAGCGAAGGAACGGACTGCAAAGGTCTCTCTCACTTAGTAGTAAAGTTGTTTGCTTTAAGTTTATAACCCTAATTCTTTAGTAAAGATCCTTGCTTAGGTTGTTTGGCACTTGTAATTTTTAAATTCGGGATGTTTGATGCCTTGCAGAACCTTGTCCTAGTTCATAAGAACCTTATACTGGATGCACTGGATTTGTATTTCATGCACTGGATCCACCGCAATTTTTTTCGTGCATTTGTTGCACTCGATTTATATGTTGTGTATTGGTTGCACTAGATTTGTACTCCGTACATTGGTTGCACCCGATTTATGTCTTTGAGAATTTGTTTTAGCAGATTTATGTTTTTGTTCACGTTTGCCCTTGACGTTCGTTTTCGTGCAAGCTACTGCACTAGATGCTTTTTACGGACCCGACGCGCTTTGGTTGGATTTTTGCGCATATTAGGCGCTTGGTATTGGATTTTGTGCACAACAGATGCACTTGAGTAAGATTTTGTTCGTGCATATTGGATGCACATGATTTAGATTTCATTCATTCATGACGGATGCACTTGATTTAGATTTTATTCGTGCATGACGGATGCACTTGATTTGGATTTCCTTGCATGATTGGGCGCATGATATGAGTTATGATTTGTGCACATCGGATGCACTCGATTTAGGATTTTCATTCGTGCAGGTTAGTTGCACTGGGTTGAGATTTTCGTGCACTATAGATGCACTTGATTTTATTATCGTGCACATCCGTTGCACTGGATAGATACTTTCGTGCACACCCGTTGCACTTAGTTTTGCTTTCGTGCATATTGTGGTACTTGTAGTTGGATTTGATTTCCATGCGCACCAGACGCACGTGATCGTTGGATACACCTTTTGAGGCTGATTTTTCTCTTGAGCACTTTGTTTTCGTGATAGGCACTATATTATGTAGTAGCCGAACATGACTGATCTGAGGACAGTACCTGAGTACTTTGCATGCATTAAAAGTTTAATAAGAGCTTTTCAAAAAGGAGCTATAGTCTCGCTATTTCCTACGTGTCCGCGAGCGACACGAACGTTTATAAAGGAAAACCTTTTGGGATATTTCAAACGGCGGAACGTATATTTGAGCAAAACACATATGAACATATATTTATTACTTTACAATTGTGTGTCCGTCACTTATACCGTGAGTTACGTATCACGCGGCAATTCAGAAAAGGTTTTGTATGTGTTTTATTCAGTTTTAGGAGATTTTTCCAAGTATGCGTACTATATACGTATTATAGTATTCGACTAGTGTATATTGGATTTCAGTAGTAGATTTCAAGATTTGTACCTCCATTATAACTCCAATGATTGCGTTACGCTTGACGGAGTTCTATTTTGAGTTTCATACTCATTTTCACGCGCACACGATGCGCTGTGGTATTTCTGTATCTTCCGTGATTTCGGAGCCCGGTTGATTTGAGCTGATTACTAAAATGTTTTAGCATTTTGGGATTGAAATTTAAATTCAGGGACCGAATTTCTTTAAGGGGGAAGATTGTAACGTTTTAGAAATCGTTTAGGCGAATTTTCCGTTAATCGGTAAAATAATTTGTGTTTTCCGTAAAAACCAATATATAATTATTTTTCAATATAGACTTAAATGCACCTAGTTTTACTATGTAATTTCTAGTATGTGGTATTTATTTAGTCACTTATAATTATTAGTTCACTTAATTATTTTTCCTTAATTAATTATTTCAAATATTATTATAAGCTTTTATTTATACACTTAATTAGCGATAATTGCAAATTGGAATGAGTTAAGCACACAATTGTGTACCATGAAAACTTAGATGCAAGTTTGTAACATGCTCTTCTCTTCTTAATTTGTTTCCATGTTTCTGGAGTTTTCTAGGATTAATTAGTGAAGAAAATTAAATAATTATTGAAAAAGACTTAAAGATGTAATTAATTTGGAGATGCTTCTACACACACACATATACATCTCACACACTCTCTCTCCCCTCCATTATGGCCGAGCCCCCATGTGCTTCCTGTAGGGTTCCTAGGCACACTCAAGAGGTTCCAAAAGGCATCTACCATGCCAAATTCAAAAAATTCGGTGCCGAGAAACCCTAATATAGATCGTTAACTAGATATTAGGCGAAACTACAAGATACTAAACTGCTTTAGTGCTAAGTGAATGGAAATACAACCTTTGTAGATCCGGTCCACCACTTCTTCATCTCCCTGATGACGTCCCTTCGCTGCGATCACTGGGATCCCGGACTCTAGCGATGGTTTTGTCGGAGAAATGATCGGGCTAGGTCGTTGACTTCGATGCCGAAGATGATCTACGTTGAGGCGACTCAAACCCAAGCTCCACCTTGACTAGGTCATGAAACTTGTTAAGATAACACACTCTACTACATGGCAAGTGGTAGAGGATGAAGAAATAGGAAGTAGGTTCACATTTGATTTGGATTTCTCACTTGGATTGATCACTTGTTAATTTTCAAGCAAGCTTTTCTTTTCTTCACTTGAAGAAGATGAAGAAGAAGAAGAAAATGAAAAAGAATTTTTTTAATTAATAATAAAAAGACAAGTGATCTTATCATATTGCAACCATGGTTGAGTGTAGGGAATAAACTATGGTTTAGATGAATGGTTATGGTTAAGACAAAAGACAAATGGGTAGACTTATTCAAAACTTCATGAAGCTTCAACAACAAAACAAACTAAGCCACCATTTCATTTTTGCCCAAAAATGAATTAAAGAAAATAAATAAACCAAATAAAATCCTAACCATTACCCTAAATATGGTTTAAAACATACACACACCCAAGTTTGCATGTACCATCAAACATGATACAAACTAGTGCACAAAAATATATCACATATACAACTTGTGCAAATCAAGTGAGAAAATCCATCTTAAATGAACAAATACTTGTTAATGTAAAATAATATATCAAATATATAATTATACATCAAATCATTAAATCAACACTTGATTTAATGATCCGGTCATATCGCATATAACCGACTAATATCAAGTGTATCGAATCAACACTTGATTCGGTAACCCGGCTATATCTTATATAACCGTCCAATGATACAAATCGTGAGAATAGAATCCGGTATCACATACTGGTATTATTCTCGGTCCCGCACATATCTCATATGCGCTCCTATTTCGTTTCGCTTGAGCCAGGAAACCTCTGTGTAGGACTCTAAAGACTCGTCAATACGCCGGCAGCAGGTGATGATCATATCAAACACCCACAAGCCGCAAGCGGTCTGCTAAACGTAACGGCCACCCGGGTATTAAACGATCAGAAGATCAACGAGCAAGCCCGCTCACACTCCTGTAAATCCAACCAGTAACACTTACCGTACAATCCGGTATGTTCGTCTGATATGTCGCATATCTTGCCTAGGGATGGTAAATGTCAGACCCCAATAGCTCGATAAGTCGTGTCGATATGAGGTCTATAACATTTTGAGAAACTACTGGTAACACTTACTAGTAAATCTCAGCAACCCTGGCCAGGGATTTCCGGTTATAGCCAATCGAACACAGCGCAACATCAACTCCCTATACCGGGAGAGACGAATCCCCTCCTATCGCTCATTGCCTCCATGTGATTCGGGACTGTACCCAAAAACCACCGTTTTGCATGCCCTCTTGGACGTGGCAAGGTGGAAATCAAAGCACAGTGGGAATCACACAAGACTCTATGACTATCTCGGGTCAACAGACTACTCTGTACCAGTGTCACCAGAGAACTGCCATCTGACGTAAGGTATAATACCATCTGGGAGTTCTCGGCGAGTCCGTCCAGTATACCCAGTCTCCACTGAGCACCCGTATATCATCTCTGATGTCAAACATTAATGGATATGGGATCATCCATCGCCCATCTGTATGGGTCGAGAAGGTATACGCTAGTCTACTCTGGTATATCGATGCCCCGTCTCGATACACCCACGACTAGGGACCTTGAAGGATGTACTTATGGACTACCATGTCCCCACTAGAATGATCCGCATCATAGTCCAGGTAGTCAAGTACACATTCTAAGGGCTTTACCAACATGTAACAGAGAGACAATCAGTGTACACATTAAGGTAAAGAGCAACCAGATAGCATACTATCATGTCGAGCAAGATAGTCCTCCCTATATATGTCCAAGCTGTTAGTTATATGTATGCCCCAGAGGCCATTACTGTACATTGGATGTATATTGTAGTGGATGCTGGGACATATATAGGTAGGACTTTCTTGCTCGACATGATAGTACGCTATCTGGTTGCTCTTTATCTTAACATGTATACTTTCTATCTCTCTGTTACATGTTGATAAAGCCTTTAGGATGTGTACTCAACTTCCAGGACTATGATGCAGATCATACTAGTAGGGCCTGGGTTGTCAATGAGTACATCCTTCAATGTTCCTAGTCGTGGGAATATCGAGACGGGGCATCGATATTCCAGAGTAGACTAGCGTATATCTTCTCGACCCATGTGATGGGCGATGGATGATCCCATATCCATTGGTGTTTGACATCAGAGATGGTATACGGGTGTTCAGTAGAGACTGGGTACACTGAACGGACTCGCCGAGAACTCCCAGATGGTATTATACCTCACGTCAGATGGCAGTTCTCTGGTGACACTGGTACAGCTTAGTCTGTTGACCCAAGATCGTCATAGAGTCTTGTGTGTCTCCCACTGTGCTTTGATTTCCACCCTACCACGGCTCTACTGAGTCGTGTAAACAGGTGGTTTTTGGGTACAGTCCCGATTCACATGGAGGCAATGAGCGATAGGAGGGGATTCGTCTCTCCCGGTATTGGGGGTTGATGTTGCGCTATGCTCAACTGGCCATAACAGGAAATCCCTGGCCAGGGTTGCAGTGATATACTGGTAAGAGTTTTCAGTAGTTTCACGATTGTTATGGACCTCACGTTGGCATGACTTATCGAGCTATTGGGGTCTGACGTTTACCACCCCTAGGCGAGATATGCGACATATCAGACGAATAGACCGGACTATACGGTAAGTGTTACTGGTTGGATTCACAGGAGTGTGAGCGGGCTTGCTCGTCGATCTTCTGATCGTTCAATACCCGGGTGGCCGTTACGTTTAGCAGACCGCTTGCGGCTTGTGGGTGTTTGATATGATCATCACCTGTTGCCGGCGTATTGACGAGTCTTTAGAGTCCTACACAGAGGTTTTCTGGCTCAAGCGAAACGAAATAGGAGCGCATATGAGATATGTGCGGGACCGAGAATAATGCGTGTATGTGATACCGTATTCTATTCTCGTGATGAATGTATCGATTGGTTGTATGCGATATAACCTAGTTATCGAATCAAGGATTGATTCGATAAGCCGATACATTGGATATTAGTCGGTTATATGCGATATGACCGGATCGTTAAATCAAGTATTGATTTAATGATTTAATGTATAATTATATATTAGATATATTACTTTACATTAACTAATATTGGTTCACTTTAAATGGATTTTCTCACTTGAAGTGCACATTGTATATATGATATAGTTTTGTGAACTGGTTTGTATCATGTTTGATGATACATTCAAATTGTGTTTGTGTAAGACTTAAACCATGGTTATGTTAATGGTTAGGGTTTTGTTTATTTACTTATTTATTTATTTATTCATTAATTCTTTTTTTTGGGCAAGAATGAAATGGTGGCTTAGTTTGTTTCTTTCTTGAAAGTTCATGAAGCTTTGAAGCTTTGACCATTTTGTCTCTTAGCCTTAACCTAACCATTCAACTTAACCCTAGTTTATTCTCTACAATTAACCATGGTTGCAATATGATAAGGGTCGCTTGATTTTCTATTTTAATTAATTCATTCTTATTCATTTCTTTCTTCTTCTTCTTCTTGATGAAGAAAGAAAAGCTTTCTACAAAAATGGCAAGTGATGAAATCAAGTGAGAAACCAAAATCCAAAGTGAACCCACTTCCTATTTCTTCATCCTCTACCACTTGCCAAGTAGTATAGGGTGTTTTCTTCACAAGTTTCATGACTTGGTGAAGTTGGAGCTTGATCTTGAGTTGCCTCGACGTAGATCATCTTCGGCATCGAAGTCGACGACCTAGCCCGATCATTTCTTCGACGATACCATCGCTTGAGTCTGGGGTCCGATGATCGCAGCGGAGGGACGTCAAAGCCGAGCTATGGAGGTGGAGAACCAGATCTACAAAGGTTGTAGTCACTTCCTTTTTAGTTAAAGTTGTTAACTTGCATTGCATCGCCTATACATCTAGTTAACGATCCATATTAGGGTTTGTAGGCACATGAAAAAATTTGAATTGGGCATGTTTGATCTGTTGTGAGACCTCATTATTGTGGCTAGAAACCCTACAGTGGTATCAGAGCCTAGCTAGTGCTTTAGGCGATGTGTAGACGAAGCTAGAAGTCCGATCGAACCCGATATCCCCGATTTCAACCCTCTCTGTACAATTTTTCAAACAGTGGATTTTTGTGAATTAAAAATCCTCAGAAAAACATGCAGGAAAAAATAAGAATTACTGTGAAGTACGGACCCCTAATTCAACAATTTGATCGCGGAACCGCGGCCAAACCAGGGGTTTTGGGGCGGTTCTGCGGCCAAAATTGTGACTTAGTCCCTGAAATTTCATGTAATTATTCTTAGGTCCTTTCTTGTCAATTTTTTCTGTGAATATTTTAATTCCGCTCAAGGGTTGAGTTTTCTAGGGTTGTATTGGGGACTCGTTGATTCGATCGGATAATTTATCTTCGTTTAAGTTTTTCCGGATATTTTAGAAACTGTTAAAAAGTTCGACCGGATATAAATACCCACTTTTTCCCCTGTCAGGAAATTTCCAAGTGTTGGATCTTTCCGTAGTTTAAGAACGTTCTAAGTAGTGCAAGTAACGCGATGGTCCCTTTAGAAGACAACAAACCTTAACTCGATTATGTGATCGTCTTGAACTGCCCTTTGAACCTTACGGTTTGGGGCAGTACGGCGTGCCACATGTGAGGTGTTGGCTTGACCCTTCTACGGCTGGACCGTTGGTATTGAGGCACGAAGTGAATGTTTTTAAACTTATTTCATGTGTTGAGCTGTTTCGGGAAAACTTGGGTGTTCGAATGTTCGATCGGAAAGTCTAACATTTTCTATTTATCCGGAATGTGATACAATAATTGGAATTCACAAGTAGTTATGAGATAACTGAATGAATGCTATAAATCTAGCGGTTTAGTATCACTTGATCGGTTGCCACGGAATTTTGATGTGATCAAAAGTCCCTCGCAATCACGTAGGGTACGCGGATACTCGCCGGGTAAACTTAATAGACAGCCTCGCCCTATAGCCTCGACCAAGTGACTGTAGGAGAACCCCGTCGCCGAAAGCATCCATTCGGGTGCTCGCGACAGCGGTGTTCCGCCTTGGTGCACTTCGTTAACGGCGTCGGGGGTGCGGCTGCCTACTAAAGTTTGCGACGAGCATTCGATCAGGATGTCGGGAATCTTGTTGAATTGCCCGACTTGATATTGAAAAGAGTTTTCGATAATGAGACTAAAATGCGGGGTTTATAATTGTTAGGCATGCGATGTCTAAGTCTTTCATTTGATTAGGCATGCGATGTCTAAAGAGATTGCGGATTCCAACTGTTGTAGTTTTACACTTTCTTTTCTGTGACCGTAAGTGTAGTATGTAGTGGTATTGCTGATTGTCGTTGTTATACGACGACGACAATCGGTGTATGCATACTTGCGTACGTTGATGACATGTAATGTTATGTGTTGCTGGATATGTTATATTGGATCGTCGTGTTCGAATAGCCGGGGGGTTTTATGTGAGATGAGTGTTTTCCATTTTCATTCATGTAAAAACTTGTATGTAATATTCTTTTATTGGGGCACTTCCAGCTTGCGGATGATGTCACCATTTGTATATTATTTACTTTTCCGCATTAGGATAGACCCAAGGAGGGGAGCACAAGTAACCGGGTTCTAGGGTCCAGTGGGAGACCATCTCGAGGAGTCGAGTCCGGGTCTCCTAACCCCAAAATTGGTAGGGTTGCTTGCCGCTCTCGTAAGGGTCTAGGGGTGTTGGATTGGCTATTCATCACGACCGTGGAATCCGTGTTTTATACTGGCTCGTATTAAAAACACGGACGTCCTAGTATATCCAATATTTCATATGATATTTTCTGCTGCGTTATCTGTGATGTGATCATGTGATTTGTTCAGATAGATATTATATATAGTATATATGATATATTATATAGACGTTGCTTATGTTTTACACCCGCGCTAGCCCTGCCTCGTTCTGGCGTTAGTTACCTAACCTAACGATGCAGACGGGACATTGAGGCGAATGCGGATGGCATAAGCGTACGTTATATTTATCTGTGATGTTTAGGTGGACTTAAATGATGGGACATTCATTAATGAGATTAATGAAAGAAAATAAACCTAATTGATGTTGTGGAATTGAATTTCAAAAATAAAACAGGTAGCTATAGTTCTTGCTTTGCACCGTGGTGTTCCTTATAGAACATCCTGCACCTTATTCGATGAGGAAAGGACCGAGATCCCTTCACCGGGAGTGACTCCTTTAGTAATAACTGGCAGATGCTACAACCCTCGGTTTGTCTTTTGATCGCTTCTATAGTTTCCGCTTTGCACAGTGATATATATGATATATCCCGCACCTCATTCGACGAGGAAAGGGCCGACGATCCCTTCACCGGGAGTGACCCCTTTAGCAAAACTAGAAAAGCCTCAAAAACATTCCATTTAAAAACCATTTGATTCCGCAACGAGATCAAGTTCAAAGCGTTAAAGGTTTTCTTAAAAACCATTCGCAACCCTCCGTCATTTTAGGAAGTAGAGTACTTAGTATTCGTGCAACGTTTGTCGACCATAGCCGAGGCGTAGTGTACGGTAGCTAAGTGATGTCTTCCTACACCGCATATGATGCGATTAGTTAGGACAGTCATGTGGCTTTGTTGACCTTAGCCAAGGGTCATGTGGGTGGGTCTAACTAATCACGAAATGACGGGCAGAACTTTACTAGTACTTAAGATTTGTTGACCTTAGCCAAGGCCATAGGTGCTAGGGGTAAAAACCATTATCGGGAGTTTCAAGTGTTGAAACTTGCAATGAGATTGCATACCTTTTATATGATAGTTGGATCCCGATACCCACTGCGAGTAATTGTTACTCCTGGGAGAGTTTTGCACTTTTCAATTAGCCGATCAAGTAGGTGTCTAGAAAGGTGTCAACGGGGTTACGCCTTTGGGAAAACGAGGTTAACTGTAATTAGGTCCGTGCGAAAGCACGGGGAACCTCCCTCAAAGTACCGACACTGGCCTGGCTGAAAGATTGGCGAACTTGTAGAGTGTAATTAATCCCGGCTAGTCTTTCCTTTTAAGGTTTGAAGGAAGATTTGATAAAAACAGTGGGAGCCATCCTGATTAGATAAAATATATAACCAATCTGATCTTGCAAGAGCGCACGCTGAGTGTTTTCTTCCCTCTCTCTCTAGGTAGCGACCATATCACGCCTTAATCAAGATAATAAAATGGATGTATTGACCGAACCCGCTTGTTATACTGAGCTGGGGAACGTTGGTCCCGCTCCAACTTATAATTGTTATAAGACAGAGCAGGAAATAGGGGAATACCAGAATTCCTATGCCGCCCAAACGAAGAAAGTGCATATGATGCATCTCCTTCGGGTGTGTTCATTACAAAGAACTGTTTCTCAGTATCCTCTGCATCCTGGGTATTTGATACCGGATCAAGATCCCAGATATGTAATCTGTTACATAGGGCTACAAAAAGGTAGAAAACTGAGAACGGGTGATAAGTTTCATGAGACAGAAAACGCGGCAAGTGTTGCAGCCAAGTCTGTTGGTCACTGTCACCCTGTATTACCAATACATTGATTCTGAACAAATGCTATTAGATACCGAACCTGATATACAAAATCATATCAGTCTCTTTATTAGTAAAGAAATGATAAAATTTTGTATTGTTGGATAATGTTTTGAACATTTCCTATATCAAAAGTTGATCGGTTCAGGCACGTTGTCTAAAAGCATTTACGTTCTAAATCAAACTACAGTTCCTACTATACAGAACACACATAAGAGAAAGAGTTCAGAAATGAACGAATCCTTCTTGAGGCATTATAGACTAGGTCATATCAATGCGACCCGACTGGCCGAAGTTACATTTTAGATGCATATTTAAATCAGTTTGAATTTACATCTTATGAAACTTGCCAGTCATGTCACAAAGATAAGATGACCATAGCTCTGTTTATTGAAAACAGAGAAAGAGTTAGTAAACTCTTGGGACTGATACATAATGATGTATGTAAGGTCCCCTGTCTATACATGCCAGGACCGGTTCTTTGTACTTCACTACATTCTCTGATGATCTCTCGAGATTCAGTCATATGTTCCTGTTGAAACAGAAGTCCAACCTTTTGAGATATTCACAGAGTATAAATTAGAAATAGAGAACCAAAATACGGGTATAAGTATTATGTCCTATGATGAGATCAGAGAGGAGAATACTTGTGCATAGAGTTCTTGGACTATTCTAACAGAAAATGAGATTCTCTCTCAGTATTACTCCTCTGAATACACCACAGCACAATGGTGTATCACGGCGGAGCAATCGCATTGTATTAGATATGGTGTACTTTATGATGGGTACTACTGAGTTACCTATTTCCTTTTGGGGTTGTGCACTTGAGAAGCTGCATACCTATTGAATTAGGTTCGAATCAGATCACTGCCTACCACTCCATATAAAATATGGTATGTGAAGAGCCTATCTCTTAAGTATGTTAAGATTTAGGATTGTCCAGCCTATGTCTAAAGCAAAATCCGGACAAGATCGAGGCAAGGTCAGTTTTGTAGAACTGCAAAGGTTCCAGCTATACAAACTGCAGCTGATGATTTGACAGAACCAAAGGATTCAATAGTTCCCGACGAACTTCAGCCTCTCCGCCGATCTGGTAGGGTTCTTCATCCGCCTGAGAGATACCTCGGTTTCTCGATGACAGTGGGAGAGAGGAATGCATCATGAGATGATGACCCAACTAGTTTCGAGCTGGCCATCGAGAGTAGGGACTCTGTAAGAATGGCTGGATGCTTAGTGATCTGAGATGGAATCCATGTACACCAGCAAAGTATGGAATTTGGCTGCTATATCTGAAGGGTTAAATCCCTATCAGAAGCAAATATATCTTGAGAAGATTACTTGGTATAGATGGAAAGGTTGAGACTTTCAAAGCTAGACTTGTTAAAGGTTTTCGTCATCGATCAGGCGTAGATAATGATGAAACCTTTTTTTTTCCAGAGACTATGCTTAAGTCCAACCAGATCCTACTTGCCATTGCTACATACCATGACTACGATATCTGGTGGTTGGGTGCCATGACAACTTTTCTAAATAATGATTTAGAAGAGAACATCTATAAGAACACAGCCAGAGGGCTTCGTAAATAGTGGGAGCAGCGGAAACGTGTGCAAGATGTTTTATGTGATGAAGCAGGCATCGCGGAGTTGGAACGTCTGTATTGATGAATTAGTCAAACAGTTTGACATCATTAAAATGGTAAATGAACCTTGTATATACAAAAAGGGTAGTAGGGAGTATGGTAGTGATCCTCGTAGAGTACGTGGATGACATACTCTTGATAGGGAAGGAGTTTCTTATGCTACGCATGGTCAATCTCCTCTTGTCATAAGGATTCTCCAAATAGGATAAATGTGATACCTCCTCGATCCTGGGGAGAATCACTGGAAAAGTTCCAGGGTGATAAGGACGACTGAATGTCAGTCGCAGGAGTTGTCTTTACCCTCGGTAAAGGGACGGTATGTTGGAAGAGTTCCAAGCTAGATACCATGGCAAACTAGACGATAAAGGCTGGTAACATCGCTATTAAAGATACTACCAAAGAGGCAGTTTGGGTGTATATTGGTTCATAAGATGAACTAGGTTCCTACCATTGTATGACAATGGAAGTGTGGCTTTGGCCAAGGAACCCTGGTCCCATCAGTGACCCAGACATATTCTGAGGCAGCATCACCTGATCATGGAGATAGATGATCTCCAGGGTGATCGAGGTTAGGAGAGCAGACTCAGAGGACAACACGGCGGATCCACTCACAAAGGCTTTTTCCCAGAGAGAGACTTATATGGGATGGTTGAGTATGTGATACTGCAACCACTGCTACAGATGGCCCTAGTGCAAGTGGGAGATTGTTAGTTATATGTATGCCCTAGAGGCCATTACTGTACATTGGATGTATATTGTAGTGGATGCTAGGACATATATAGGTAGGACTTTCTTGCTCGACATGATAGTACGCTATCTGGTTGCTCTTTATCATAACATGTATACTTTCTATCTCTCTGTTACATGTTTATAAAGCCCTTAGGATGTGTACTCGACTTCCAGGACTATGATGCAGATCATACTAGTGGGGCCTGGGTAGTCAATGAGTACATCCTTCAATGTTCCTAGTCGTGGGAATATCGAGACGGGGCATCGATATTCCAGAGTAGACTAGCGTATATCTTCTCGACCCATGTGATGGACGATGGATGATCCCATATCCATTGGTGTTTGACATCAGAGATGGTATACGGGTGCTCAGTAGAGACTGGGTACACTGAACGGACACGCCGAGAACTCCCAGATGGTATTATACCTCACGTCAGATGGTAGTTCTCTGGTGACACTGGTACAGCTTAGTCTGTTGACCCGAGATCGTCATAGAGTCTTGTGTGTCTCCCATTGTGCTTTGATTTCCACCCTACCACGGCTCTACTGAGTCGTGCAAACATGTGGTTTTTGGGTACAGTCCCGATTCACATGGAGGCAATGAGCGATAGGAGGGGTTTCGTCTCTCCCGGTATTAGGGGTTGATGTTAGGCTATGCTCGACTGGCCATAACAGGAAATCCCTGGCCAGGGTTGCAGTGATATACTGGTAAGAGTTATCAGTAGTTTCACGATTGTTATAGACCTCACATCGGCATGACTTATCGAGCTATTGGTGTCTGACGTTTACCACCCCTAGGCGAGATATGCGACATATCAGACGAACAGACCGGACTGTACGGTAAGTGTTACTGGTTGGATTTACAGGAGTGTGAGCGGGCTTGCTCGTCGATCTTCTGATCGTTCAATACCCGGGTGGCCGTTACGTTTAGCAGACCGCTTGCGGCTTGTTGGTGTTTGATATGATCATCACCTGCTGTCGGCGTATTGACGAGTCTTTAGAGTCCTACACAGAGGTTTCCTGGCTCAAGCGAAACGAAATAGGAGCGCATATGAGATATGTGCGGGACCGAGAATAATGCGTGTATGTGATACCGTATTCTATTCTCGTGATGTATGTATCGATTGGTTGTATGCGATATAACCTAGTTATCGAATCAAGGATTGATTCGATAAGCCGATACATTGGATATTAGTCGGTTATATGCGATATGACCTGATCGTTAAATCAAGTATTGATTTAATGATTTAATGTATAATTATATATTAGATATATTACTTTACATTAACTAATATTGGTTCACTTTAAATGGATTTTCTCACTTGAAGTGCACATTGTATATATGATATAGTTTTGTGCACTGGTTTGTATCATGTTTGATGATACATGCAAACTTGGGTTTGTGTAAGACTTAAACCATGGTTATGTTAATGGTTAGGGTTTTGTTTATTTACTTATTTATTTATTTATTTATTCATTAATTCTTTTTTTGGGCAAGAATGAAATGGTGGCTTAGTTTGTTTCTTTCTTGAAAGTTCATGAAGCTTTGAAGCTTTGACCATTTTGTCTCTTAGCCTTAACCTAACCATTCAACTTAACCCTAGTTTATCTTCTACAATTAACCATGGTTGCAATATGATAAGGGTCACTTGATTTTCTATTTTAATTAATTCATTCTTATTCATTTCTTTCTTCTTCTTCTTCTTGATGAAGAAAGAAAAGCTTTCATTGAGAAACCAAAATCCAAAGTGAACCCACTTCCTATTTCTTCATCCTCTACCACTTGCCAAGTAGTATAGGGTGTTTTATTCACAAGTTTCATGACTTGGTGAAGTTGGAGCTTGATCTTGAGTTGCCTCGACGTAGATCATCTTCGGCATCGAAGTCGACGACCTAGCCCGATCATTTCTTCGACGATACCATCGCTAGAGTCTGGGGTCCGATGATCGCAGCGGAGGGACGTCAAAGCGGAGCTATGGAGGTGGAGAACCGGATCTACAAAGGTTGTAGTCACTTCCTTTTTAGTTAAAGTTGTTAACTTGCATTGCATCGCCTATACATCTAGTTAACGATCCATATTAGGGTTTGTAGGCACATGAAAAAATTTGAATTGGGCATGTTTGATCTGTTGTGAGACCTCATTAGTGTGCCAGCATCCACTACAATATACATCCTATGTATGGTAATGGCCTCTAGGGCATACATATAACTAACAATCTCCCACATGCACTAGGGCTATCTAATAGCAGTGGTTGTAGTATCTCATACTCAACCATCCCATAAAAGTCTCTCTCTAGGAAAAGGCCTTTGTGAGTGGATCCTCCGTTTTGTCCTCTGAGTCTACTCTCCTAACCTTGATCTCCTTGGAGATCAACCATCTCCATGATCAGGTGATGCTGCCTAAGAATATGTTTGGGTCACTTATGGGACCAGGGTTCCTGAGCCAAAGCCACACTTTCATTGTCACACAATGGTAGGAACCTAGTTCATCTCATGAACCAATATACACCTAGACAGCCTCTTTGGTAGCATCTTAAGTAGCGATTTATCCAGCCTTTATCGTCTAGTATGCCACGGTATCTAGCTTGGAACTCTTCCAACATACCGTCCATTTACTGAGGGTAAAGACAATGCCTGTGATTGACAGTCAGTCGTCCTTATCACCCTGGAACCTTTCAAGTGATTCTCCCCAGGATCGTTTGATACCATCTCACTACAACTAGTGAGAATCCTAACATCCAATTACTTCTCTCATAGATCAAAACTCAGGATTTAGGAGGTATCACTTTGATCCTATATGGAGAATCCTTGTGATAAGCGGAGATTGACCGAGCATAGCATAGGAAACTCCTTCCCCATCAAGAGTATGTCTTCCATGTACTCTACGAGGATCACCACTGTTCCCCTCCGAACGGCGGCCTGGACTGCGCGTCCGTGCCTGAGGTTCGGGGCAGATGCTATTTGGTTTTATCCGTCTATCTCTCCGAAAATGCCAAGTTGATTTATGGCACCGTGTATCGGAGGTTTAGACGGATGCGGCCGATATAGCAGACTTCGTCAGATTCCCCCTCAGGGTGAGGGGTTTTTGATTGTGGGGATGCTCTTCCCTGCAGGCGCAAGCCCCTGCAGTTAATTACGCTACCGCATCGCGGTAACAACTTTCTCCTTCTCCAGAATTTCACTTCGTGTCGTGTATGTTTGTTTTGTTTGTGGTTGCCCGTGGATTGTATACGGAGACTGAGTAATGCCGTCGCCCGTAGGACGTGGATTAGTCCAAATCCGTATTTATTTAGATTTGGGTTTGGTATTTTCAGTTTAAGGATGCATTAGTCGCGTTGCGGCTAAGATCAACTTAAACGTTCGTTAAGGATACGTTAGTCTTGTTTTAGACTGAGATCAACTTAACGCAGTGATCAATTTAATTATCTGGCCGTCGGGACTCGTCACCTCTCTGACGTCGTTGAGGGATTACAACGACAAGCGTCTGAGGAGTTCAGAGATGTACCCTTGAACCAAAGTTGATTTGGGGTTTTATTGTTTATTTAAAGATCTAAGGACACATTAACCGTAGCTGGGGCTAAGATCAACTTAGACGGGACCGTTTAGATCCGGCAAAAGAGCGTTCGGGCTCTATTGCGCCAATTTAAGGACGTGGTGGTCCATCGCCAGTTTAGGGACGTGGTGGTCCATCATTGGTTTAAGGACGTTTCGGTCCGATATTAGTTTAGGGACGTTTCGGTCCGATATTAGTTTAGGGACGTTTCGGTCCGATATTAGATAAGTGGTCGTTGGGACCCGTCACCTCTTTGACGTCGTTGAGGAATTACAACGAGGGATGTCAAAGGAGTTCAGAGATGTACCCTCGAACCGGTCGTGAATTGGTTGAGGAGAGCCATTTTGCTCAATCAATTTAATTTTAAGGACTTACAGCCAGGATTGGGTTAAGTCCAATTTTTTTTATTTATTTTAGGCTTTGCCTGACTAAAAGAATCAATCCAAACAGGGCTCTGCCCCTTTATTATTTTTGCAATTTGATTTGGGCCAGGCCCTCAAGAATTTTCCAAACAGGGCTCTGCCCTTTTATTATTCTTGTGATTTGATTTGGGCCAGGCCCTTTTAAATAATGAGTTGCACTTGTGCAGAAACTCAAGAATTTTCCAGATTTAAGAACAAAAGTGCATAACACTTTTGATCTAAATTTGGATCAAAGGAAAACAAGTTTTTTTCTTCTTGTTTTCCTTGATTTCACAGAACCAAGGGTTCATATCAAGTGCAAGGCACTATTTATTTCTTTTTATTGAATTATTCATTTTTTTAATCTTCTGTTCTTCAGAGATTTTTCTCTTCTTCAAAAGAAGTTTTTACCTTTTTCTTTTTTTTATGTTCTTGATTAATCTTCAAGAGTTCTTTCTCTTCTTTTTTTTTTTTGCCAGAAGTTGATTCTTCTTCTTGATGCCTTTTGAATGAGGTCTGGGATCCTATTTATAGTGCTCACAAATTTGTTGAATTTGTTAACAAAATCTTTCCTGAATGATTTTGGGAATTTTCCCACCATTGGATCTTTGATCCAAAGGCAGAAGAAAATTTTCTGGTTTTGGAAAAAAAAAACAGAAAAGATTTCATCAAATTTTCATTCTGTTTCTGCGCAACTCCCCAATGAATGACACGTGTCGCGCAGTGGAAGGCTTGCGCAACAGTGCTTGTGCAACTGCGCAGACACGTGTCGCGCAAATGTGCGCTTGCGCAACGGTGCTTGCGCAACTGTACTTGCGCAACTGCGCAGACACGTGTCGCGCAGCTGTGCCCTTGCGCAACGGTGCTTGCGCAGCTGCGCAGACACGTGTCGCGCAGCTGTGCCCTTGCGCAACGGTGTTTGCGCAGCTGCGCAGACACGTGTCGCGCAGCGGTGCGCTTGCGCAACTGCGCAGACACGTGTCACACTGTGGACCGCTTGCGCACTGCGCAACGCATGGAATTTGAAGCGTTGCTTCAGAAAATTTGAATTTTCAAAATTCAAATGAGCCTTGCTCAGATTGGGGGAACAAATGCCCCCCCACCGTTGTGCTTACGTGGCGCGACGTAAGCGCAACGGTGGCCAGATCCTAGCCGTTGGATCGGGGGAGGTCAGTTGAAGGGGCGCAAGCGCCTATAAATAGGACTCTTGGTCCTCAACAGATGATCACCATCTTCAAGATTTCTCATTTTCAGAGCCTTGCTCTTGCCTTCAAGAATTTCAGAGCCTTGCTCTTGCTTCCAAAGTTAGAACTTTTTAGAAAAACTTTAGGTAAAAAATTAATCTTAAATTACATTAACTTTAATTAATAGAGCCTTCCTCTCATAGATCTTTTGATCTAAGGAAAACCCCTTTGGGGTTTCACCAACAGAGCCTTGCTCTCAAGAATCTGTTTCAGGGTTTCTTAACCCATGAACAGAGCTTTGCTCTTTGGCAAAACATAGATCTTTTGATCTAAAAAAATGAAGAACTCTTAAGAGTTTTCATGGATCTTTAAGATCCCAAATTTTTTTAATTTTTTTTAATTTAATTTTAAAAATTAATTTTCTTTTGATGGATATTTCCATCATTATCACAGAGCCAAGCTCTTTTAAGGAATCTTGTTCCCCTGAGACCAGTGTTTGACAAATGTCACTCTGTGACAGAGCTTTGCTCTAAAAGAGGAGATTTTCTCTTTGTCTCTGGGGACTCCCCATCAATGGGTGTATCCTATTGGGAATTTTTTATGAATTGACAGTCCCGTCTAATGATGGGATTGTCTTATTAAATGATGCACATCATCCAGATTTTGTGGGTCCCCCTTTGGTCCCCTACCTACTGCATCACAGTGTGGAGCAAGATATAAATTTTTTTCAAATGCCAAGCGTTAGGCCACTAATGATGTATGTTTCTTTGTCTTTCCACAGAACATGTCTGACGACTTGTCTTTTCCCTTCGTTCACTCGGAAGGAGGGTTCCCCCATGCGCCAGTAGATCGGGTGGTATTCGCTCTTATTAAAGATCGCGATCCTGAGTGCAAAAAGCTCCATCTGTGGGGAAGGTGGTATAGCCAGATCATCCAAGGCCGTCGCAGTTTTAGTTCCGCCGCGCCCTCTGAGCCTATAGTCACGCTCCCTTATGCGGACGAACCCCCGGTGAAGTATGCC
Organism: Agapanthus africanus; assembly: GCA_030015575.1. Taxonomy (NCBI): domain Eukaryota; kingdom Viridiplantae; phylum Streptophyta; class Magnoliopsida; order Asparagales; family Amaryllidaceae; genus Agapanthus; species Agapanthus africanus. The sequence continues at coordinate 261,335,180 of JASDDO010000014.1, forward strand.
GTGGAGGTTAAGAATTGGAATTCTGATGACCTCCTTCAACCTGCAATCGGCACCATCCCCGTGCAGCCGCCGCCGGCGATAGATATTCTGGGGAGGCGAATCTGTCAGGGCGAAGCACGCCCTTGGGGACATGCTTATAACATTGGAATGATCCCGCGACCCCCCGCCGGATATTTGCAGTGGGCCCGGTACATTCTATCGGCGAAGAGGACCCACCTAACGAAGATTGGTCTATACTCAGCCGTCTTCGTCTCGCTCTTTGAGTACCCCTCTCCTCCAACGTGGTGGATAAAGGCCTTCGTTGAACAATGGAATATCCCCACCCATACCTTCCTGACAGAGGATAGGGAAGTCTCCATCTCTCTGGAGGAATTTGCCGAAATTTCAGGTCTGCCAATGAGGGGAGAGCACTATGAGGAGTTGCTTCCTCCTGATGAGTATGTCTTTGCCACCAAGCAGCTGGTATTTGACTTAACCCCGGAGAATGCCATTCAGCATCAGCATCCGGGTTTGGTGAAAGTGTTGGAGATCTATGAGGAACTCCATTTGGAATCGGGAGACAAGGGCGTCAGTTTCGCAGCTTTCATTGCTCGCTTTATCCGCCCGGAGTTTTTATCAGAGCAGAGCGAGAAGTTCGCTCAGCTTGACGACCCCTTTGGCTTTGGTTTGGATCGCCGACCCGTATCGGAGAATAACCAGAGGGATTTCTATCTCCCCAATGCTGCCATCGTCGCTTTCTCGGAAATCGCCGTCCCCGGCATGGATGAGGAAACTTTCTTTATTGGGTTCCTGGGCTTGTGGTTATGCAACTTTGCGCTCTCTATGCACCCGCGCTTCATGCGGCCCTCTGTCTTTTACCCGGCACATCGGATGGTGGCCGGTCTGCAGTTATCGGTAGGAATTGCTGGGTTAGCTTATCTTTATCATGGACTCAGCGTAGTGGCGGACGCCAATGATCCCGGGACACAGCCTGCTAACTTCCCAATGCATTACTTCGTTTCTTGGATGGAGATGCACTTGCAAGGGGTGTTTGGCGCCCACAAGACTCCTCCATTCTTCGAGAAGTACAGACTCCCGAGAGTCATACGGTTAATCGGGGCTTCAATTGTGTTTGCATCCCCGCGGGATTCTAGGGGACTCCTCCTGCGCCCACATTTGGTCGGAGCGACGACTTCTTTCGTGGATAAGGTTATCACCATAGGCTCGGAGACTACTAAGTCGGTGGTGCCCCTACGTGACGAGTTTAAGGGCGGGGCTTCTGTACTGAAGGCTCGGGAAATCGTCCATCTCTACTCCATTCGGCCGGGCTACCTAGTGTTTCGGCAGAATGAGACGGCTTTGTTTATGAGGTATAATCCGCATCGATTTGCCCAGCAATCAAGCTACAACCAGGGGATCCCGATGGAAGCTTTCCTGAAAACGCCTGTGGTTGGCCCAGAGGGTGTAAAGAATGCGATGTATCACTTTATACGGCTTAACACGGGTTCCTATTTCTTCATTAGTGAACCCAGCTGTGTCCCTAAGATGCTTAATTCATATGTGGCCTGGTATGCGCACGCTATGGGCCCAATCATTTTAATGGAGAAACGCCTACTGGTTAATCGTAGGGGTGCGCCTCCTGGCGGTGATCGCAAGGCCCCTTTGCAGCCAAGGCTCCCGGTCGTCCTTCCGCTAAAAGATGCTGGAGTCGATCGACCACGCGTGTTGAGCCCTCCGCGGGGATTTCCACTATCTACTACGGTGGATGCACCAACGGCGCCCCGTGCTCCGACAAAGACGGTTAAAGCGGTATCGCCGGAGTCGGGCGCAGGAGCGGATATCGGGACTCGCCGCCCGAAAGTGACTGCCAAAACTGCCAAGTGCAAAGCTGTTCCGAGTGGATCCAAAGCTGGCGGACAGAAGAAGAAGAAGTCCACCTTATCCCTCGATGCGATCCTCAGCTCAAAGCCTGCGGTTTCTCCTGCCGAGGCCATATGCGAGTACGGCAGCAATGAGGGCTTTGTGGTGGACCCTGAGGATACCAATTTAGCTGCCGCCATCGCAGCTTCGGAGCGATCGGCGAGGCTTGAAGCGATGTTAAGCAAACTCGCTGAGTCGGGTAATCATCAGCCGCTATATTTGTCATTTCATTGCATTTGTTATCATTAACTTTAACTGATATTTGCTCCTTTTTCAACAGGTGTTTCTACCGAAGAGGCCATTGCTGCCTCCTTGAAAATCTTCCAGGAAGAGGAGGAGAGGCGTGCCCTGGCAGGTGTTGTTATGCTTCCCCCCTTTTCTTTTTTTTATAGGGAAAGTTTGTTATTTATTATGGTGGTCAATTTCACCTTCTTTTGTTTCTTTACAGGGGCTAAATCAGTTGATGCGGGGATCCTTCCCGAGCTTGCCACCGAAGTCCCGGCTCCGTCGAAGCTGCCGCGAGAGCCTCGGCTTGACGCAACGACGAGGGATGCTCTGAAAGATCTGGAGGCATCCCTCTATACGGATGAGGATGCTTCAATTAAGGCCGCCTTAGTGGCATTCGTCTCAACGGCTCGGGAGGAGCGGAAGCGGTTGAGACGTGAAGCAAAGGCGCGGAAAGCTGCTTTGGCCATGGGAGCGGGCCCTAGCACTATTCCTCGCGCCAGTACTCCTTCCGAAGAGCCCCCTGTTGCCCTGTCTACTGCTCGTCGGCAAGTGGCGCGCGCGGTTCGGAGCGCCAATGATAAATCTGCTTCAGGTAGTACTCCTTTCAGAACCTTGTTGTACGAATTGTAAAGCTATTGGCTCATACGTATTTCATCTTGCAGGGCCAAGTCCAACTGAGGGGGAGGCGGAGACGACCGTCGAACCCAGGGGAGCGGAGGAAGCGGTACTTGCTGAACCCGAACCGACAGTGAGCAACGTCGTCGGGGTCATGGGGCCTGGAGCCGAGATTGAGGGACCTGCCGCGGAGAGGGCCATTGATGTCGCCCCTGAAGTGGCGGCAGATGAGATGGTTGTCTCAACCGAGCCGAAGACGGTAGAGGGCGAGGTGCTTGAGGCTGGGGACCTCGTGGTGCCGATGGACGAGGCAGCTGCGACCGCCGATCCTGAGGGAGCAGCGGATGAGGCGGCCATGATTCCTGAAGACGGGCTAGGCGCTCCTTCTCAGGAATCTGGTAATGTCCCTATCATAACCCTCCCTGCCTATGGTCCCCCGCCGCCTGTAGAGCTTGCGAGCATAATAACGGTTCCCCTCGAGTCGGGTGATGAAACTACAGGCGGTGGCCTTCCGTCAGTGGAGGAAGGGATTGCCTCCGTTTCTGCGGGCAGTTTGTCGGGTAAATTTTAAATGGCCAATTCTCTTCATTTATATATACCTCACGATCTCTTTTAACTGGTTTGTCTTTGTTTTAAACGCAGGTGCGGCTAGTGCCGATGCTCCATTGCCTGAAGGCACACCGTCAACCATTGCCTTGGCGGTGGTTGCTCCTCAGCCTTCCCTTGTGCCATCGCGGATGTCGGAAGGTATGAATTTACGACTTATGCATTAATCTTTTAACGTGTAGCCTATGTACTAACGTTATACCACTATGCTCTTTTCAGGAGTGTTCTTCGATCATCTGTATCAAGTGCTGCTCCCACACTTCTCCTTCCCATCCGAGCTCGCTTCTCCCTCTAGTGGTACCGGTAAGTGCTGTCTTGATCTCTTTTAAGGGAATATAGGATCGTATCTGACTTTTCCTCTTCCTTGTTGCAGTGCCACAAATCGAAGGAGGGGACGCAAGAACTGCCACGCCACCGGCCCTTCCCGCTTTGCCGTCTGTTGCCGCTGGTACAGTATATTCCACCCCCTTTTTATATGATTCTTTAACATTTTTTTTTTGAATCATTGTTTAACCATGTTTTATTTTGCAGCTATTGTTCCAGCTCCGATCCCCTTTGAGTCTCGCATTCTCTCACCAGCGGGCCCTTTCTTGAAACGTCCGTCTTCAAAAGGTGCCGTGATGAGTTTGGGGATGCTGAGTGGGTATATTGAAGAGCTTAACGTGGACGCTCTCCCCTCCGCCGTAGATTTCGCTGTGGAGGTTAACCCGATGCTGGCGGCGCTCGTAACTTTTCATAACGAAGGCGTCGTCGAATCGTGGGTTAACTACTGCAGAGAGATCGAGGCTCGCCTGCATCGGTTGGAGTCGACACGCCCTTCTCCCGAGGTTTTGGCCGCGAGCGCCGAACGGACAGCTTGGCTTGAGCAAAGCGCCTCCTATCTCCGCCATTTGGAGCAGGAGGCAGCTTTACGGCTAAAGGCGCATCGGGAATCTTCAAACGCGACCGCCTGCCTTCGTGCTGAAGTTAGGATGAATGCTGCTGAAGTGAAAGCTGTCTTTGAAGGTCTTCTCAAGCGTATATCCAATGGGCTAGCACTGAAGCGGAAACTTGATGCTGTCGAGCGCGATGCCCGAGGCCAAGAAGCAGCTCAGCAGGTTGTTGGGGAAGAGCTCGCATCCTTCACGCAGCAGCAGGCTCAAGTAGAGGCTGAACTGGCAGTGGTAGTTGATCAGGAGAAGGCGTGGGAGGAAGTACGCGAGCAATTGATAGGGCTATTTAAGACGCTTCCTTCCCAGTAGCTGCCCTTGTATCAATATACTTGTAATTTTCTTTTTCGAATAAGATGTATACATTCTTTATTCTTTTGTACGATTCGCCATGTACTTGATTGAATTAATAAATAAAGATATACATTTTTTGCAATGTCTTGTATCATTTCTTTGCTTTCTCCCTTCTCTTATTATCAGCATGCTGTCTTGATAAACATGATTGACAGGTAATAGAGTAAGCATTTTGGTTTCTTCGAGATATAGCGATGGCTTAGGCCGCAGGTTCAGATCTGCTGCCTAAGACTTTTCAACTCTATGAGCCGTGAGGGTCTCATAGAGACTTTTCTCCTTACAGATCGAGAGGATCTCGTAGGTGGATTTTCTCCTTAGGAATCGTGAGGATTCCCAAGTGTGGTTTTCTCTCATAAGTCGAAAGGATCCTATAAGAGAATTTCTCCCTCTTACGAGTCGAGAGGGCTCGTAAGCGGTTGTTTCCCTCTTTGTCGAGAATCGACTTCAGAGAGTGAGACCCGTGAATAGTATGCAAGAGACCATTTAGGATTGACTTGCAGGATCCCATTGCCCCTCTTACGAGTCGAGAGGGCTCGTAGGCGGTTGTTTCCCTCTTTGTCGAGAATCGACTTCAGAGAGTGAGACCCGTGAATAGTATGCAAGAGACCATTTAGGATTGACTTGCAGGGTCCCATTATTCAGGAAGTAAGTTTTTGAATCCTTACTGCCCGAGAGGTGAGTCAAAGAAGCTCTCGTCATGGAGTGTTTGTATCCGTGAGTTGAGTATTTTGCTAGGGATTATTTGTTTCCCAAGCGCCAAGGATTATTTGTGTCCTTAGGGTTTGAAACGAATCGATGGTTCCCGCGGAGGCGCTGGTGGCTCTGCGAGTCGACGCGGATCAGAAGGCTCTCGTCAAGGAGTGTTTGTATCCGTGAGTTGAGAAGTTTTGCGAGGGATTATTTGTTTCCCAAGCGCCAAGGATTATTTGTGTCCTTGGGGTTTGAAACGAGTCAAGGGTTCCCGCGGAGGCGCTGGTGGCTATGCGAGTCGACGCGGATCAGAAGGCTCTCGTCAATGAGTGTTTGTATCCGTGAGTTGAGAAGTTTTGCGAGGGATTATTTGTTTCCCAAGCGCCAAGGATTATTTGTGTCCTTGGGGTTTGAAACGAGTCGAGGGTTCCCACGGAGGCGCTGGTGGCTCTGCGAGTCGACACGGATCAGAAGGCTCTTGTCAAGGAGTGTTTGTATCCGTGAGTTGAGAAGTTTTGCGAGGGATTATTTCTTTCCCAAGCGCCAAGGATTATTTGTGTCCTTGGGGTTTGAAACGAGTCGAGGGTTCCCACGGAGGCACTGGTGGCTCTGCGAGTCGACGCGGATCAGGAGGCTCTCGTCAAGGAGTGTTTGTATCCGTGAGTTGAGAAGTTTTGCGAGGGATTATTTGTTTCCCAAGAGCCAAGGATTATTTGTGTCCTTGGGGTTTGAAACGAGTCGAGGGTTCCCACGGAGGCGCTGGTGGCTCTGCGAGTTGACGCGGATCAGGAGGCTCTCGTCAAGGAGTGTTTGTATCCGTGAGTTGAGAAGTTTTGCGAGGGATTATTTGTTTCCCAAGCGCCAAGGATTATTTGTGTCCTTGGGGTTTGAAACGAGTCGAGGGTTCCCACGAAGGCGCTGGTGGCTCTGCGAGTCGACGCGGATCAGGAGGCTCTCGTCAAGGAGTGTTTGTATCCGTGAGTTGAGAAGTTTTGCGAGGGATTATTTGTTTCCCAAGCGCCAAGGATTATTTGTGTCCTTGGGGTTTGAAACGAGTCGAGGGTTCCCACGGAGGCGCTGGTGGCTCTGCGAGTCGACGCGGATCAGGAGGCTCTCGTCAAGGAGTGTTTGTATCCGTGAGTTGAGAAGTTTTTTTTTTGTTGAAGTCATTGGCTTCTTCGGTTGAAATGAACCGTTGAGGTTTGTCTTCGTCGTCCGACGGAGCCCGCTGGGGAAGTATGGTTCCTACTTTGTTTACGCCCTTGGATTGTATACAGGGATCGATGTGATCTTAACTGTAGGGCCGAAGTTTTGTCATTTCTTCTTTTTATTTTATTTTATTTCTGCGACGCTCTATCATTTCAGCTTTTATATCGCAAAGGTCGCGATTGCCCAATCATTTCGGCTATTTTTCGCAGTGCCCAATCATTTCGGCTATTTATTTTATCTTTACTCGTCGCTTTTTATTACGAGTTGCCCAATCATTTCGGCTATTTTGCATGCATACATTTTACTTGCTGCTTTTTATTGCAAGATGCCCTATCATTTCGGCTATTTTGTATGCATGAGCGGCCTACTGGTTTTCGCCGTAAACCTGAAATTGGACACCGATTTCGGCATCAGCACCGCTGCAACTGGGATATTGCCAGGAGCGAATCATCATTTGTCTCCGTCATTGTCGAACAAAGGAGGCTTAGCGATCAGGGTTAGGGACCTGTCGACTAAGGCTTTCGATTTCATGAGCCGTAAGGGTTTCATAAAGGTATTTCTCCCTACAAGTCGTGAGGATCTTGTAGATGTATTTTCTCCTTAGGAATCGTGAGAGTTCCTAAGTGTTTTGTTCCTCTGTAAGTCGTAAGGATCCTACAGGGGGGTTTTCTTCTTGTAAATCGAGAGGACTTACAAGGGTTATGCGAACATATCCCCAGTCACGGATGGGCCTTGGTTAGGGAAACGTTTATTCGCGCCCGTGGATTGTATACAAGGGTCAATATTGAACCACTTGTAGGGAAACATTGGAAGTTTGTGGGGGTTTGCTTAAGCACAGGTTTAGGTCTCTGTGACTTAAGACTTTCAAATCCTATGAGCCGTGAGGGTCCCATAAGAGAGTTCTCCTTACGAGTCGTGAGGATCTTGCAAGCGTATTTTCTCCTTAGGAATCGTGGGGATTCCTAAGTGTGTTGTTCCCTTGTAAGTCGTAAGGATCTCACGCAGGTAGTTTCTCCTTACAGGGTCGAGAGGACCCTGTAAGGGTTCTTTAACGAAGTTGCGCCCTTTCGGGTTTTCACAAACATTCGCCGGTAGTCCTGCTGTTTTTACTCACGGAGCCCTTTCGGGTTTTCATCCGTGCCCACCTTGCTTATGGACATACCGTTTTGTTTTTTTTTAATTTTCTTTTTCTCTTTTTTTTTTTACGAGGTCGCGCCCTTTCGGGTTTTCACGAACACTCGCCGGTAGCCCTGCTGTTTTTTACTCACGGAGCCCTTTCGGGTTTTCATCCGTGCCCTTTTTGCTTATGGACATACCGTTTTTTATTATTTTTTTTTATGTTTTTTTTTATATCTCGTCAGCCTAAAGATGCCGCGGTAGTAGTTTTAAAGACGTCTCGGTCTGATATTAGTTTAAGGACATTTCGGTCCGACATGGAGAAGGCCGGCTACTGCTTATAAAGCTTGAGCTCAGGAAGATAGCGAGCGGACATAGTCATCGTCATCTACCATTGACCTAGGCTGTGGCTCATTAAGCGTAGTATTTCTTTAGGAAGCGACCGTTTATTGGCCTGAAAGGCCTTTCACCGTGCATGTCCATGAGTAGATAGGCCCCACCCTGGTAGACCTTATCAATGATGTACGGTCCTTCATAGTTTGGCTCAAACTTTCCTCGCTTGGCGCGATTGTGGATCATGGGCCTTTTGACCACTAGCACGAGTTCGCCTTGGTGGAATGTCCTCGACCGGCTCAATCTTTCATATGAGCGCGTCATCTTTGCTTTATAGGCTTCCAGATTTTGCTGTGCTAGAAGCCGGATTTCATCAAGGGCGTCAAGCTCTTCAAACCGAAGGTGAGCATTTTCTTCGTCTGTCAGCTCGTAGTGGACTGCCACTCGTAGCGAGGGTAATTCTATCTCGAGGGGGAGTACTGCTTCCGTCCCAAATACCAACGCGTATGGCGTTGTGTTCGTGGCCGTTTTAAATGTAGTTCGATACGCCCAAAGAGCCTCTTGCAATCTTTCGGGCCAATCTCTCTTATTTCGTGACACTGTTTTCTTCATGATCTTCGTCAAGGTCTTGTTGAAGGCCTCAGCTAGACCGTTAGCTCGCGGATTATAAACTGAGGAATATCTCCAGTCTATATTGTGCTGCTGTGCGAAGCGGCTAATTTTATGACTTCGGTAGGCTGGCCCATTATCAGAGATGATTCTTCTCGGGGTTCCAAACCGGTATATGACATGTGTTTTGAAGAAATGGAGGATGTTCTCCGTCTTTACTTCCCTCAACGGTACCGCCTCTGCCCATTTGGAGAAGTAATCTGTCGTCGCCAATATGAAACGATGTCCCTTTGACGATGCTGGTTCGATGGGGCCGACTATGTCAGTTCCCCACATTTCGAAAGGCCAGCTAGCCACTGTTGGGTGTAGCGGATTGGGATGCTGATGGATGAAGTCTCCATGAATTTGGCATGAATGACATTGCCTCGCGTATTCCAGGCAATCCTGCATCATCGTGGGCCAGTAGTAGCCCATCCGTTTTATCTTCAACTTCATCTTAGGGCCTGCTTGGTGGGAACCGCAGAGTCCGTCGTGAACTTCTTGGACGACCCTTCTCGCTTCGTCAGGTCCTAGGCATCTCAGCCACAGAGAATCGAATGTCCTCTTGTATAGAGTATTGTTGACGAAGGCGAAAGACAGAGCTCGTTTCACGAGCTGGTGTCTTATGGACACTTCTTCAGGCATTCGGTGGAACTTGAAGTAATCTATGAAGACTTCTCTCCAGTCCTCAGTATTTTCCCAGTCTTTTATTTGCAGGGTTGTCTCCTCGTTCGCTCCTTTTTCTTCAGACGATTCCGGAGATACTTCTGCTGGGGCAAGCACTCGACGGCTTTGTACCACGATTCTAACGTCGTCGAGGTTCTCGTCAGCCAGTTCTTTAGCAAGTTTGGCTAGTGCGTCCGCTTTGCTGTTTTCCGCGCGCGGTATACTCTCCAAAGTATAGGAGGGAATTTGAATTAGCAGTTGTTGCACTTTTTCACCGTATTTTACCAATTCCGGTTTGCATGTTTGGTAATCGCCGTTCACTTGACTGACGACTAGCTGGGAGTCACCATATATGAGGAGGTCTTCAATTCCCATGTCAATGGCGATCTCGAGGCCTGCTATCAAAGCCTCATATTCAGCTTCATTATTCGTTCTCGGCTCTGTTAAGGAGAAGGCGAAGCGCATTATTCCTCCTTGTGGGGTCACAAAGATGAGTCCTACCCCCGATTTGATCATTGGCGTACTTTGCTTGTGTTTTTTCATGGAAGATGCTCCATCGAAATAAAGTTCCCAATGAGTATCACCACCGTCGATTGCGTCAAACGCATGTTTGTCTGGCAAATCGCAATTCAGAGGGGAATCGGCAGGTATCGGGTGTTCAGCAAGGAAGTCGGCTATGGCCTGACCCTTCACTGCCTTGAGGGGTCGATATGTTATCGAGAACTCCATTAAGAGCAGAGCCCATTTAGCGAGTCGTCCCGTCAAGATGGCCTTTGACATTAAATATTTGAGAGGGCCCACCTTTGAAATGAGATGGACTTCGTGCGCTAATGTATAGTGCCTAAGCTTTGTTATTGCGAAGATCAACGCCAGGCAGTGTTTTTCAATGGGAGAGTAGTTGCTTTCTGCCCCCAGCAGAACTCGACTTAAGTAGTAGAGTGCTCTTTCTTTCCCTTGATCGTTCTCTTGTGCCTATAATGCGCCTAAGGAACCTTCAAGGGCGGTTGTATAAAGAATAAGAGGCTTCCCCTTAATCGGAGCAGCCAACACCGGCGGGTTCTGCAGGTATTGCTTGATCTCATCCAGTGCGCCTTGGCATTTTTGATCCCAAACGAATGGGGTTCCCTTCTTCATCAGGTGACTATAAGGACGGCACTTTCCTGAAAGGTTGGCTATGAATCGTCGTATGTATGCGAGTTTCCCTTGGAGAGACCGCAGCTGTTTGAGAGTCCTCGGCGGAGGCATTTCCATGATCGCTCTAATCTTTGACGGGTCTATTTCAATACCTCGGTGTCGAACAACGAATCCCAGGAATTTGCCCGAGGAAACCCCGAACGCACATTTAAGAGGATTCATCTTCAAGTTATATTGCCGAAGGCGTTGAAATACAGTCTTCAGATGCTCGAGGTGTTCTTCGTATGATTTGCTTTTAACCACGAGATCGTCGATATAGCATTCGACGATTTCATGTATAAGTTCGTCGAAGATTTTCATCATGGCCCTCTGATAAGTAGCACCGGCGCTCTTCAAACCGAAGGGCATCACTTTATAACAAAATATACCAAGAGGAGTCCTGAAGGCTGTGTGCTTCTGGTCTTCTGGATGCATTTTTATTTGATTATACCCCGATGAGCCGTCCATGAAGGAGAAAACCTCATGAGTGGATGTATTGTCTATCATTAGTTCAGTGACTGGCACTGGGAAATCATCCTTCGGGCAAGCTTTATTAAGATCCCGGAAGTCTACGCATATGCGCACTGTCCCATTTTTCTTCATCACTGGGACGATGTTAGCGATCCATTCAGGGTATTGAACTTCATGGATAAAGCCAGAGTCTATCAGCTTTTTGACTTCGGCGTTGACGCTCATCTCAAGCTCGAGTCGCATTCTTCTCGGCACTTGTTTGACTGGCTTGATGTCCGGGGATATCGCCAATTTCTGTACAGCAATTTCTGGATCTAGTCCCGGCATTTCGGAATAGTTCCACGCGAAGCAATCTTTGTGCTGTAGAAGCACATCCTTTAACGCAGCCACCCTTTCTTCAGATAACAGCTCGCTGATGAATGTCGGTCGCGGGTCATTTGCCTTCCCCAACTCAATTTTCTTGAGATTATCTGCAGTGGTATGGATTCCATCCTCCAGTTCTTTCGGAGCTGGGGGAAATTCTGAGATTACCTCATCGCTGCCGCTTTCAAAGCACCAAGGGAGGTTGTTCATGTCCTCGGACCCTTCTTTTAATATTGTTATCACATGGCAGGTGCGAATTTTCTGCCAATCCCAATGCGGAGTTGGTTTTATCCTTGTGTTTTCGGGTTCGTGCTTTTGCGGCGGCTCTACCTTCCAACTGTCAGACAACGCGAATTTACCAAGCTGATATTGGTCCTCAACCCAATTCTTAAAGGTGAAGCAATCTTCAAGCGGATGCCCTACTACTCGATGGTAAAAGCAATACTTTGGGTTAGAGACTTCGCCTGCTTGCTCAGGGTGTTTAGGCTCTGGCAGAGTAAGCATTTGATGTTTTAGAGCAAGATCAAGTATTTTCCTTGTTTTGTTTCGAGGAAATGAGTATGCTCGACCTATTTTCTTCATGAGGGCTAGGTCAATAACGCTCGACTCTCGGATGCGTGGCTTCTTAGCTCTGTTTCGTGGTTGTCGAGCACCTTTTCGGCCCTTCGACTTGTTTTTGCTTTCGCGTCGAACCTTCTTTGTAGCAGGTTGACAAGGAGCGGCATTTTCATCTTTCACCACCTGTTGAAGGAGGCGCTGTGTCTTGGCTTTCTCATAGATTGCCATTTCACGATCGTGATCATCTCGGGCTTTTTGACTGGCATCCCTTGTAAGTTTGCTCATTTGGTCTTCAGACGATGGGTTGGGAGGTCTTGCATCAGGAACTTTTGCTGATTCAGGATTAGCGTCTTCCCATTGAGCGTCCGCTTCTTCATCAAAGTCATACATGGCATAACAGCTGTTTATTAGCTCCCGTTTCTTCGAGCGAACATACCCGAGCCCTTTTGTTTCCGTTCTCCCGTTAGGCAGTTTGCATTGAGTCCCGGGAACGTTCCAGACCTTGTCATAGAATTTGGCTTTTCTAGCGGTCTGTGTGAAGGACATCCCTTGACATTTCAGCAGTTTCTTCAAACCTTTGGTATAATATCTGGGAAGACGGATAGGTTGAAGCCTGTCGAGCGTGGGATCCGCGCCATGCCAAACTTCTTTTTCCACCTTGTTTTCTTCAGAGCGGTAGAATAGGATTGCCTTCTCGCCTTTTCGTCTGGGAGGGATATAGAATATCTGCAATTCTTCTACGCTGTTGGTGTCGAGTGCATCCAGCTCTTTGTAATGTTCAAGCGGCACCATGGTTATCTGTAGACTTCGCTCTTCATCAGCGAAGACTCGTATTGAAGGCCGAGCAGGGAATACAGCATGAACTTCATCCTCTGAATCACTACCGAAGATCAATGAAGGAACGGATGGTCCTGGCCTGGTGGATTGGGATGGACCTGAATAAATTATATCCTCCTCCTCCTCGGTGTCACTGCCGAAGACAGGGATGGTTGCGTTAGTTTTGTTCTCCGGTTTGTGACACCTTTCCGTGTCTTCGAAACTCGGTAAGAAGTATTTGGCATCTTCATACTTGCGAACTTCGTTTACGGAAAACGGATTCAACTCTCCTGCCACTGTGTACTCGAGGCCATCCCTAGAATACTTCATGCACTGATGCTGTGTAGAAGGGATGATATTGTACTCGTGTAGCCATGGTCGGCCGAGCAGAGCATTGTAGCACGTCTTGGCGTCTATAACATGGAATTTGATGTCTGTGACGAGCAACCCGAAGCGTAGCGTCAATATCACAGATCCAAGAGTCTTTGAGGATTGAGAGTCGAAACCGGAGATGGTGATTTTGTCCCGGGCGAGGTGTTGGACACTCATGCAAATCTCCTTTAACACTCGCACATTGAGTAAATTGACAGAAGATCCGTTATCGACCAAGATTTTTCCTATCTTTATGTCATGGCAGTATCCTGAGACATAAAGGGGGCGATTGTGTTCACACGTCCCGAGGAGAAGGTCTTCATCACCAAAAGCAACGTCGGCTGTGTGCACCTCTTCCAATTCGTCTTTCATCTTTTGTTCGGCTAGGAAGGCTTGGAACTGGTCCGGATCTTGTAGGGCCTTAATCAAAGAATCCCTCGCCTCTTTTGATAGCAATAGGGCATCGAGTATGCTGAGTTGTGAGGGTAGCTTCCTCAGATGCGCCAAGACATTGTAATCTACTTTATTCCTCTTTGGGGGATTCTTGGCGGTTAACTCTTCTGCGACCTGGTCATCCAAAGCGATGTCTTCAGAGACCTTCTCTTTCCCTTTGTTTTTCTTGTTTAAGGGTCCGAGATTCTTTTCAGATAGCGTCCGATTGCGTAGCTGTATATTTTCGCAAGCCTTCGGTTCTTCTTCTTTTCCCGAAATGGATTCTTTGAAGAGGGGGCCAAGCTCTAGCTCCTCATCGGAATCGCTCCCAAATGTAGGCACTTGTGACCTGGCGGTGTTAATCATGTGACAATTGTTGGCAGTTTTTTCAAGTTCTTTGGTCGTGTTTCTTTGTTCCCGACGAATATTACGCTTTTCCCGTTTAAAGCGCTGTCGATTAGCGACGTATCCTTGCCACCACTTATCGAAAGCTTTGCAATCTTGGGTGGGATGCGAGACCTTCTGATGATATAAGCAATAAGAGGGGTGCATTTCTACCACGCCAGTAACTTTTTCTTCAGAGGGTGGTAGCTTCATGCCCATCGATATGGCCTTAGCAAACCTCTTTTTTATCTTGAACAGGCCTTTGTCAGTGGTGGAGGCATTTTGCTCCAGCGGGATCACCTCAGCTCTTTCCTCAAGTCGCTGGCGCTTGGCCCTTTCGAATATAGCCGTCTCGCGTTCTTGATCAGCTTTGCTTTTCAACCGAGCTTCATTAAGAAACGCGCTAATCATTTCAACTGGTAATCCTGGGGCTCCTGATTCGGCATTTGCCCCCGGCGTTTCAGTGCCAGAGGTCTCTTCATCATTCGTGACCGAATGAGAGATCATATGACAGTTCGCCACATACTCCTCGGATTCGTCCGATGAACTCTCTCCCTCATCTTCCTTTTGAAAGACGTGATCAAGGAAATCTTGGAGCGTAATGGGAGTTCGCGCCTTTTGCTTATATTCATCCAGTGCGTCGATCTGCTTTTGTAGGTCCGTGCGCTTGTCGCCAGGCTTCACGGGCTTCTTAGATTTCTTCTTCTTCTTTTTCGAAGATTTTGATGGCTGACTATGAGCGGTTGAACTACCACCATCGGTCTTCGGAGTCGGTCGTGGCTTCAACATCCTCTCAATAACCTGCGGTACCAAGGGGTTCTTCCACTTGATCGCTGCACAGGTCTGAAGATCATTTAGCATTCTCATCGTTTTGGCTGATAATACAACCTCCCAGGGAGTTTCTTCAATAACGGAGCATGTTGCCCCCGGCGTATTCGTCCCCTTAGAGGTGTGGGGCTGCAGAGGATTCACCTTCCATTTGTCAGATAGCGCAAATTTGCCCTGACGGTACTGGTTCTCAAGCCAATTCTTGAAAACGTAGCAATCCTCAATCGGATGGCCTAGCACTCGATGATAAGGGCAGTATTTGGGCTCGTTGGCGTCGTTCGGTTGCAACGGACGTTTCGGATCTGGCAGATTTATGAGTCTGTTGCGCAGCGCCAGCTCGAATAGCCTCCTCGTTTTATCACGGGGGAAAGAGTAAGGGCGTCCCATCCTGTCCTCAAGGGGTACGTATGGGCGTGTATTGTTTGGACGAGCGACCGGCTTCGAGTCGCTCGGTTGTTGTTGGGCATTAGCGACAATGATTGCTTTTCCCTTTCCTTTATCGTTTTGGGAGTCTGGTTTCGGAAGAGGGGGTTTATGGCCCATCTGGTCCATCTGCGCTAATTTGTCGATCAAAGCCTGGAAGGAAGTCGGCTTGAAGAACATCATGAACTGTGAGATGGTTGCTTGTGGATCAAGGGTTCCAACAAACATTCCCACTGCCGGGGCTTCTTCTATGTGCTGTTCGCACTTCGACCATAGATTACGCCACCGTATAGCGTACTGAACCCATGTCTCGCCGGGTTTTATCCTGGCATTGATCAGTGCCGTCATCGGGGTACGCTCACTGGCACTTGCAAAGCGTTGGGTGAAGAGTAGCTCCATCTCCGCAAAGGTTGTTATAGAGTCGTTGGGAAGCTCAGAATACCATTCAAACGCCGTATCTGATAAGCTTCCAACAAACTGGCGAAGCAAAAGCTTGTCGTCGCCGCCGGTATTACCACAAAGCGCCCTGAACTGGGCAACATGTTGATGGGGATTGCCGGTCCCTTTGTAAACATGAAACTTGGGAATCGTGTAACCCGGCGGGTACTTGATTTAGTCATACCAGCCCGGATATGGCCGCCCCATTTTCACGATTTGACCGGCTGCTGCAGTCGCCTGATGCACCCGTATTTGTTGGGCAATATATTCATCCAAATCAGCTTTTGATATGGTATCCTCTTTAGCTGCGGATAGAGCCGGTGGAGGATTCGACGTCTCTCCCCTATCATCTTCAAGAATGATCGGGGGATCCCCAGCAGGTGGATCTTGTTGAATCATCATACCCACCATATCCTGGAACAGGAGGGCCATTTTCTTTATGTTGGCTGCCTGTTCCGCAGCCTCTTTATCTTTCTTCTCTAGCACGCGCCGAAGGAATTCGGCGTCCGTTTCTTGTTCTTGGCATTCTTCTGAGGATGTTTCCGGGGTTTCTTTCGGCCCAGTGAGTGCAGCCATTGTGGTCATCATCTCCTGGAGCTTTTGTTGCTGCTCTTGAGCTTTGGTCACTGATCGGGTGAGCGGTCGGTGACCCGTAGAAGTACGGCTTTCTTCCTTTCCAGAAGCCATATAAACCGTATGAACAATTATGCCCCCTGACTTGGGGCGTTTAGGTTCACCGCTTTCAAACTTTGCCGCTGACTCGGGAGCTTTCCCTGGCCTCCTTCTTTTGTGGGCCATCGAGGTTAAAGGAGCCGTTGGAGTGGGCATCCTAGCAACTGTCACCCCCTGCTGTTTAATGGGGCAGTTTTTGTTATTTTCCACCTTCGCCTTTTTCTGGTGACGCAAGTGGTCTGGATCGATCACGGAGGCTTGAACCCTCCGCCATACTTTATAAACTTTTGAGGATAGCCGTTGAGGGGGCTGTTCTTGTTTTGTTTCTGGAACTCTCTCCGCAGGTGGAGGAGATCTTTTCAACGTAGCAATTGGAGAGTTCCTTCTCACCTTCCTCAGCAATTCAAAGCTGTTCCCAGTTGGAACAGCAGCGTTGACCTCCACCACTGGAGCAGGTGGGGTTAGCCCTGAGGGAGAGTTGCCCCCTGCTTTTCTCACTCGTCGCCAATGGCGACGTCGCGCACGACGAGCCATTGGGACTGGCTCGGAAATCGGGATGGTTTCTTGTTGCCCCCTGTTTGAGTGTGGGGTAACTGCCGATGTCAGCCTATCGAAGACTGATGCCTTTTGACCAGCTGGGGGAGGATTGGGAGCCGTCAATCTTGTGAAGACCGACTCTCTGATGGAAGAAGCCGCTTTAACGACCTCCAAAGCAGCGGCCGTTGCCCTCTTTGGGACGACCACTTTATAGTTCTGACCTAGCCTGGTAAAAACGGAGGCTGTTGGCTTAGTAGCGGGCGACCCGTTGACAGAGGTCGTGGTAGCGGTAAGCCGGTCGAATACCGACTTCTTGTTCGCTTCCGGTGCGGATATCGGCATAGAAAAGCTTGCAGGTAGGACCATGGTCCCGAAAAACAGGCCGGTGGTGGCCTGGGTCACCTGGTCTACCGGCAGAGTCAGGAAGGAAGCCGCTTGGGGCCCGTATGTTACACCTCCTGGTGAGGTGGAGCGTCCGTTGCAGCGGCATTTCGAGCAGCTGGTGCAGTTGGTGACCATTGGATCTTGAATTCTGCGCCAGGTAAAAGACCAAATCTTAGTATCTTGAAATCCGAAGACAACCATTTAACAAACCGCGATTGGTTCGCGAAGACGACACACGAAGTGTGGAGTGGAAAGAGGAAGAGGTCCCACCGGGCGTGCCAGAATCTGTTCCCCTCCGAACGGCGGCCTGGACTGCGCGTCCGTGCCTGAGGTTCGGGGCAGATGCTATTTGGTTTTATCCGTCTATCTCTCCGAAAATTCCAAGTTGATTTATGGCACCGTGTATCGGAGGTTTAGACGGATGCGGCCGATATAGCAGACTTCGTCAGATTCCCCCTCAGGGTGAGGGGTTTTTGATTGTGGGGACGCTCTTCCCTGCAGGCGCAAGCCCCTGCAGTTAATTACGCTACCGCATCGCGGTAACAACTTTCTCCTTCTCCAGAATTTCACTTCGTGTCGTGTATGTTTGTTTTGTTTGTGGTTGCCCGTGGATTGTATACGGAGACTGAGTAATGCCATCGCCCGTAGGACGTGGATTAGTCCAAATCCGTATTTATTTAGATTTGGGTTTGGTATTTTCAGTTTAAGGATGCATTAGTCGCGTTGCGGCTAAGATCAACTTAAACGTTCGTTAAGGATACGTTAGTCTTGTTTTAGACTGAGATCAACTTAACGCAGTGATCAATTTAATTATCTGGCCGTCGGGACTCGTCACCTCTCTGACGTCGTTGAGGGATTACAACGACAAGCGTCTGAGGAGTTCAGAGATGTACCCTTAAACCAAAGTTGATTTGGGGTTTTATTATTTATTTAAAGATCTAAGGACACATTAACCGTAGCTGGGGCTAAGATCAACTTAGACGGGACCGTTTAGATCCGGCAAAAGAGCATTCGGGCTCTATTGCGCCAATTTAAGGACGTGGTGGTCCATCGCCAGTTTAGGGACGTGGTGGTCCATCATTGGTTTAAGAACGTTTCGGTCCGATATTAGTTTAGGGACGTTTCGGTCCGATATTAGTTTAGGGACGTTTCGGTCCGATATTAGATAAGTGGTCGTTGGGACCCGTCACCTCTTTGACGTCGTTGAGGAATTACAACGAGGGATGTCAAAGGAGTTCGGAGATGTACCCTCGAACCGGTCGTGAATTGGTTGAGGAGAGCCATTTTGCTCAATCAATTTAATTTTAAGGACTTACAGCCAGGATTGGGTTAAGTCCAATTTTTTTTATTTATTTTAGGCTTTGCCTGACTAAAAGAATCAATCCAAACAGGGCTCTGCCCCTTTATTATTTTTGCAATTTGATTTGGGCCAGGCCCTCAAGAATTTTCCAAACAGGGCTCTGCCCTTTTATTATTCTTGTGATTTGATTTGGGCCAGGCCCTTTTAAATAATGAGTTGCACTTGTGCAGAAACTCAAGAATTTTCCAAATTTAAGAACAAAAGTGCATAGCACTTTTGATCTAAATTTGGATCAAAGGAAAACAAGTTTTTTTCTTCTTGTTTTCCTTGATTTCACAGAACCAAGGGTTCATATCAAGTGCAAGGCACTATTTATTTCTTTTTATTGAATTATTCATTTTTTTAATCTTCTGTTCTTCAGAGATTTTTCTCTTCTTCAAAAGAAGTTTCTACCTTTTTCTTTTTTTTATGTTCTTGATTAATCTTCAAGAGTTCTTTCTCTTCTTTTTTTTTTGCCAGAAGTTGATTCTTCTTCTTGATGCCTTTTGAATGAGGTCTGGGATCCTATTTATAGTGCTCACAAATTTGTTGAATTTGTTAACAAAATCTTTCCTGAATGATTTTGGGAATTTTCCCACCATTGGATCTTTGATCCAAAGGCAGAAGAAAATTTTCTGGTTTTGGAAAAAAAAACAGAAAAGATTTCATCAAATTTTCATTCTATTTCTGCGCAACTCCCCAATGAATGACACGTGTCGCGCAGTGGAAGGCTTGCGCAACAGTGCTTGCGCAACTGCGCAGAGACGTGTCGCGCAAATGTGCGCTTGCACAACGGTGCTTGCGCAACTGTACTTGCGCAACTGCGCAGACACGTGTCGCGCAGCTGTGCCCTTGCGCAACGGTGCTTGCGCAGCGGTGCAGACACGTGTCGCGCAGCGGTGCCCTTGCGGTGTTGCGCAGCTGCGCAGACACGTGTCGCGCAGCGGTGCGCTTGCGCAACTGCGCAGACACGTGTCATACTGTGGACCGCTTGCGCACTGCGCAACGCACGGAATTTGAAGCATTGCTTCAGAAAATTTGAATTTTCAAAATTCAAATGAGCCTTGCTCAGATTGGGGGAACAACCACCATACTCCCTACTACCTTTTTGTATATACAAGGTTCATTTACCATTTTGATGATGTCAAACTCTTTGACTATCTCATCAAAACAGATGTTCCAACTCCGCGATGCCTGCTTTATCCTATAAAGCATCTTGTACACGTTTCCACTGCTCCCACTGTTTACGAAGCCCTCTGACTGTGTACTTATAGACTCTCTCTTCTAAAATATCATTTAGAAGAGCAGTCACGACACCCAACCGCCAGATATCGTAGTCATGGTAAGTAGCCGTGGCAAGTAGGATCCGGATGGACTTAAGCATAGGCACTGGAAAAGGTTTCATCATTATCCACGCCTGGTCGATGACAAAAAACCTTTAACAAGTCCAGCTTTGAAAGTCGCAACTTTTCCATGTACACCAAGTAATCTTCTCAAGATATACTTGCTCCTAATGGGGATTTAACCCTTCAGATATAGCAACCAAAGTCCACACTTTGTTGGTGTATAAGGATTCCATCTCAGATCACTAAGCATCCAGCCATTCTTACAGAGTCCCTACACTTGATGGCCTGCTCGAAACTAGTTGGGTCATCATCTCATGATGCAATCCTCACTCCCACTGTCATAGAGAAACCGAAGTATCACTCAGGCGGATGAGGAACCCTACTAGATCGACGGAGAGGCTGAGGTTCGTTGGAATCTACTGAATCCTTTGGTTCTACCAAATCATCTGCTGTAGTTTGTATAGCTGGAACCTTTCCAGTTCTACATAACAGACTTTGCCTTGAGCCTGTCCGGATTTTGCTTTTAGACATAGGCCGGACAACCCTAAATCTTAACAAACTTAAGATATGGACTCTTCCCTTTCCATATCACATATGAAGTGGTAGGCAACTGATTTGATTGGAACCCTATTCAATAGGTATGCAGCTTCTCAAGCGCATAACTCCCAAAAAGGAAATAGGAAACTCAGTAGTACTCATCATAGAGTACACCATATTACATAGGGTGCTATTGCTCCTCCCCGATATACCATCGTGCTATGGTGTATACGGAGGAGTAATGCTGAGAGAGAATCTCATTCTCCTTTAGAAAAATCCAGGAATTCCGTGCTCAAGTATTCTCCTCTTTGATCACATCAAAGGACATAATACTTATACCCGTATTTGTTCTCTACTTCTAACTTATATTCTGTGAATATCTCAAAAGGTTCGGACTTGTGTTTCAACAGGAACATATGACTGAATCTTGAGAGATCATCAGAGATTGTAATGAAGTACAAAGAACCGGTCTTGGTATGTATAGACAGGGGATCTTCATACATCAGCATGTATCAATCCCAAGAGTTCACTAGCTCTTTCTCTGTTTCTAACAAATAGAGCTTTGGTCATCGTATCTTTATGACATGGCTGGCAAGTCTCACAAGATGTAAATTCAAACTAATTTAAATATGGATCTAAATGTAACTTTAGCCAGTCGGGTCGCATTGATATGACCTGGTCTACAATGCCTCAAGAAGGATTCGTTCATTTCTGAACTCTTCCACTTATGTGTGTTCCGTATACTAAGAACTGTAGTTTGATTTAGAACATCAATGCCTATAGATAACGTGCCTGAACCGAACAACTTTTGATATAGGAAATGTTCAAAACATTATGCAACAATACAAAATTTTATCATTTCTTTACTAATAAAGAGACTGATATGATTTTGTATATCAGGTTCGGTATCTAATAACATTCGTTCAGAATCAATGTATTTGGAATACAGGGTGACAGTGACCAACAGACTTGGCTGTAACACTTGCACCATTTTCTGTCTCATGAAACTTATCACCCGTTCTCGGTTCTCTACCTTTCTATAGCCCTATGTAACATATTACATATCTGGGATCCTGATCCGGTATCAAATACCCAGGACGTAGAGGATACAGAGAAACAGTTCTTTGTAATGAACACACCCGAAGGAGATGCATCATATGCACTTTCTTCGTTTGGGCGGCATAGGAATTTAGGTATTCCTCTATTTCCTGCTCTGTCTTATAACAATTATAAGTTGGAGCGGGACCAACGTTCCCCAGCTCAGTATAACAAGCGGGTTCGGTCAATACATCCATATTATTATCTTGATTAAGGCGTGACATGGTCGCTACTAGGAGAGAGAGAGAAGAAAACACTCTGCGTGCGCTCTTGCAAGATCAGATTGGTTATTATTTTATCTAATCAGGATGGCTCCCACTGTTTTTTATCAAATCTTCCTTCAAACCCTAAAAGGAAAGACTAGCCGGGATTAATTACACGCTATAAGTTCGTCAATCTTTCAGCCAGGCCAGTGTCGGTACTTTGAGGGAGGTTCCCCGTGCTTTCGCACGGACCTAATTACAGTAAACCTCGTTTTCCCAGAGGCGTAACCCCGTTGACACCTTTCTAGACACCTACTAGATCGGCTAATTGTTGTTAGTTATGTATATGCCCTAGAGGCCATTGTTGTACATATGATGTATATTATAATGGATGCTTGGATATATATAGAGATGACTTTCTTGCTCGTCATGATAGTATGCTATTTGGTTTCACTTTATCTTAACATGTTGACTTGTATTGGTTTACTGTTTTTTCTCTCACATGTTGATAAAGCCCTTAGGATCTGTACTCGACTACTGGGACTATGATGAGATCATACTAGTGGGGCCACGGTAGTCGATGAGTATATCCTATAACTGTTCCTAGTCGAGGGTATATCGAGACAGGGCATCGATACACCAGAGTAGACTAGCGTATACGCATCTTGACCCATATGATGGGCGATGGATGATCCTATATCCATCGGTGTTTGATATCAGAGATGGTGTATGGGTGCTCAGTGGAGACTGGGTACACTGGACGGACTCGCCGAGAACTCCCAGATGGTGATATACCACACGTCAGATGGCAGTTCTCTGGTGACACTGGTACAGGGTAGTCTGTAGACCCGAGATCGTCATAGAGTCTTGTATGATTCCCACTGTACTTTGATTTTCACCTTACCACGTCCAAGAGGGCATGCAAAACGGTGGCTTTTGGGTACAGTCCCGAATCACATGGAGGCAATGAGCGATAGGAGGGGATTTGTCTCTCCCGGTATAGGGAGTTGATGTTGTGCTGTGTTCGATTGGCTATAACTGGAAGTCCCTGGCCAGGGCTGATATAGAGATTTACTGGTAAGTGTTACTAGTAGTTTCTCGACCCGTTATGAGCCATACATCGACATGACTTATCGGTTACTGGGGTCTGACGTATACCACCCCTACACTTGATATGCGACATATCAAACGAACATACCGGACTGTACGGGAGTGTTACTGATTGGATTCACAGGAGAACGCACAGGCTAGCTTGTTGATCTTCTGATCGCTCAATACCTGGGTGGCTGTTACGTTTAGCTGACCGCTTGTAGCTTGTGGGTGTTTGATATGATCATCACCTGCTACCGGCGTATTGACAATTCTTTAGTATCCTACACAGAGGTTTCTTGGCTCAGGAGAAACGGAGTAGAGGCACATATGTGATATGTTCAGGACCGAGGATAATGCGATATGAGATACCGTATTATATTCTCGTGATATTTAGATATGAACCGGGACATCGGATCAAGTGTTGATTCGATGAATCGGTACATGATATATTAGTCGGTAATATTCGATATAGCCGGATCGTCGAATCAAGTGTTGATTCGATGATTTAATGTATAATAATAAATATCATATATTGTATTACATTATCTAATATTGGCTCGCTTTATTATTTCATTTTCTCACTGGATGATACATTGATATATATGCGATATATGTTAATTGTATTATTTTCTTTTGTTGCAAATATATAATATATATGTGATATATATTATTGTGACATGATATGATTTATTATTAAACATGTTTAAGGATGATTAAATGAGGTTAGGTTTTGATTAGGGTTAGTTGCTTCTTGCACTTTCTAGAAGCTTTTTCTTTTGTCATAGTTAAGATATTTGTTGATGACTCATTGCTAACCCAACCAAACCCTAACTCTAGTTTATTCTCTACAAACTATTAGCCACTCATCCTTGACCATGGTTGATACATCAATCATATACTTTTATTTCTATTCATCACAAAAGGAATTATCATTTTTCCATTATCATCTTCTTCTCTTTTGATTTTGAGCTCTCTAGAAATTCATTTTGTGATGATAAATTATGAGAAAATGATTTAAAAAGAAAGCATAAATACTACTCTCTCATCCTCATCTCATCTAGCCCATGAGATTAGTGTGTTCATCTCTTTAGAGTGAGAAAGCTTGAGTTATTGATACTTCGACGTAGATCATCGGAGATTTGGAACACTTCAAGCTAGCATGGATCGTTCGAGTCGTGGAGCCTCTCTTGAGTCCGGGAGATCGTGGATCGCGGCGCAGGGACTTCTACTTGGAGCTTATGAAACGAAGGAGCGGACTACAAAGGTTGTAATTCCTCACACTTAGCTTAAAAGATGTAATCTTGTATGCTTAACCCAAATTATCTAGCAAAGATCCTGTCTTTGGGTTGTTCGGCACATGTAAAATTTTATTCGTGCATGTTTGATGCGTTATGAACCTTCACAAGTGTGCCTAGGAACCCTAAAGTGGTATCAGAGCCTAGCTAGTGCATTACGCGTCTTGTTTATGAAGTTAAAACTCCGATCGAACCCGAACCGACAAAATTTACCCCCTTTCTGGAAATTTTTCAAAATCTGGGATTTTTCTGAATTAAAAATACCTAAAAAATCAGCAGGGAATTCTAAGAATTAACATGAAACACGGGCCCACAACTCCACTAAACCGCGGCGGAACCACGGCGGGAACCTGCTTCCCGCGGCGGTTCCGCGGCCGATTTATGGGATTGTGACACGTGGCTTCATGGTAATATCCGTAGGTGCTTGTTGATGCTTCTGGGTATTTTTAAAGTGGCTCAAGCGTTGAAGATTCTGGGGTTTGCTTTGTAATCGTAGATTCGATCGGAATATTTAAATTCGTTATTATTTCCGGATATTTAGAAACTGTTAAACTATTTGAACGGATATCATTAACTCACTTTTTCCCGGCACGGCAAATTTTCAAGTGTTGAATTTTTATCGGGTTTAAATCTTTCGGAAAAATTGTACAAGTTAAGCGGTGGACCCTCTAGAAGACAACAAACCTTAACTCGATTATGTGACTGCCTTGAACTGCCTTTTGAACCTTCGTGTTTGGGGCAATACGGCGTGCCACATGTGAGGCGTTGGCTTGACCCTTCTACGGTTGGATCACTGGTACTGTGACATATTCTGGGATTATTTGAACTTCGCTCAAGTGTTGAGCACTTTAGGAAATTTTGGGTATTTGATTATCTGTTCGAAAAGTTTAATACTGTCTATTTATCTGGAATATGATACAATATGTGGAATTCATAGAGTTAGGCATGAAATGCGAAGTATGTGATATTTCGGATTTACGATGTCTAAAGTGATTGTGGATTCCAAATGTTGTAGTTTTACACTTTCTTTTCTGTGACCGTAAGTGTAATATGTTATATCGCCGGTTTCGTTGCTATATGTCAACGACAATTGGGATGCGCATATTTACTTACGTTGATGATATGTGATATTATGTGTTGCTGTGATATGTTATATTGGATCGTCGCGTTCTGAATAGCCGGGTGTTTTATGTGAGATGAGGGTTTTTATTTTCATTCATGTAAAATTCATTTGTAATGTAATATTATTTTATTTGGGGCACTTCCAGGTTGAGGTTGATGTCACCAGTGTATATTATTTACTTTTCCGCATTAGGTAGACCCAAGGAGGGGAGCATAAGTAACCGGGTTCTAGGGTCCAGTGGGAGGCCATCTCGAGGAGTGGAGACCGGGTCTCCTAACCCTAGAATTGGCAGTGTTACTTGCCACTCTCGTAGGGGTCTTGGGATGTGGGTTTGGCTATTTGTCGCGACCGTGGAATCCGTGTTTTATACAGGCTCGTATTGAAAACACGGACGTCCTAGTATATCCAATATTTCATATATGTTCTTCTGCTGCAATGTTCTGTGATGAGATCATATTACTGCCTGAGACGAATGCTTATAGTATATATATATATGCTGATATATAAATATTACTGCTTTCGTTTCTTCTGTGATGCTTAGGAAGCATAAGCTGATGGGATTTTATTAATGAGATTAATAAAAAGAAAAGAAATTTAAAGATGTTGTAGAATCAAAACTTTATAAAAAGGGTAGCTACAGTTTTGCTTTGCACAGCGGTATATATGATATGCCCTGCACCTTATTCGATGAGGAAAGAGCCGAGATCCCTTCACCGGGAGTGACCTCTTTAGCGAAACTGGAAGATGCTACAAAACTCGGTTTGTCTTTTGAATGCTTTTAGAGTTTTGCTTTGCACAGTGATATATATGATATGTCCTGCACCTTATTCGATGAGGAAAGAGCCGAGATCCCTTCACCGGGAGTGACCTCTTTAGCGAAACTAAGAAAAGCCTCAAAAACACTCCTTTTAAAAAACACTTGATTCTACGACGATATCAAGTTCATTACGCTCAGGGTTTTCTGAAAAACCTGCGTAGCCCTCCGTCATTTCAGATAAGTAATATTTAGTATTCGTGCTACGGTAGTTTGGCATGCGTCAAGGCGTAGTGTACGGTAGCTGATTATTACGTCAAGGGTCGTACGGGTGGGTTTAATTCAATCACGAAATGTACGGGTTGAACTTGACTAGTGGACTATGGGTTGTTTGGCATGCGTCAAGGTCATAGCACACTAGGGGTAAAAGCTTTACCGGGAATTTCAAGTGTTGAAATTTGCAATGAGATTGCATACCAACTATGAGATAGTTGGATCCCGATACCCACTGCGAGTAAGAGTTACTCCTGGGAGAGTTTTACACAGGACAAGTAGCCGATCAAGTAGGTGTCTAGAAAAGTGTTAATGGGGTTACACCTCTGGGAAAACGAGGTTTAATTTAATTAGGTCCGTGCGAAAGCACGGGGGACCTCCCTCAAAGTACCGACACTGATCTGGCTGAAAGATTGACGAAATTGTAGGGTGTAATTAATCCCGGCTAATCTTACCTTTTAGGGTTTGAAGGTAAATTTGATAAAAACAGTGGGAGACATCCTGATTAGATAAGATAATAACCAATCTAATCTTGCAAGAGCATACGCTAAAGTGTTTTCTTCTCTCTCTCTCTCCAGGTAGCGACCATGTCAGGCCATAATCAAGATAATAAAATGGATGTATTGACTGAACCCGATTATTGTACTGAGCAAGGGAACGTTGGACCCGTTCTTTCTTATAAGAGTTCTAAGACAGAACAGGAAACAGGAGAATATCTGGATTCTCACGCCGCCCAAAAGAACATGCATGTTGATGCATCTTTTTCGGGTGTGTTAGTTATTGAGAACTGTTTCTCAGTTCACCCTACGTCCTGGGTATTGGATACCGGATCAGGATCCCATATATGTAAATTGTTGCATGGGCTACGAAAAGGTAGAGAACTGGGAAAAGGTGATCATTCCGTTCAAGTAGGGAACGGTGCAAGTATTGTAGCCAAAGTAGTTGGCGAATATCACCTTGTATTACCAAGTCGTAATACATTGATTCTAAATGAGTGCGATTATATACCGAACATGATGTGCAATATTATATCAGTTTCTTTATTAAGTAAAGAAGGATATAATTTTGTAGTACAGGATAATGTTATGAACATATTCCTAGATCAAAAGTTGATTGCATCAGGCTCGTTACATAATGGCATATTCACTCTAAATCAGAATACAGTCCTCAATATACAAAACACGCACAAGAAGAAGAGTTCAGAAATGAACGAATCCTTCTTATGGCATTGTAGACTTGGTCATATCAATGCGACACGACTGGCTAAGTTACATAAGGATGGTTATTTGAATCCGTTCGAATTATCATCTTATGATACTTGCTATTCATGTCTCAAAGGAAAAATGACCAAAGCTCCGTTTAGTGGACACGGAGAAAGAGTTACGGAACTCTTAGGACTGGTACATAGTGATGTATGCGGTCCCATGTCTACGCAAGCCAGGAACGGTTCTTCCTACTTCATTACATTCACTGACGATCTCTCTAGATACGAGCATGTGTTTCTGATGAAACACAAGTCTGAAGCTTTTGAGAAATTCAAAGAATATAAGCACGAAGTAGAGAACCAAACGGGCAAAAGTATTAAGATTCTTCGATCTGATCGAGGAGGTGAATACTTAAGCGGTGAGTTCCTAGATTATCTAAAAGAGAATAGAATTCTCTCTCAGCTTACTCCTCCTTATACACCACAGCACAACGGTGTATCGGAGCGGAGGAATCGCACCCTATTAGATATGGTGCGCTCGATGATGAGTACAGCTGAGTTACCTATTTCTTTTTGGGGGTATGCGCTTGAGACAGCCATAGAACTATTGAATAGAGTTCCTCCCAAATCTGTGCCTACTACTCCATATGAGATATGGAAAGGGAAGAGACCACATCTTAATTATATTAAGATATGGGGTTGTCCGGCCTATGTCAAAAGACAAAATCCGGACAAACTCGAGGCAAGATCTGTCTTATGTAAGTTTGTAGGATATCCTAAAAACTCACAAGGGTATATCTTCTACCACCCCGAGGAACAAAAGGTGTTTGTTTCTCGACATGCCACTTTCTTAGAAAAAGGTTTTCTTATGAAACAGAATAGTAGCATTGAGGTAGAACTGGAAGAGGTTCCAGCAACACAAACTATAACAGAAGACTTGGTTGAACCAGAGGATTCAGTAGTACCCGACGAACCTCAGCCTCTTCGCCGATCTAGTAGGGTTTCTCATCCGCCTGAGAGATACTACGGTTTTCTCATTGATGGTAGAAATGAGGATTGCATCATAGATGATGATGACCCGACTAGTTTCGAGCAGGCCATCACGAGTGGTGACTCTGTGAAATGGCTGGATGCAATGCGTTCTGAGATGGAATCCATGTACACCAATAAAGTATGGATTTTGGAAAATGCTCCTGAAGGGGTAAAACCCATTGGGAGCAAGTGGATCTTTAAAAAGAAATTTGGTGTAGATGGAAAAGTTGAGACTTTCAAAGCTACACTTGTAGCAAAGGGTTTTCGTCAACGACCAGGTGTGGCTTATAACGAAACCTTTTCTCCAGTGGCTATGCTTAAGTCCATCCGGATCTTACTTGCCATTGCTGCATACCATGACTACGAAATCTGGCAAATGGATGTTAAGACCGCCTTTCTAAATGGTGATTTAGAAGAGTGCGTGTACATGACTCAGCCAGAGGGCTTCGTAGATAGTGGGAGCAGCGGAAAGGTGTGCAAACTGCTTAAATCCATTTATGGGTTAAAGCAAGCATCGCGGAGTTGGAACATCTGTTTTGATGTTGTAGTCAAAGAGTTTGACTTCATCAAAAATATAGATGAACCTTGTATCTATAAGAAGGTAGCAGAGGGTAAGGTTGTCTTCCTCATATTGTACGTGGATGACATACTCTTGATAGGAAATGATATTCCTATGCTGCAATCAGTCAAGCTCTTCTTATCACAGAGATTCTCAATGAAAGATCTAGGTGATGCCTCCTGCATATTGGGAATCATGATCTATAGAGATAGATCTAAACGGATACTGGGATTGTCCCAATCCAGGTACATTAACACCATACTAAAGAGGTTTAGTATGGAAGAATCCAAGCATGGGAACCAACCCACAATCTCTGGACTCACTCTCTCCAAAGAAATGTCTCCCAAGACTGATTTGGAGAGAGCTCGCATGCAAGGGATACCCTATGCTTCGGCAGTAGGCTCTATCATGTATGCGATGCTATGTACCAGACCCGATGTAGCATACTCACTAAGTGTAGTGAGTCGGTATCAAGCAGATCCTGGAGAGAGTCACTGGACAGCTGTGAAGAACATTCTCAAGTACTTACGAAGGACTAAGGAGATGTTCTTGGTGTATGGTAACGGAGAACTCCAGGTGGAGTCCTTTACCGATTCCAGCTTCCAAAGTGATAAGGACGACTCTAAGTCGCACTCGGGATTTTTCTTTACCCTCAATGGAGGGGTGGTATGTTGGAAGAGTTCCAAATAGGATACCGTTGCAGACTCGACGATGGAGGCTGAATACATCACTGCCAACGATGCTGCCAAAGAGGCTGTCTGGATGAAGAAGTTCATTAGTGAACTTGGTGTGGTTCCATCCATTGAGCATCTAATACCTCTGTATTGCGATAACAATGGAGCTGTGGCTTTAGCCAAGGAACTCAGATCCCATCAGAAGTCCAGACATATTCTGAGGCGGTATCACCTGATCAGGGAGATAGTTGATCACCGGGAGATCGAGGTCAGGAGAGTAGATACGAAGGACAACACTGCAGATCCATTCATGAAGGCTATTCCCCAGATACAGTTTGAGAGATTATTCGGGAGGCTAGGTATGAGATACTACAGCAGATGGCCTTAGTGCAAGTGGGAGATTGTTAGTTATGTATATGCCCTAGAGGCCATTGTTGTACATATGATGTATATTATAATGGATGCTTGGATATATATAGAGATGACTTTCTTGCTCGTCATGATAGTATGCTATTTGGTTTCACTTTATCTTAACATGTTGACTTGTATTGGTTTACTGTTTTTTCTCTCACATGTTGATAAAGCCCTTAGGATCTGTACTCGACTACTGGGACTATGATGAGATCATACTAGTGGGGCGACGGTAGTCGATGAGTACATCCTATAACTGTTCCTAGTCGAGGGTATATCGAGACAGGGCATCGATACACCAGAGTAGACTAGCGGATATGCATCTTGACCCATATGATGGGCGATGGATGATCCCATATCCATCGGTGTTTGACATCAGAGATGGTGTACGGGTGCTCAGTGGAGACTGGGTACACTGGACGGACTCGCCGAGAACTCCCAGATGGTGATATACCACACGTCAGATGGCAGTTCTCTGGTGATACTGGTACATGGTAGTCTGTAGACCCGAGATCGTCATAGAGTCTTGTGTAATTCCCATTGTGCTTTGATTTTCACCTTACCACGTCCAAGAGGGCGTGCAAAACGGTGGCTTTTGGGTACAGTCTTGAATCACATGGAGGTAATGAGCGATAGGAGGGGATTCTTCACTCCCGGTATAGGGAGTTGATGTTGTGCTGTGTTCGATTGGCTATAATTGGAAGTCCCTGGCCAGGGCTGATATAGAGATTTACTGGTAAGTGTTACTAGTAGTTTCTCGACCCGTTATGAGCCACACATCGACACGACTTATCGGTTACTGGGGTCTGACGTATACCACCCCTAGACTTGATATGCGACATATCAGACGGACAGACCGGACTGTACGGGAGTGTTACTGATTGGATTCACAAGAGAACGCACATGCTAGCTTGTTGATCTTCTGATCGCTCAATACCTGGGTGGCTGTAACGTTTAGCTGACCGCTTGCAACTTGTGGGTGTTTGATATGATCATCACCTGCTACCGGCGTATTGACGATTCTTTAGAGTCCTACACAGAGGTTTCTTGGCTCAGGCGAAACGGAGTAGAGGCACATATGTGATATGTGCAGGACCGAGGATAATGCGATATGAGATACCGTATTATATTCTCGCGATATTTAGATATGAACCGGGACATCGGATCAAGAGTCGATTCGATGAATCGGTACATGATATATTAGTCGGTAATATTCGATATAGCCGGATCGTCGAATCAAGTGTTGATTCGATGATTTAATGTATAATAATATATATGATATACTGTATTACATTATCTAATATTGGCTCGCTTTATTATTTCATTTTCTCACTGGATGATACATTGATA
The DNA here is from genome assembly GCA_030015575.1 of Agapanthus africanus. NCBI lineage: Eukaryota > Viridiplantae > Streptophyta > Magnoliopsida > Asparagales > Amaryllidaceae > Agapanthus > Agapanthus africanus. The sequence continues at coordinate 261,366,614 of JASDDO010000014.1, forward strand.
TATATGCGATATATGTTAATTGTATTATTTTCTTTTGTTGCAAATATATAATGTATATGTGATATATATTATTGTGGCATGATATGATTTATTATTAAACATGTTTAAGGATGATTAAATGAGGTTTGGGTTTGATTAGGGTTAGTTGTTTCTTGCACTTTCTAGAAGCTTTTTCTTTTGTCATGGTTAAGATATTTGTTGATGACTCAGTGCTAACCCAACCAAACCCTAACTCTAGTTTATTCTCTACAAACTATTAGCCACTCATCCTTGACCATGGTTGATACATCAATCATATACTTTTATTTCTATTCATCACAAAAGGAATTATCATTTTTCCATTATCATCTTCTTCTCTCTTGATTTTGAGCTCTCTAGAAATTCATTTTGTGATGATAAATTATGAGAAAATGATTTAAAAAGAAAGCATAAATACTACTCTCTCATCCTCATCTCATCTAGCCCAGGAGATTAATGTGTTCATCTCTTTAGAGTGAGAAAGCTTGAGTTATTGATACTTCGACGTAGATCATCGGAGATTTGGAACACTTCAAGCTAGCATGGATCGTTCGAGTCATGGAGCCTCTCTTGAGTCCGGGAGATCGTGGATCGCGATGAAGGGACTTCTACTCGGAGCTTATGAAGCAAAGGAGCGGACTACAAAGGTTGTAATCCCTCACAATTAGCTTAAAAGATGTAATCTTGTATGCTTAACCCTAATTATCTAGCAAAGATCCTGTCTTTGGGTTGTTCGACACATGTAAAATTTTTGCAGTTGGCTTTTAGGCTGGAAATAGGGGTTTTGGTATATTCTTTTTGGGCCCAGATTTTCTTTATGTGCTACAGAAATGCTTGGGGGCCCACTTGATAAAATTTATTCGATCGGATATTTTAAACATGCTAGTTCACAGTATTTACATTATATCTGCGACCGTGAATGTCATTTGATCGGTAAATCCTGTCTAACTGCTATAGCCTGGTTAGACGGATTTGCGAACATGACATTCACGTTGATATTCTGTGATTGTGCTGTGTTGTTGCGGATCGGTCGTGGGGGATAGGCTGGTTGCAATGCTAGTACTGTTTTTGCTGTATTATGTACATTTGATATTGCGGGGCGAGCGTCCGACATGTGGACTGCCGTCACTGCCTCTTTGTATTATTCTTTTGGGGCACGACCAGGTCGAGGTCGATGTACCCGTTGTATGTATATTTTACTTTCTGTACTAGGATTACCCCGCGGAGGGGTGCACGGATAGCCGGGTTCTAGAGGGCAACGGGCCCGCATCTCATGGCATTAAGATGGAGGGGGCTTTACTCTAGAATTGGCAGGCTATTCGCCGCACTCGTAGGGGGTATAGGTTGACCCAGGAGGGATGCCCAAGTTACCGGATTCCGTGAAGTGCTGGGTGGTCCATTCACGTTGCTGAAGGGGGCTGCCTCGCTTTAGGTTTTGGCGAGTAACTTGCCGCGCCCGTAGGGGTCTAAGATCTCTTTGCACAGGCTATCCACACGACCAGGGGAACTTCGGGTTTCAGTAGTGGCTCTATGAAATCCGGGGATCCCAGATATCTGTATTGTTCTGTGATGCTGTACATTTCTATGATGTTACATTTTATCACGCTTTGAGCGAAAATTATATATTATATATACTAGTAGATGTTGTATATGTTTTGCATCCGCGCTAGTCCAGTCCCCGCTCTGTCGTTAGTTAAGTAACCTAACGGGTGATGACGGGACCCAGTGGCGAATGCGGATGGCATATACGTACATCATTATTTTCGTTCTTTTGTGGTGTGATCAATTGATGGGACAGCGTTGATTCGGATCAATGCAAGATAAAAAAACCTACTCTGATGTTGTTGGAACATTTTTCAAAAAAAGCTGTTATTGCAAGGACGTTCACTTTTGTTATGCATCGTGGTATTCAGTTGGAATATCCTGCTCCTCAGTCGACGAGGCAAGGGCCGAGATCCCTTCACCGGGAGTGACCCCTTGGACAGAAGTTTGCGTCAGGGCAATAACTTTACTATAGCCGATTACTTTTTCTTTGCATCGTGGTATTCAGTTGGAATATCCTGCACCTGATTCTACGGGGAAAGAGCCGAGATCCCTTCACCGGGAGTGACCTCTTTAGCAAAGGTTTTCGTCACTATAATTTTATAAAAAGTTATCCAGTTCCTTCAACGATATCAAGTTCATTACGTTAAAGGTTTTTCTCCAAAAACCAGCCGTAGCCCTCCGTCATTTCAGATTGGTATTGCTTAGTATTCGTGCTACGTATGTCGTGCTCAGCCGAGGCGTAGTGTGCGGTAGCTCTGTAATGCTTTTCTGTCTTATGGATATGTGATTGGTTAGGACAGTCGTACGGTCATTTTGGCTCAGTCAAGGACTCGTGCGGGTGGGTCTAATGCAATCAAGATAATGACGGGTTGAACTTGACTTGGATCCTTTGATATGTTGGCTCAGTCAAGGTCACTTGGGTCCTAGGGGTAAAAACACACATCGGGAGTTTCTAAAGAAACTGAAACTTGCCAGGCATGCGCATACCTTCTGGAGTGTGGTGACGTGAGTGGATTCCGTCACGTTATCATACGATGATAGTTGGATCCCGATTCCCACTGATGAGTTGGTTTACTCCTCTGGTGATCCTGGCTAATTCTTCTTTCAGGTTTGGGGAAGAATTTGACGTTACAGTGGGAGGTTTCCTGATTAGATAAAGTGATAACCATTCTGATCTAGGTTAGAGTGCACGCTGAGTGTTTCTTTTCTCTCTCACTTTGGCAGCGACCATTGACCCAACCCTACACTATGACTCAGTGACCAAGTTGACCGAACCTTCTTAACACTGGCTTTTGGATTGTCAGAGTTGCAAACCTCATTGCCACTCCTACTTTTACCCTTTTCTCCAAGACACCCCATATTACTACGAACGTCCACTTCCATTGGACAAAACCATCGTATGGTTATATACGAACTCGAAGGAATTTATTCGAGGATGGTTTCCGGTTCTGGGGAAAACGAATAGGACTATTCAGTTGTCTTTTCCTTTTACCTTCTCTCAGGTTGCGAGTACTCCTTGGTTTAAGAGATAGTACACCCATTACGCAAATTGGATAGTCTTCTTCCAAACCTTAGGCTGGTGCTGAACGATAGGGAATGAAGAAAACCAATTAGCCTAAACGGTGTACAGAAGGTATTAAATTAAGACAAAGAAAGTGATTAGTAAGAGGGCAAAGTAAATTGCAACTGTTATTCACGACCAAACCAAGTATTTCTTCACCAATCCGAAATCACCTTTGTATTTCTCCAGGACACTCCATATCACTACGAAGATCCACAGTTTATTGGATACTCCATCGTATGGTTATATACGAACTCGAAAGGAACTTGTTCCAGTTCGGGGATGGATTCTGGTTCAGGAGAAATAGGAATAAGGTTTACTAGGTTGTCTTTTATCTTCACCTTCTCTCACATTGCGAGTGCTCCTAGGATTAGGACAGTACACCCATTATGCTTATTGGATAGTCTTCTTCCAAACCATAGGCTGGTGCCGAACGGTAGGGAAGGAAGGAAACCATTTGGCCTAAAGGGGTGTGCAGAAGGTAATGACTAAAGACATATAAAGGGATTTAGACAGATGGCAAAGAGATATACGGTTACAGTTGTGAATCTGGATAATAGAAGAGGCATTACTAGGAATACCGGAATACCCCATCGAAACATTTCAATGTTTCAGTTTCACTGTGTACTGTTAAAAGAAAACTGATTTCCCGATTAGACACTTGCTCTAGGGTATGTATTTACCAGTTTTGATTTTCACATCTGTATGGTTTTACAGATGATGAGTGGGAGTAAGTTATTGGGAATTAGGTGATCATCCTCATTATATCGCGATTCGTTGTAATTGGTGATATTTGAGGAAATCACCTGGGTTGTTTGCCGGTCGGCAAATATTTGGTTTTGAATATCCGCTGTTATGCACCAATTTCAAATTGATGTATGTGTACGTCTATTTTTATAGAGTGAGATATACATTTTTGAAATTATGTCTATGACATTTACCTATATCAGTGGATGGTTAGGTAAGGAGCATTAAACAGCGGTGTAATTCTTCTTAACTATAAGTACAGTTTTCAACCTACGACACACAGTGAATGAGTTATTAGACTCAGAGGACTTATACAGAGTATTGTATATTGTCCAGTGTCCATTAGGACAGAGGGGTTGGTCCTCATACTATATTCTGTTTACTTGTGACTTCTCTAGTTTTTAGACAGGTGTTTCGTAGAAACACAGAGTCTGAGTTTTGAGAAGTTATTGGTATATGAATAAAGTAGAGAACCAGGTATTGCAAGTATCGGGATTCTTCAAGGTGATCGAAGATGTAGATACTTGTGAATGGTATTCAGTTGATAGTAGTGATTAAGAGAACTTGCTTCTCTTTCAGGTTACTCATAATTGGAAGCATTCCTAAGTTGAGTAACGCTGATCGGCCTCCTTCCATTTAATTGACATGCACTGGTGACAGCTGCATGATTTGAATCTGGTTCAATTAAATCAGTGCCTCTGTTTCTATATTGGATATAGAACAGTTCATATCTTGACATTGTTAAGGTACGGGGAGTTGTCCGGCTTATGCTTAAAAGCAGACTCTGGATAACTCAAGGCACGTTTCTGTAATGGCTGTTTGTGGGTTGACCCGGGCTATGACGAGGATTGACTTTCTACCATCTGAAAGATCAATAGTGATATTGTTCTTGACTCGCCACAGTTTTAACAAAAATGTTTTTTTTCAGAAAACAGTAGTGGGAGTATGGTAGAACTGGAAGTGATTCCAGAACCGCAAACGATTATTGATGATTTGACAAGAACTTAAAGACTCAATCTGGTTTGACATTCCATTGGCCACTCCGCAGATATGGTGGGTAACCTCAGGCACCCGAGAGGTACTTCGGTATGCTCAAGGACGGTGGCAGGGAGGTTCTTGTTTACCCAGACTTGCCATTGTTGTTGTTCCAGACTGTGAGACCTGGCAGGAGGATGAGTATAGCGTCATTCTAAACTGGCTTTAGAAGTGTACGTCTATATGACTCTGCCAGAGGGTTGTCGTAGTCAGTGGGAGCAGCGGAAGCATTGGTGGACAGGTGGCTTATGTCTATTTATAGACTAAAGCAGATATAGCGGAGATAGATCATCTATTTCTGATGCGACAGTCATAGGTTTGACTTCATCAGAATAGGGGATGGATCTGTTAAGAAGGTAGTATGGTGTGATGTCCTGGTATTTGGATGACATACACAGAGTAGGAAGTGATATTCCTATAATACGATCGGTTATACTTTGGTTGTCACACAGTAGTTTCTCCACACAGGACTTGGATATTATATTATACATTCTGGTTACTTGATCTATAGTTTTAGATCTAGATTTGGATGGTTTCCCAATCTGGGTACTTTGACAGCATTCTATGAGTATTTAGAATGGACGACTCCTGGCACGGTAGTGTACCTGCAGGTGATGGAGTCACCCTCTCTAAAGGTGTCTTACAGACTAAAAGGGAGAAGGATACGCATGATTGGCAGATCACTTGCTTAGGCAATTGAGTCAATCATGAGATGTCAAGTACCACACCAGATGTTGTTCTTGCAGTAGATGCAATAAGTTGATATTAATCCAATCCTGGAGAAACAATCGGAAGCAGCTTTAGAACATAAGTGAATGTTCTAGGGATTTGATAACGGCAGCCTCCTTTAGGAGACGGTTATCATTCCAGGCTTCCAAGGTGACCTGGATGGCAGATTGGCAGTCAGAGTTATAGTTTTCCCTCTGACGAGGGGCAGTATTTTGGACAGGTGGTCCAGGTGGATACTGAGGTAAAGGCATGGTGCAGGATACTGATTAAGTTCAGTTGTCGATACAGTCTAAGAAGTTTGGATTTGGAGTTCATTTATGAGCTAGGTCCCATCAAACATCCAGACATTCCAAGACAGGTATTGCTCATTTCGGGAGATGGCTTTCTCCGTGAACTTGAGATATAGAGAGACATAGAAAGAAACATCATAGCGGATCCACTCACTGAGGCTATTCCTCGAACACAATAGTTTCGCAAACGAGCTTTGTGAGACTGACTAGTAGAGGAGTTGGGTGTTCGGTATCACACGGGCTGTGAGTATGCGACATCGCAATAATTAGCCTTGAGTGCAAGTGGGAGATTGTTGGAGATAGTGCCCTCAGAGTCAATTATTGGATCACAGGCACGTGATTGCAATGATTGAGGGAGGACCTATCCCGGTAGGACAGTCTTACTCGAGAGGATAGTATGCTATCTGGTTTATCTTTATCATCGTGTACTGCTTTAGGTGACCTTACGAGTCGCTATTACACGTTGATAGAGCCCATAGGATTCTTGCTTGACTACCAGCAGTATGAGGGCGATCATATACGTTAGAGCTGGGGTCTGTAAGCACATCCTTAAAAGGTCCCTAGTCGTGGGAGTTTCGAGACTGGGCATCGATACTCCATTAGTAGACTAGTGTATACAGTCGAGACCCCGACGAGGGGCGGTGCCCGGTCTCACAAGCCACTGGTGTCAGTTGGTTCACCTAAGATGTATACAGGTGCTCATTGGGTTATGAGTACACCGGACAGGACTCGCCGGGAACCTGCTAGTTGGGATTATACCAGATGTCAGATAGCAGTTCCCTGGTGACATGTGTACAGGTTAGTTCATCGACCTGAGATCGTCATTTGTCTCGTGTGAGTTCTCACTGTGCTTTGATTACTACCCTACCACGGCTCAAAGGAGTCGTGCAAACAGGTTTTAGTTGGGTACAGTCCTGAGCCACATGGAGGCAGTGAGCGGATCTGCAGGGGTTCGTCTCTCCCGGTATTGGGGGTGAGGTCGCGCTGTGTCTAGGAGAGCCATTACACAAAGCCCTCGGCCGAGGCAAGAGATTTACTGGTAGGTATTCCAGTAGTATCTCAGGGGGTTCTGGGCTACACTCCGACACGACTTGTACCGCTTTTGGGGGTCTGACTTTTACCAACCCCGTAGGCCCGCCATGCGATACTCATAGTCGAACGGACCGGACTGTACGGATATTGTCACTGACAGGCTCAGTAGGGTGTCAGGATGAGTTCGCTCATCGATGTCCCTTTTGGTCAATAGCTGGTAGCCCGTCACGTATGGCTAATACCTCTGACGTGCTAGTGGTTAAATCCACAGCCATAGTATTGACGAGTCTTTAGAGTCCACCACACACTCAGTTACTCAAGTTTCGGGCGAAACGCTGTAGAGGCCGTATGGAGATATGGCAGGGTTCGATCAGATACGTGCGGTATTGCACGGATCGTGATTGGACAGTTTATACTAGCCGGCTTTGGCTTAAGCCGGGTCCTAGTATTAGATAGTGTAGATTTTGTCTCTTTGCATTTGTGTTCAGTGGGAATACAAATGCGGGCATGTATATGCAGTAGTAGGGTTTTTCCTGTAATTTATTACAGGATCAGTTTTCTGAAATTGCCAGTTTGCATTCCGTTCCGGCCGGTTTTCCTTTGTTCCTTCCCGGCCGGACTTTTCCGATGGAAGGGGTTATTTGCAAGTGTGCAAATAACATTTTGTGGAGGGGTTTCTTGCTTTTGTGGCTTCATCATGAGATGCTTTTTCCATCTCATCCTTTGCTTTTATTATGATAAGATTAGATTAGAAGTGATGTGACTTTATTACCTCATTATCATCTATTTGGATGTGGTCACCCCTTCATGTTTCCTACACTCACCTTCCTTCTTGTGTTTGTTTATTCCCTCCACCATTTTAGATATGAGAGGCCGGCCATTCTTAGGTGAGTAAGAGAGTGGTTCATTTGGATGAGGGAAATTATTCATCTCTCATTTTCTCTTGCTACACAAATTCTAGCTCTCTCCAAAGTTCTTCATACCTCCATCATATTATGGCAACTACACTAAACCCCAAAGAGACATGGATTCTACACTTGTCTACAGCAAACCTTGGTCGCGTCGTCTAGCCAACTTCGCGCCCGAGTTGCCTCGGTCCAGAGGTGGGAGCCCGTAAAAGTACCCGGCTATGTGGTGCCTTTTCCGACGAGGAGGCGACGACCGGAGATTCCGCAAGGAGATCGGAGTGGAGACGAAGACCGAAGGACACGGATCTCTGGGTATATCTCTCACCCCTTCTCTTGTTAGCTAGGATTAGGTTAATGGTTACGATCCGGGTATATTGTCCTCGGTAGCGCCGGTTTAAAGTTAAGAAAATTTTTGATTCCGCATTTTGGCCTCGAGTAGACGGCCGGGGCGCTACCGTGGCGCAACATACCCTAATCCAATCTGCATCATATGCATAAGTAGATAAATACTAGTTAGCTACCGCACACTACGCCTTGACGCAGGCCAACAAATGTAGCACGAATACTAACTACTATTTATCTGAAATGACGGAAGGCTACGACAGGTTTTTCTGAAAATCTATTGCGTAATGAACTTGATATCGTTGTGGGATCGAATGAATTTTGAAATGGAGTGTTTTTGAGGCTTTTCTAGTTTTGCTAAAGGGGTCACTCCCGGTGAAGGGATCGTCGGCCCTTTCCTCATCGAATAAGGTGCAGGATATATCATATATACCGCTATGGAAAGCAAAAACTATAGAAGCAATCAAAAGACAAACCGAGGGGTGTAGCATCTGCCAGTTATTGCTAAAGGGGTCACTCCCGATGAAGGGATCTCGGCCCTTTCCTTATCGAATAAGGTGCAGGATGTTCTACAAGGAACACCGCGATGCAAAGCAAGAACTGTAGCTACCTGTTTTTGAAAATTCGATTCCACAACATCGTAGGTTTCTTTTATTTCATTAATCTCATTAATGAAGTCCCATCATTTAAGCACCTAAACATCACAGATAAATACGACATACACTTATGCCATCCGCATTCGCCTCGATGTCCCCTCGTGCACCGTTAGGTTAGGTGACTAACGGCAGAGCGGGGCAGGGCTAGCACGGGTGTAAAACATAAGCAACGTTTATATAATATATCATATATACTATATATAATATCTATCTGAACATATCACATGATCACATCACAGATAACGCAACAGAAAAAATCATATGAGATATTGGATATACTTGGACGTCCGTGTTTTCAATACGAGCCAGTATAAAACACGGATTCCACGGTCGCGATGAATAGCCAAACCCACACCCCTAGACCACTACGAGAGCGGCAAGCAACCCTACCAATTCTAGAGTTAGGAGACCCGGACTCGACTCCTCGAGTTGGTCTTCCACTGGACTCTAGAACCTAGTTACTTGTGCTCCCCTCCTTGGGTCTATCATAGTGAGGAAAAGTAAATAATATACATCAACGGTGACATCTTCCGCAACCTGGAAGTGCCCCAATAAAAGAATATTACATACAATTTTTTACAGAATGAAAATGAAAAACACTCATCTCACATAAAAAAAAACCCGGCTATTCAAACACGACAATCCAATATAACATATCCAGCAACACATAACATCACATGTCATCAACGTAAGTAAACATGCGTATCCCAATTGTCGTTGACATATAGCAACGAAACCGGCGATATCACATATTACACTTACGGTCACAGAAAAGAAAGTGTAAAACTACAATAGTTGGAATCCGCAACCTCTTTAGATATCGCATGCCTAACCATCTGAATTCCTTAGACATCACATGCCTAACAATTATAAACCCCGCATTTTAGTCTCAATATCGAAAACACTTTTCAATATCAAGTCGGGTAATTCAACAAGATTCCCGACATCCAGATCGAATGCTCGTCGCAAACTTTAGTGGACTGCCGCACCCCCGATACCGTCGACGAAGTGCACTAAGGCGGAACACCGCTGCCGCGAGCACCCGAAGGGATGCTTTTTGGCGACGGGGTTCTCCTACAGTCACTTGGTCGGGGCTATGGGGTGTAGCTGTCTATTAAGTTTACCCGGCGAGTATCCACGTACGCTATGTGATTGCGACGGACTTTTGATCACATCAAAATTCCGTGGCAACCGATCAAGTGAGACTAAACTACTAGATTTATAACATTCATTCAGTTATCTCATAACTACTTGTGGATTCCAAATATTGTATCATATTCTAGATAAACAGAAAACGTTAAACTTTCCGATCGAACAATCAAACACCTAAGTTTTCCCGAAACAACTCACACATGAAATAAGTTTAAAAACATTCACTTCATGTCTCAGTACCAACGGTCCAGCCGTAGAAGGGTCAAGCCAACACCTCACATGTGGCACGCCGTACTGCCCCAAACCCTAAGGTTCAAAGGGCAGTTCAAGACGGTCATATAATCGAGTTAAGGTTTGTTGTCTTCTAGAGGGTCCATCGCGTTACTTGCACTACTTCGAACATCTTTAAACTACGGAAAAATCCAACACTTGGAAATTTCCCGGCAGGGAAAAAAGTGGGTATTTATATCCGGTCGAACTTTTTAACATATTCTCAAATTACCCGGAAAAACACATAGACAAAGTTTGACAATCCGATCGAATCTATGAACTACCAATACAACCCAAAAAACTCAACTCTTGAGTAAAGATTAAAATTACCCAGAAAACACAGGAGTCAAATACAAACATTACTGTGCAAAGTTTGGTCAATAAAGCAATAGTTTGGCCGCGGAACCGCCGCGCCACGAGGGGTAAGGCCGCGGTTCCGCGGCAGTTTGACGGAGTCAGGACCCCGTTTTGCACAGTAATTCATATAAAACCCTGCTTATTTTTCTGCATATTTTTAATTCGGAAAAATGGACAGTTTGAAAAATGTACAGAGAGGGTTGAAATCGGGGGATATCGGGTTCGATTGGACTTCTAACTTCGTCTACACTTTGCCTAAGGCTCTAGCTAGGCTCTGATACCACTGTAGGGTTCCTAGGCACACTCAAGAGGTTCCACAAGGCATCTACCATTCCAAATTCAAAATATTCGGTGCCGAGAAACCCTAATATAGATCGTTAAGTAGATATTAGATGAAACTACAAGCTACTAAACTACTTTAGTGCTAAGTGAATGGAAATACAACCTTTGTAGATCCGGTCCACCACTTCTTCATCTCCGTGATGACGTCCCTTCGCTGCGATCACCGGGATCTCGGACTCTAGCGATGGTTTCGTCGGAGAAATGATCGGGCTAGGTCGTTGACTTCGATGCCGAAGATGATCTACGTCGAGGCGACTCAAACCCAAGCTCCACCTTCACTAGGTCATGAAACTTGTGAAGATAACACACTCTACTACATGGCAAGTGGTAGAGGATGAAGAAATAGGAAGTGGGTTTACATTTGATTTGGATTTCTCACTTGGATTGATCACTTGTTAATTTTCAAGCAAGCTTTTCTTTTCTTCACTTGAAGAAGATGAAGAAGAAGAAGAGAATGAAAAAGAATTTTTTTTAATTAATAATAAAAATACAAGTGATCTTATCATATTGCAACCATGGTTGAGTGTAGAGAATAAACTATGGTTTAGGTGAATGGTTAGGGTTAAGGCAAAAGATAAAATGGTAGACTTATTCAAAGCTTCATGAAGCTTCAACAACAAAACAAACTAAGCCGCCATTTCATTTTTGCCCAAAAATGAATTAAAGAAAATAAATTAACCAAATAAAATCCTAACCATTAACCTAAATATGGTTTAAAACATATACACACCCATGTTTGCATGTACCATCAAACATGATACAAACTAGTGCACAAAAATATATCACATATACAACTTGTGCACATCAAGTGAGAAAATCCATCTTAAGTGAACAAATACAAGTTAATGTAAAGTAATATATCAAATATATAATTATACATCAAATCCTTAAATCAACACTTGATTTAATGATCCGGTCATATCGCATATAACCGACTAATATCAAGTGTATCAATATATCGAATCAACACTTGATTCGGTAACCCGGCTATATCTTATAAAACCGTCCAATGATACAAATCGCGAGAATAGAATCCAGTATCACATACTGGTATTATTCTCGGTCCCGTACATATCTCATATGCGCTCCTATTTCGTTTCGCTTGAGCCAGGAAACCTCTGTGTAGGACTCTAAAAATTCGTTAATACGCCGGCAGCAGGTGATGATCATATCAAACACCGACAAGCCGCAAGCGGTCTGCTAAACGTAACGGCCACCCGGGTATTGAACGATCAGAAGATCAACGAGCAAGCCCGCTCACACTCCTATGAATCCAACCAGTAACACTTACCATACAGTCCGGTCTGTTCGTCTGATATGTCGCATATCTTGCCTAGGGGTGGTAAACGTCAGACCCCAATAGCTCGATAAGTCGTGTCGATATGAGGTCTATAACATTTTGAGAAACTACTGGTAACACTTGCCAGTAAATCTCAGCAACCCTGGCCAGGGATTTTCGGTTATAGCCAATCGAACACAGCGCAACATCAACTCCCTATACTGGGAGAGACGAATCCCCTCCTATCGCTCATTGCCTCCATGTGATTCGGGACTATACCCAAAAACCACCGTTTTGCACGCCCTCTTGGACGTGCTAAGGTGGAAATCAAAGCACAGTGGGAATCACACAAGACTCTATGACGATCTCGGGTCAACAGACTACTCTGTACCAGTGTCACCAGAGAACTGCCATCTGACGTAAGGTATAATACCATCTGGGAGTTCTCAGCGAGTCCGTCCAGTGTACCCAGTCTCCACTGAGCACCCATATATCATCTCTGATGTCAAACACCAATGGATATGGGATCATCCATCGCCCATCTGTATTGGTCGAGAAGGTATACGCTAGTCTACTCTGGTATTTCGATGCCCCGTCTCGATACATCCACGACTAGGGACCTTGAAGGATGTACTTATGGACTACCATGTACCCACTAGTATGATCCGCATCATAGTCCATGTAGTCAAGTACACATCCTAAGGGCTTTACCAACATGTAACAGAGAGACAATCAGTGTTCACGTTAAGGTAAAGAGCAACCAGATAGCATACTATCATGTCGAGCAAGAAAGTCCTCCCTATATATGTCCCAGCATCCACTACAATATACATCCTATGTATAGTAATGGCCTCTAGGGCATACATATAACTAACACTTCCCTTCTCTCTATTCACAAATTTCCATCTCATTTCCCACTTAAAGAATTAATAGAAATGAAAGAATTGATGTTTGATGTGTGTGTGTGTGGGGGTGGGGGGTGGGGTAAGGTTACTTCTCTCTCTCACTCGCACCCCCCTCTCACTCACCTTCACTCTATTCTCCTCAGACATCCAAATTATATAATTTTGCAAACTAGATTTTTGGGATTAATGTATAGAGTTGAGATTAAATTTTAGTAAATATTGGTGTGACCTAATTATGATATTAGATGAACATGTGGCCACTAGATTTGTTTGAACATCTAGTTTTGGACTAAAATGGTAAATCGATGCTTACTAGGTTTTCGGTATAGTTAGACGTTGGTTTTATTTGACATTGTGATGATATATATATATATATATATTATCTTCTATGATACATATTGTGCTATGGATGTATGATTGGTACGATCGGGTACTAAGGTGATGTCGCCAGATTTCTGTGAAAGTCTGGGGTTGTGTTTTTGGCTATGTTTTCCGGTATTGGGATTCTTGGTTTTGAGATTTGATATTGTATTTGGTCGTTGGATATTTGTACGTCAACGACGAGGGTTGTTTGGTTATTTTTTCATGCGTAGGCTATAGGTTTTAACCTATAGGAAATTCGTGTGCCGTATCGGTTTTCGGACTTGGTTTTCATACCATTGCGATATGTGTTGATTTGTAGGTACCCTCGTTTGGATTCCGAGATGGTGGAGCACATCGACTATGGCTGAACAAGGAGTTCCGCAGGTGAGTAGATTTATATCTACGGGGGAAGTCGGGTGGATGGCGTATAGCACCCCCGCAATTATAATGGAAACCAATATATATAGAATATGGTTAAGAAAACCATGTTAGGAACTTATTGATATGGTTAAAGAATTCGTAGGAGACAAGATATACCACGACTTAAGGTTATAGTGTATGGTTTAGTGTAAGGTGATATGATAGAAGGAATGTCTTGATTTGATATATAAGAATGTGAATCAGGATATATATATATATATATATATGTGTGTGTGTGTGTATGTATGTATGTATCTATGTATGTATGTATGTATGTATGTATGTAATGAAACAGAATAAGCATGAGATTTAGAGTAGCATGATTGAGATCAATAATTACGACATGAGATTAATAAGATAGAATGTATATCTAAGATGACCTGATGTGAGATAATGATGTGATGAAAAGAGTATACGATGAGACACGATATGAGATGTATAACGATATAACATGAGATGAATGAATATGATAAGACTGAGATGGTTGTGTTATGAAATCGGTGAAACGAGATATTTATATATAATTATGATAATAATGAGTGATATGCCGTACGAGACTTAGATCTGTACCCTCATTGTTGTATAGGTTGATAGAATCCCTAATTGTTTAATGCCGTCATACGATGGATTACCGTACGTAATGAGTTTTACCTGATGATTGATCCATACCCTAGATTAGAGGATGCCGTATGATGGATTGTACCGTACGTGATATTGTGAGGCTTGATGCCGATTGACAGATTCACCGACTCGGATAGGTTATAGATATTTAATCCCTGTCTACATCGCTTAGTTTAGCCTTTATGTAGATGTTGGTTTAGATACGTGTACCTATTAGCATTGCGCTTACGATTTACTTGCTTCTACGTTTATGATATTCTCATTTCATTATATATATACCTGTGCTAGTACACCTATACCATTATCGATGATGCGTATGTTACACTTACACAGATTTATCGGCTCACACACTTTCTGCATCGATAATTGCTATGTTACTTACACGGTAGAGCTGCTACATCATGCTATGATATATTGCTATGCTCACATCACTATTCTATATTGCATGATATATTGCTATGTTCACGTCATTATTCTATGTTGCATGATATACTTGCTATATTCACATCACTATACTATGTCGCATGATATACTTGATGTAGGGTTCTTAGGCACACCCAAGAGGTTCCACAAGGCATCAACCATGCCAAATTCAAATTTTTCTAGTGCCGAGAAACCCTAATATAGATCGTTACTAGAGGTAAAGGCGAAACTACAAGTTAACAACTTAACTAAAAAGTGAAAGGGACTACAACCTTTGTAGACCCGGTCCTCCACTTCCTTAGCTCCGTGATGACGTCCCTCCGCTGCGATCATCGGATCCCGGACTCTAGCGATGGTTTCGTCGAAGAAATGATTGGGCTAGGTCGTCGACTTCGATGCCGAAGATGATCTACGTCGAGGCAACTCAAGATCAAGCTCCATCTTCACTTGGTCATCAACCTTGTGAAGAAAACACCCTGTACAACATGGCAAGTAGTAGAGGATGAAGAAATAGGAAGTGGGTTCACTTTGGATTTGGATTTCTCACTTAGAAATTTTCAAGAAGAGTTTTCTTTTCTTCATGAAGAAGAAGAAGAAGATGAAAGAAAAAGAATTATATCAAAAAGAAAATCCAAGGGATTCTTATCATTTAGCAACCATGGGTGAGTTAACAAGTGTAGGGAATAAACTAGGGTTTAAGTAAATGGTTAGGGTTAAGGAAAGAAACAAAATGGTCAAAACTTTTCAAAGCTTCATGAAGCTTCAAGTAAAAACAAAAGAATCCACCATTTTATTTCTTGCCTAAAAATAAATGAAAAGAATAAATAAATAAGTAAATCAAAACCCTAACCATTAACCAAATCATGGTTTAATCATACACACCCAAGTTTGCATGTATCATCAAACATGATACAAACTAGTGCACAAAACTATATCATATATATACAATGTGTACATCAAGTGAGAAAATCGATCTTTAGTGAACAAATACTAGTTAATGTAAAGTAATATATCAAATATATAATTATACATTAAATTAATAAATCAACACTTGATTTAATGATCCGGTCATACTGCATATAACCGACTAATATCAAGTGTATCAATGTATCGAATCAACACTTGATTCGGTAACCCGGCTATATCTTATATAACCGTCCAAAGATACAAATCGCGAGAATAGAATACAGTATCACATACTGGTATTATTCTCGGTCCCGCACATATCTCATATGCGCTCCTATTTCGTTTCGCCTGAGCCAGGAAACCTCTGTGTAGGACTCTAAAAACTCGTCAATACGCCGGCAGCAGGTGATGATCATATCAAACACCCACAAGCCGCAAGCGGTCTGCTAAACGTAACGGCCACCCGGGTATTGAGCGATCAGAAGATCAACGAGCAAGCCCGCTCATACTCCTGTGAATCCAACCAGTAACACTTACCGTACAGTCCAGTCTGTTCGTCTGATATGTCGCATATCTCGCCTAGGGGTGGTAAACGTCAGACCCCAATAGCTCGATAAGTCGTGTCGATATGAGGTCTATAACAGTTCGAGAAACTAATGGTAACACTTACCAGTAAATCTCAGCAACCCTGGCCAGGGATTTCCGGTTATAGCCAATCGAACACAGTGCAACATCAACTCCCTATACCGGGAGAGACGAATCCCCTCCTATCGCTCATTGCCTCCATGTGATTCGGGACTGTACCCAAAAACCACCGTTTTGCACGCCCTCTTGGACGTGGTAAGGTGGAAATCAAAGCACAGTGGGAATCATACAAGTCTCTATGACGATCTCGGGTCAACAGACTACTCTGTACCAGTGTCACCAAAGAACTGCCATCTGACGTAAGGTATAATACCATCTGGGAGTTCTCGACGAGTCCATCCAGTGTACCCAGTCTCCACTGAGAACCCGTATATCATCTCTGATGTCAAACACCAATGGATATGGTATCATCCATCGCCCATCTGTATGGGTCGAGAAGTTATACGCTAGTCTACTCTGGTATATCGATGCCCCGTCTCGATACACCCATGACTAGGGAACTTGAAGGATGTACTTATGGACTACCATGTCCCCACTAGTATGATCTGCATCATAGTCCAGGTAGTCAAGTACACATCCTAAGGGCTTTATCAACATGTAACAGAGAGACAATCAGTGTACACGTTAAGGTAAAGAGCAACTAGATAGCATACTATCATGTCGAGCAAGAAAGTCCTCCCTATATATGTCCCAGCATCCACTACAATATACATCCTATGTACAGTAATGGCCTCTAGGGCATACATATAACTAACACTTGATATGCTCACATTTCTTTTCTATGTTTGCATACATCATGCTTTATGATTATACGCATTGAGATGCAGTTTTCATGAGATTCTGGATTTGAGAACCGTGGTTATATTTCAAAAGAAATTATGTATTATTTTAAAAACCCGGTTTCTCTTGATATGATATTTCGAGACGTCCACCATGAGTTTTCTCGGTTCTGAGACTTGTGTTAGAAACCTGATTCGAGAAGAGGTAGGCACCGTCTGCGGGTACATGGTAGACCCGGTATGGTACCCCGGGGCAAGAAATGATTTTCGTGGTATAGACGATGAGCCTGGCAGAGAGAGCACTACCTACCGATGATAGTATTTGGACTCGTTGGTTATCTGGAGGATACCGACCGGAGTCATGAGATGGATATGAGGGCCGATCAGAGTATGCGGCGCCTGAGATAAAATAGATATGAGGGCCGATCTGAGGATGAGGTGCCTGAGGTATGAGGATTTACATGTCGATGCTGGACACGGGTTTCCATGATGTTTCGAATGTCGGTGTTGGACACTCAGGTTCCATGATTTTGTTGTGTCGTTGATAGACACACATAGTTGATATTGTAACGTTTTGGAAATCGTTTTGGCGATTTTCCGTTTTTAGGGTAATTTAGTCGGTTTTTCCCGTAAAAACCTAGAAGCGATTTTTTTGCAGTATAAAATTCACTGCACTTAGTTTAGCTAGGAATTTGCTAGTTTGCTAGTTTTTGTAGGTCATTTGTAATTTTAATGCATTTGAAAGTTTTTCCCTAATTAAAATATTATTTAAAGCTTTTTATTATGCACTTTATTGTGGTAATTATTTTTTGGTTTGGGTTAATTACTTCTAATGTGAATCTTAGCTAATATCATCACAAGTTTAAGCTTAGAACCTTCTCTTCAAATATCTAGTCTTTTTGTGATTTAAAATGAAAATTTAAAGAGAAAGAAAGAGGTGTCATGTGATATTTAGTGCATTAATGGGCATTTATTGTATTTTAGCTAGAATTTTTTCACATTTTGCACAAAACCCCCTCATTTTCTTCCAAGGCCGGCCACTTCCCCTTGCTGCCCCTCTCTCTTCTCACATCATTTTCAACTCTTTTAAGCTTCACAAAATCATCAAAATTCATGAAATAATCCCACAAACTCCAAAATAAATCATTACCCATTATTCTTCTTCACAAAACATGCTTGGATCTTCATGAAAGTCTTGATTTTGGAGGCTAAAATTTGTAGTTGTGTTTGCAAGTTTCAAAATCTAATTTGAGGTATAAATCCTAACCCTAATCTTTGATTGTTGTATTATAATCTTTAAGCTAGCTATTTAAATGATTAATATAGCTTTAAATTCATTTTAGTTGATTCATGTTGATTTTGTGAAAATCAAGTTAAGGTTTGAGTTGATGGTATGGTTTATTGTCAAGTGAAGACTAGGAAAAACTTAACCTAGTGGAATGATAGTTGTTGTTAAGTCCTGATTTGTCTAATTGAGTTTTTAGCAAACTAAATTTTAACAAAGTATAATTGGGTGAGATTAAAATTATGGAAATGGATTGGATAACCTAGTTAAGCTACTTTGCTATATTTGTTATCGCTAGAATTGTGTTAGTTTTAAACTTGTGCTAATTTACGACAAAGTTGCTTACTAGGTTTCGGTAATAGTTGGACGTGGGTTCGATTGGTCGTTGCGACGTTATTTTTATTCTCTTCATCGTGAGATATTGTATTATGAATGCGCGATTGATACGATCGGAGTCTAGACTTGGTGGTTGTGTAGTTTAGCAATCCTAACCAGGGTTTTGCCGATGTCATGCGCGTTTTGTGCACTAGGTGCGCAGTGTAATTTTCTGGGAATTATCCTTGCGTTTCGTTATCTTTGTCGGCGTAGGATATTTATCTTATGTAATGTGTTTATGATTTTAGGATCGCAGGCGAGGACTTCAGACGCTGCGAAGATGGGAAAGAAAGTGGTTGGCTTTACTTAGCCAGGATCGATAGTGAGTAGATTTAACATCTACAGGGGAATCGCCCGCATGGCGTTATGCATCTGGGCTAGATATGATATGATGTTAGCTACATGTTTAGTTGCATATATATAGATTGTGCATAGACTTCATTGCATATCATTACTTGTTGTGCTAAGACTTGTACCCATTGGACACTGCACTATTATTGACGGTTCATGTCGCACGAGCACTGATTGTATGCCATACACACCATCGATAATTGCCATGACACGCACAACATACATACCTATGTGATATTGGAGGTGTAGTGACATTTAGACATTTATTCATGTCCTTGCGCATATGACATATAGCATACCTGTATACCTACATTCTTACGCATATGCCTTGACATGCCTATATGCTAGTTACTTATATACCTATATGGTATTGTACCATTAGTGATAGGTATGTACACATATGAGATATAGCTACGTGTACATCATGCATACATACTTGTACATATACCTGGAGGGTATTACATCATTATTGATAGGTAGATACACATATCTTGTTATGCCGACGTGGTTACGTATACCTGGCTATAGCTACATGATCACCATTATTTGATGTTGTATGGACTTGGAGAAATTAGAAAGCGCATGATATATAATAACTATTTGCAGTTAGAGAGCGGTTTTTCCTTCATATGCTTACATTACTGTTTTATGTTGCATATGTTATATTCATGGATTTTCGCATTGAGATATGGATTTCACATGATGTTTTCTGGATTTGAGGACCGTGGTGGTTTCATGAAATTATGCAAGTATTCTTATTCTTTACTTGATATTTGGATGCATCCACTCAGAGATTTGTTTTAAACCGATACGGGATCGAGAGAGTCGATGTTGGGGCACTTAAGATTCGGAGGACGTATATACCGTTACGTGGAACACAAGTGTCGAGGTGAGACACTTGGGTTTCGAGGAACGTATAGATGTCAGAAAACCGATACGTGGATCACAGGTGTCGATACCGGACACTTACGATTCGAGGAACGTATGAATATGAGAATGACCAATACGTGGATCACGAGTGTCGATACCGGACACTTACGATTCGAGGAACGTATGGATATGAGTATTTATGTGTCGATGCTAGACATTTGTTTTCATGATATTTTACTCCTAGGTATATATAACAGTAGAATGGGACGCTGTTATATATATATATATATATATATATATATATATTAGTGGAATGGGATGCTAATATATACGTATACATATCTAATTTATATACATCATCATAATAATCTTGCAAATATACTTATTAATTACATAAGATTTACTTGATATTGGACACTCAAGATATATGGGACTTACAGGATATGATGGCCAATTTGGGGGCTGATTTGAGGAAATTTGGGAATTAGATTGTCTTGATGGACACTGGTCCTGCCACGATGAGGATTCCGTGAGGATGATATGTTTTATCCCATACTCCGCATTTATTTGATATGCATTGCTTTATGTATTAGTAGTACCTGATAGAGTACCTTTCATGACTGTTGCATATACATATTGCTATTTATTGCTATCAGCTTGCATGTGATTGATTAGCACAGTACGTGCATACTTGCGATTACCTGCATATGTTATTTACTATTCACGAGTTGGCAACTCACCCCCGTTGTGCCACAGGCTTGTATAGGTTGTCCTTCAGAGAAGTCAGAGGCAGGGGTTTCATCTATCGTATCATCTTTTGCAGCGGATACCGCCATGGCTGACTGGGTGCAGTTTTGCTATAGGTGGGTTTTGCGGTTATCCGATGTTGGTCATTTTATATTCGTTGTATCTAGTACTCTCCATCTACCACTTTGATGTATTGAATTAGAGACGAGATGGAGGACGATATTGTATTTTTTTGGTGACTCAGGATGTCTTTTATGCAGTTTTATTTATGTCTTCTTTTATTTCTTCGCTACGGCGTCGGATATCTGCTGTGGAGGTTGTTTCCGCCTTTGGGCGTGGATTTTGCTTCCGTTGGGGATGGTTTAGTGAT
Organism: Agapanthus africanus; assembly: GCA_030015575.1. Classification (NCBI taxonomy): domain Eukaryota; kingdom Viridiplantae; phylum Streptophyta; class Magnoliopsida; order Asparagales; family Amaryllidaceae; genus Agapanthus; species Agapanthus africanus. The sequence continues at coordinate 261,387,937 of JASDDO010000014.1, forward strand.
ATATTTGTATGTACCCATTTTTGGGGCTAGTTTTTACAAAGGAGCTGCTGCCAAAATTTTTAAGAAAGTAAATTGGACTTGAAAGAATTTGTAATTGAAAATTTCAAAAGTTTTAACAATGTTCTTATCATTTACTACTTTTGATGGTTTAGATTGCTGGGTTTTCGGCTTACTTGAATTGTGTTATGCCTGTATACGTTACGTAGTTTAAGGGCCGTCATGTAGGGTTCCTAGGCACACTAATGAGGTTCCACAACAGATCAACCATGCCAAAATCAAATTTTACAAGTGCCGAGAAACCCTAATGCGAGATGGTAAACTAGAGGTAAGGCGAAAATAAAACAAGTTAACAACTTTAACTAAAAGGAAAGGGGCTACAACCTTTGTAGATCCGGTCCTCCACTTCCTTAGCTTCGTGATGACGTCCCGCTGCTGCGATCATCGGATCCCGGACTCTAACGATGGTTTCGTCGAAGAAATGATCGGGCTAGGTCGTCGACTTCGATGCCGAAGATGATCTACGTCGAGGCAACTCAAGATCAAGCTCCATCTTCACCAAGTCATGAAACTTGTGAAGAAAACACCCTATACTACATGGCAAGTAGTAGAGGATGAAGAAATAGGAAGTGGGTTCACTTTGGATTTGGATTTCTCACTTGGAATCATCACTTGGAAAAATCTAGCAATGGTTTCTTCTCTTCATGATGAAGATGAAGAAGAAGAAAGAAAAAGAATTATGAATCATTTTCAAAAAGAAAATCAAGTGATGGTTATCATAATGCAACCATGGGTGAGTTAAACTAGTGTAGAGACTAAACTAGGGTTTAGATGAATGGTTAGGTTAAGGAAAGAAACAAAATGGTCAAAGCTTCATGAAGCTTCAACAAAAAAACAAAGCAAGCCACCATTTCATTTCTTGCCAAAATGAATAAATAAATAAATAAATCAAACCCTAACCATTAACCTAATCATAGTTTAAAGCATACACACACCCAAGTTTGCATATATCATCAAACATGATACAAACTAGTATACAAAACTATATCATATATACAATGTGCACATCAAGAGAGAAAATCCATCTTAAGTGAACAAATACTAGTTAATGTAAATTAATATATCAAATATATAATTATACATCAAATCATTAAATCAACACTTGATTTAATGATCCGGTCATATTGCATATAACCGACTAATATCAAGTGTATCAATGTATCGAATCAACACTTGATTCGGTAACCCGGCTATATCTCATATAACTGTCCAATGATACATATCGCGAGAATAGAATACAGTATCATATACTCGTATTATTCTCGGTCCCGCACATATCTCATATGCGCTCCTCTTTCGTTTCGCTTGAGCCAGGAAACCTCTGTGTAGGACTCTAAAGACCCGTCAATACGCCGGCAGCAGGTGATGATCATATCAAACACCCACAAGCCGCAAGCGGTCTGCTAAACGTAACGGCCACCCGGGTATTGAGCGATCAGAAGATCAACGAGCAAGCCCGCTCACACTCCTGTGAATCCAACCAGCAACACTTACCGTACAGTCCGGTCTGTTCGTCTGATATGTCGCATATCTCGTCTAGGGGTGGTAAACGTCAGACCCCAGTAGCTCGATAAGTCATGCCGATGTAAGGTCCACAACAAGCGTGAAACTACTGATAACACTTACCAGTAAATCACTGCAACCCTGGACAGGGATTTCCAGTTATGGCCAGTAGAGCTTAGCGCAACATCATGTAGGGTTCCTAGGCACTCTCAAGAGGTCTCACAAGGCATCAACCATGCCAATTTCAAATTTTACGGTGCCGAGAAACCCTATACTAGATCGTTAACTAGAAATCCGGTTCTCCACTTCGTTAGCTCCATATAGACGTCCTCTCGCTGTCCGTCTCGAATCCCGGACTCAATCGTCGGCTTCATCGGAGAAATGGGCGAGCTAGGTCGTCGGCTTCGTGCCGAAGATGATCTACGTCGAGGCATCACAAGTTCAAGCTCCAACTTCACCAAGTTGTGAAACTTGTGAAGAAAACACCCAAAACCACTTGGCAAGAGGTAGAGGATGAAGAAATAGGAGGTGGGTTCACTTTAGAATTGGATTTCTCACTCTTTAGCTCAAGGTGCCATTAATGGTGTCAAGCTTTTTCTTTGAAGAAGAAGAAGAAGATGAAGATAGAATATGATAAGGATTAGATTAAAAATGAGAATAATATCATTACTTATCATATACTAACCATGGTGAAGTGTAGAGAGCAAACTAGGGTTAGGTGCATGGTTAGGTTAAGAGAAGAAAACAAAAATGGTCAATTATTCAACTCTTCATGAAGCTTCATGAAAGAAACAAATAAAGCCACCATTTTTCTTTTCCTTTCCAAAATGAATAATCAATATTAATAAATGAATAAGTAAATAAAACCCTAAGCATTCAAATAACCATGGTTTAATCTTTACACAAGCATAAGTTAACATGTATCATCAAACATGATACAAACATGTGTACACAAAAATATATCACATATACAATATGCACATCAAGTGAGAAAATCCTTTTAAAATGAACCAATACTAGTTAATGCAAAGTAATATATCAAATATATAATTATACATCAAATCATTAAATCAATACTTGATTCAATGATCCGGTCATGTCGCACATAACCGACTAGTATACAACGCATCGACTTATCGAATCAATCTTTGATTCGATAACTAGGTTATATCGCATATAACCAATCGAAACATTCATCGCGAGAATGGAATACGGTATCACATACACGCATTATTCTCGGTCCTGCACATATCTCATATGCGCTCCTATTTCATTTCGCTTGAGCCAGGAAACCTCTGTGTAGGACTCTAAAGACTCGTCAATACGCCGGTAGCAGATGATGATCATATCAAGCACCCACAAGCCGCAAGCGGTCTGCTAAACGTAACGGCCATCCGGGTATTGAACGATCAGAAGATCGACGAGCAAGCCCGCTCATACTCCTGTGAATCCAACCAGTAACACTTACCGTACAGTCCAGTCTGTTCGTCTGATATGTCGCATATCAAGTCTAGGGGTGGTAAACGTCAGACCCCAACAACCGATAAGTCGTGCCGATGTGAGGCTCATAACGGGTCGAGAAACTACTGGTAACACTTACCACCAAATCTCTGATCAGCCCTGGCCAGGGACTTCCCTGTTACGGCCAATCGAGCACTGCGCAACATCAACCCCCAATACCGGGAGAGACGAAACCCCTCCTATCGCTCATTGCCTCCATGTGACTCGGGACTGTATCCAAAGACCACCGTTTTGCACGCCCTCATGGATGTGGTAAGGTGGAGATCAAAGCACAGTGGGAATCACACAAGACTCTATGACGATCTCGGGTCTACAGACTAACCTGTACAAGTGCCACCTGAGAACTTCCATCTGACGTGAGGTATAATACCATCTGGGAGTTCTCGGCGAGTCCGTCCAGTGTACCCAGTCTCCACTGAGCACCCGTATACCATCTCTGATGTCAAACACCAATGGATATGGGATCATCCATCGCCCATCTCATGGGTCGAGAGGCGTATACACTAGTCTACACTGGTATATCGATGCCCCGTCTCGATACACCCACGACTAGGGACCTTGAAGGATGTACCTGTAGACTACCATGTCCCCACTAGTATGATCTGCATCATAGTCCAGGTAGTCAAGTACACATCCTAAGGGCTTTATCAACATGTAACTATAAAACAGTTTAAAGAGACTAGTGTACATGTTAAGATAAAGAGCAACCAGATAGCATACTATCATATCGAGCAAGAAAGTCATCTCTATATATGTCCAAGCATCCAATATAATATACATCATCTGTACAATACTGGCCTCTAGGGCATACATACAACTAACAATCTCCCACTTGCACTAGGGCCAGCTGCTGTAGTATCGCATACCGAGCATCCCGAAGAGTCTCTCAAACTGTATCTGGCGAATGGCCTTCCTGAGTGGATCCGCCGTGTTGTTCTTCGTGTCAACCCTCCTGACCTCGATCTCCCGGCGATCAACTATCTCCCGGATCAGGTGATACCGCCTCAGAATATGCCTGGATCGCTGATGGGACCTGGGTTTCTTGGCCAAAGCCACCGCTCCATTGTTATCGCAATACAAAGGTATTGGATGCTCAATGGATGGAACCACTCCAAGTTCAGTAATGAACTTCTTGATCCAGACAGCCTCTTTGGCAGCATCGTTGGCAGCGATATATTCAGCCTCCATCGTCGAGTCTGCCACAGTTTCCTGCTTGGAACTTGTTCATACCATAATATTGCATTATTATATTCCCCATTCTTATTCTTTTTATAAATAAACAGGTGCTTTTGACGCATATCTGCTACATGTTACAGGTTACAGGTTCTTAGACAGAAAACAGTGAAAACGATGTAAAGACGATGAAAAAGTGGACTTTGACCAGCAAACAGAAGACTCTTGATTAAGCCGACATCAAAGATAAAATTCACAAAGTACAAGGCAATGCAAGGTCCAAGATTACAAAGAGAACGGTTAAAAGTCCACCGCAATTATTCACTGGAGATCTGGAAGAAACATAGAAGCTATTTTAATAAAGAACCAAATAATAAGGAAGCCCAAAGATCCAAGGCCCAATACTTTCTTTTAAAGAGACATAAAATTTTACCAAAGCTTGAAGTCTACTTTGACTAGGTCTTCCTAAGGATCTTTTGGTAAATATAGACTTGCGAATCAATTGTAACCTAGGGTTTCTATCTCCTATAAATAGAAGCCCAAATCATTGTATTCTTTTCATGCCTCCCTTCATTAATAAATTTCAGCATTCTTTTGGAGAGCATCATAAGTTGTAAGTTCTTTATTTTCTGCCTTAGCTTAATTTTCTATTCTTGCCTTAGATAAATTTAATTCCTTGCCCTAGTTAATCTTTTATTCTCTGCCCTAGATAAATGTATTTTAATTCCCTAATGAGTGAGTAGTCTCCTCGCTTGTTAGGGTTAGATCTGAGGATGGTTTGAGAGACGAAGATCTCTCATCCCCTTTGTTGCCCATCATATATTTTCATAGAACTCCATGCATACCTTCTTATTCCGCTCCCTACGGCACTCTACCCACGAGATAGCGGTGATACTATAGTCTAAAGGCCCGGATTTTAAGGTTTTCCATGGAGGTTAGGGTAAAGATTAAGAAAGGAAGGACAAGGATCTAGAGGAAGAACAATCTTCCCAATCATCCTAATCCCTTTTATTAATATTTACCATAACACCTAATTAGATCTTCATATGGGTATAGAAAGTGGTGAGATTTATAGACTTTCCAAACTTAACCTAGACCTAACCCTAGCAAGACTTAGATATAGATTAATTTAGTTTTTAGATTTAATAATCTGTCGGAACTCCCTTCGGAATTAGCTCGTAAGAACTTTAAGGAGATTTACAACATCCCTGTGGACCGACCCGTACTCACCGGCTAGCTACCAAGCGACGCCGTTCTTGATTGCGCTTACAAATATTTTTGATCTATCTTTTAAAAAGCGCAAGTACGACAAAACATCTCTCAATCAAATGGCGCCGTTGCCGGGGATGGCGTAGAATTTTCTTTTCGCGATTTCGGGTTAATCTAAAATTTAAAAATTCATAATAATCTAAAAAATCCAAAAAAATATAAAAAAATATATATTTTGTTATTTTTGGAAGGGATACTTTGTTGTTTTAATTTTGCAGGATTTACAAAGACGATCTGGAAATTTCCAGAAGGCGAAACAGAAATCAGAAGATCGAAACAGAAGGGGAATCAAATAACAGAACAGTGAAAATTTTTTGGAAACCCAATTCACCCAACCCGCCGCGATTCCACGGCCAAAACCCACCTTAGGCCGCGGCACCGCGGCCTTCTAGTGGAATCAGAGCGTCAAATTTTTTTTGGGGATTCGTGCTGATTAGACTGCCGCGAAAACGCGACAATAACGCGTTTATAACGCGGAACCGCGCTCTTTTGGTGAGATCATCCTACGAAATTTGCATTGTAAGCTCTCTGTTATTTCTCCTCTGCAAATTTTATTATATTTTCTGAATAATGCCTGCAAGATTTTGTGTGCTTTAAAAATATATTCTCTTCCATATAACGAGTCTTGTGCAGGATTTTTGGGCCCCGCTCAAAATTAAAATTGATTGCAAGTAATCTTTTTTGTTGCATATCTTTTCTCGAATATCTTTTTGCAACAAATTTTTCCAAATAAAGATTCTTGTGATATTCTTCAAATAATAACCAATTGCAAGTAATATTTTGCTGTTGCATATCTTTTCTATAAAATATTTTGCTGTTGCATATCTTTTCTCTAAAATCTTTTTGCAACAAAATTTTTCCAAATAAAGAGAGAAAAAAATCAATGAAAAATGAAAATAAAAAGGACAAATATTTTATAGAACTTGCAAAAATTTTTTAGCCCCAAATAAATCCTTGCACCACCCAACCTTCCTTCTTGTCACTTTTCTTCTTCTAACATGGGTACCCCGCACAATAAATCATTAGCCGAACTTTGGTATCCCGAACCTAATTTTGCGTCATATGTCAATGAGTTCGGTCAATTTAAAGACGATCCTTCCATGCCTAAAAAATCATTGAAAGATCACATAGAGGAGTCTAGGAGAAACAGTTTGACTTTTCAACCCACTTTGTGTCAACCAAGTCAATCTTCACCACTTCCATATGTTGATACCACTCTTTCGAGTCCTTCTGACACTCCTAGGCCGATGTCCATTGCTGAGCACATTGCTCAATCTCGCAGCCGATCTTTCACCCCTCTCCACACATCTAGTTCTAGGGATCCACAAGATTATTCACATTTTTATCCACATGTAGACCCTACCCCTGTCCTACCACTCACTTCCTACCAGTCCTACCCGACCTTACCACCTTCACTAGACATTGATTCTACACAGTCTGTTGGGAGTTTTGCATATCCACACAATTTCGAATCTTTTCCCGAAACCCCCTTACCACCAAAGTCTAGTTTGGAAAAGGCGTTGGAGGCGTATATCGCAGCAACAAACAAAATGGTTAGGAATGTGGAAGCGTCCGTGGCCGCCCTTATGCAACCTGCCGAACCGGTAGCTAGTTTCCCGCTAGCACCAAATTTTCAATGTATGAGAAGGCGGTTGGACAGAATGAGAATGAGAGAGGATTTCCAAATCACACCTACCCTTACCCAATTGAAGCCCACAACTCCTGTTTTCCATCGATTGCCCTAAATAGTTCACCTGTTGAAAATAAAAATGAGTTGTGTGATTTTGTAGTGTTTGATTTGCCAGATTGTGAGGAACCCCTTTCGAGTGAAACCACACTTAATCCTTTCGATCTTTACACCTCCACTCTAGAACCTAAATCGATAAATATCCATGCTTTTGATGAGGTGTCAGAAAAAATTGATTTTCACTTGATTGAGGATATAGACGCCGGGAATATTTCGGATGATGAACCCGTCGATTTAATTGAAATTTTATGTCCAATTCATCATCCCGAGTCATTAAATGTTTCTCCCGAACTTCATATGCGTCTTGATTTTGATGATATTGGCATGGATAAGCAAATTTTTGAGGAAAATATTGAGGAGAATTATAAGGATAGTACTGAGGATAATATTGAGGTTGAACTAATTTCGTTTAATGTGTCGAATTTTCCAATACACCCTCCTAAATCCTTAACTGATACCCTTCCTCACTCACTTCCTTCCCTCCTTCCTATTGTTCCGACCGTGCAAGTGACCGTTACGCTTTCATCTCAAATACCAAGTTCGGCGTACCCATGTTTTCTTGCGAATCTTGAGGGATTTGATCCCATTTCTCGACGAGTTGATAGGTTAGCGCAATCGCTTTTAACACATCGGTCATCACAAATTGCGCTAATTTATTCACTCGATTTACACCCTCAAGATCGCGCAACCCTTCTTTTTCGTTTCCGCCATTCTTTTCTCCCACCGAGACCATATTCTACCATTCTTCTTTCCACACGGTCTCGCGTGTTTCTCATTTCTTTCCTCCACACCCCATTATTTCACCAACTCGACCATTACCACGATAAGATTTTTGAATGGTTGGTGCTAACCTTTGGCTTGTGTAAGGCCAAGCTTAAGTTTGGGGGGAACCTTTGTATATGTATATATATTTTGTTTTCTTTTTCTATAAAAAAAATTTAAAATTTTTTTTTCAAAACATTAAAAATATAAAAATAAATGTAAATAAATAAACAGGGGAGTATCGGCATTTTGACCCTCTTGGTGTAGCATGACAGTGAAGACACTGTCAAGTTCAAGTTTGGGGGTATGCTCGGTACGTCTTCTTCCTTCGCATTCATTTGTATATATTTTTGCATTTGCATACTTATTTGAAAACCCATAAAAATTGAAAATTTTCAAAAATTATAAAAATTATTGTATCCAATTTTGGCTTATTTGACTAGAGTTTCACAAATAGGTTAACTGGCTTGGAACAACTAGATCTTATACTTAGTAAATTAAAAACCTTAAAAATAACCTTCCTTAAAGTTTAACGGTAGAAAGTGTATGTCTTTGTAGTTTATTTAGAAATAGGCAAATTTTGGGTTCACTTATTGGGCTAAGTCGAAACGAAGGAAAAGTATTAAAACTTTTATTAGAGTATAAGTTTGAAAAATAATTCCTAGCTTAAGTCTAGATTCTGAAAACATATACCCTACAAAATGCACAAACACACGCCTTGAAACTTGGATTAGTAGAAGAGACCTTGAAATACTCTTGTCTAAAGTCCTTAGTACAATGAAAATAAAAAGAAAAAAGTGAATAAAGAAAAAAATGGACACTGGTTTTTGTGATTACTTAAGGCTGTAAAAAAATAGAAAAAATATTTAGCGAGGGTGCTTCATCACCTAGTGCCTTAGACCAACTGGTTTGGGAGTCACTGCTAAAAGCCTTGGGTGTTGCAAGACTACGAATTACGCTTTAAAGTGCAAACGCATCTTGTAATCGGTCGTTGGTACCTCAGGAAGTATTAACGGTCGCATGAAGGATGTGTAAACGAAATTCAAGTAAAAATTCACAAATTAATAAGTACTTTAGACAATGGACGAGAGTACGATTGCTTGATTTGAATTTCCAAGTGTAGGGGTGACATTTACACACACGTGGGGATATGTGATTAGAGTTTAGATAAGAGAAAGGAATGAAGAATAGAACTTGTATCTTTAATAGAGTTGATAGAAATTCCTAAGTGGAGATGGAACCTGTAACACCCGAGCCCAATACTACTATTTTCTATTATTGGTTGAGCATTAGATATTACTCATTTCATTTATCTTACTTGTTTGGGTCTTACTGTAAAATTTTATCTAGCTAAGTCATTCTGCATATAACAAATTTTAGCACCTAAAATAAAATTGAAAATATTTATCTTGGCCTACTTGACACCCTTAGCCTCGTGGTAGCGTCCGTGCATTGCGTTCTCGTCCCGTTCAGTGAAACGGGCGAGTTTGGATGGCTACGTGCACGTGCGTGTGTCCGTTTTGGGAGTATGCTTTTTTAATCATAAAACATTTCATTTTAAAATTTGGAACCCGCTTAAAATCCTATTATTTGAATTTCGAATTTTGGACCCAACCCGGACGCAATTTGGAAATGTTTCATTTGGCGCCAAAATCCTAAATTTTAATATTATTAAAACCTTCGCATATATTTTTTCTAACTAATCTGATATCTTACTGTTCATTATCTATCTTTTAAATTTTTAAGTTACCCATATAATATTTTTACAATCTTTTATATCCTTCTCAATTTATTCTCTCAGCCAATCGCAACCTCTCCTTTAACCCCGTGGGCCCCACTTTCTCTCTCTCCACTTTTTCTCTCTCTCATATATCCTCTCGTACTTCTCTTTATCATTCTTTCTCTTCTTCCTTCATGTCTCGTTTCTTATTTTTTTTTAACTGTTCTTTTGTTGCCGGAATTCCGTCGTGCCGGTGACGCTTCTCGACGTTCCAGCGAGGTACCCCGACCCGTGTGGTTCCTTTGTTCGTCGTTTGGGTTCATTCCGTGAACCGTGCGCCCGTCGCGAGTTTCCCCCGCCGACGGTTAACGTTCCGTTTTCCCGTTTCACGACCCATCAAGGCAAGTTAATCTTGCTACATGCTATATAATTCATTTTATACCTATTTAAATAAATACCATACCTATAGTTTAAATCTAGTGCCTCATGTTTAATTTTATAACGTTTCGATGTTCCGTTGGCATCCGTTTATATCATATTAAATCTAGATCATGAAAACTTATCTTGTGACATACTAGATTACATTATACTGCAACCATATCATTTAAAATATATATCATCGTAATATTTATTATTATTATCTTTAATTAGTTTATAATCTTAATTTTATAATGTTATACATTTGAAAATCTTATAGTTTACACATGAAACGTCGTTGGAAAATCGGATATGACAAATCTGAAATTTACTGTACACCTTATCTTATAAAATTCATTATAAATCATAGAAAAATCATTAGTATACGTTCTTTAGTTCGTTACGAAGATAAATCAGAATACTATAAATTTATGAAATATTTACTTGCAAAATAAATTGTTTATATAACGTAAAATGCAAATGAAAATGTCTCCAAACTGTTGTCCAGGGAAATTCTAGCAGCAAACTTTCAACTTCGAATATTCATAACTTTTTGTAGGGACAACCTGAGATGCTTATACTTATAAAAATGAAAACCTTATTGAATTATCTTCGTTTTGGTATAAGACACGTCCCTTTTGGAGAACGTTTGTTATTTTTAAGCTATTTTACAAATTAGGGTGACGCTGAATTTCTGAACGGAACTTTCTTGTGTTGGTTAATCAATACCACTTTTATAGTTATTAATCGCTTTGAATATGCTATCCATATTAATATTTATATCACATATTGCTTAGTTGTATATCCCACGTTTCCATTTTATAGTTTTATAACTTTTCGGATACCCGTTTGCATCCATCGCATTTAAGATACATATAATTGTATCCATAGATCACATTACTACATAATAATGTGATATTAACACTCCATGTTTAATAAATTGCATCCTAATTAATATTGGAACTATAAATGTAACCCTAATCGATAACTGTGCATCCATATCCTTGAAATTATATCTATTTGCATATCATATTACATGTTCCAGTTTATTGTTCTGATAGTACTCATGCTTGTTTATGATAGTTTGATTATGAGCACCCACATGACATCTTGTGCTTCCTGACATGACCTGTTACACTTCCTACTTGACATGACATGGTACCGTACACTGTTGACATGACATGACACCTTTATACATTACCTGGCTTGACCTGATGTACCATGACCCGACCTGTTACCTGATCTCGTGCCTAATGCCAACAAACCTGACATGTTGTCCTTGTGGACCATTCCTGTTGTCTATCCAGACAAAACCTGCTGTTACCTGATCCTGTGTTGGCATTAGTTCATGATTACTGAATACCTGACCTGACACATATAACTTGGGGGTATGGGGAAATCAAAAATGTAAACTAAAGTGTAACTTAAAAGGGTATTACTTGATCCGTGGTCCTGGGGGGTAACGGGACAGAGCCATTCGTGACTCTTACATTTTCCTGATCCGTGGTCCCGGGGGGCAACGGGACAGAACCACTATTGGTTCCCATCTTCCTGATCCGTGGTCCCGGGGGGTAACGGGACATATCCTTTGAGTTACATGGAGGTTTACACAAATTGATTTCAAAGACTTTAGAATAGAAAACCTGTTAGAACAGTTTAGTTACCCACTGCACACTACCCTGCACTGCTTGTTTCCTACTATTGCTTTATTCATGTTTATTTCTGCATTGCCTATTACACTGTGCATACTATATTATTGGTTGACATGACGCGCTGACGTCTGGGTTTTGCATGGCCCAGATTCTTTACCACTGTCGCTGTCTGAGCAGGAGTATTTCAGCCAGCAGGCTGATTTGTGAGTTCTGTAGTGGTTAGTTTTATTTCCTGCACTCTTATTTCCAGATGTGAGCCCGCATTATGGGACATACTTTTCTATTATTGTATTGGATCATTTGCTTCCGCATTTATTTATCATTGACTCTTATTATTCTAGATTGTGGACATGTTTTAGATAGTTTATCTTGTTCTTGATATCTCTACAGCCGTAATGTGGCTGTGGATGGATACTTCCTATCCACAGGTAGCATGGTTGGTTATGTCACATGCCCAATCTAGCGTACTCTGGGAAGCGGGGCGTGACATGGTTCTTTTGGTATCAGAGCCATAGGATAGTCGGGTTGATTCTTTTGTAGTTGGGTATTGTACCCAATACAAGAATCAGAATACCCGTGTTTAGGAAACATGTCCTGCCACCTTGACCGTTTTACCATTCTTGAATCACATTCTTCCTGATTATATCTTTTACGATGTGCAAACTTCCTTTGCATATCGATTCGAAAACCTGATTCCTTGTTATCTCTAGGACTTAGGTGACTTGGATGGAGTTATGTAATTATAGCTATGATACAGCGGCATAGTTACAATGCGGTACTCTATTTAAGTATCTTGGAGTTCTAGCCTTGACCTTTATTTTGAATCTATCATCATGCTAATGTTGGGTGTTTTGTTATGGCCGATAAGAATTTGAAGACGTACCAGAGGCGTGTGGACGAAGCCGCCATGCTTGGAGTGATAAGAGGAATGCTGTAGAATCAAAAGAGACAGACTGAGCTGATCCAGCAATAGCAGATTCGTTTCAGGAAGGTTTGCAGATCGTTCAACAGTCTGTAAACAACGCTGGAGCTAAACCAGTTAACCGAGTAGGGACCGTGGCAGATTTCAGACGTTTGGGGTCCGTCTACATTCACTGGTTTGGAGGAGCCGTTGTCAGCCGAGCAGTGGCTAGTTGACACGGAGAATTTACTGATTGCGGCACAGATTCCTGTTGACAAAAGAGTTGATGTGGTGCACATTCAGCTAGTGGATTACGCCCGAGAGTGGTGGCTTGTGGAAGAGACCCGCTTGCCCAAGCCGATCAGTTGGGCGGAGTTTTCTAAGAGTTTCCAGGAGAAGTGCTTCTCGCGGACTACACGGGAGGAAATGGAAGAGAAATTTATTGGGCTGAGGCAGAATCTGTAGGGTTCCTAGGCACTCTAGTGAGGTCTCACAAGGCATCAACCATGCCAATTTCAAAAATTCTAGGTGCCGAGAGACCCGACTACGGATCGTTTGCTAGAAAACTAGGCGAAAAAGTTAACTAGTTAACACTTAACTATAAGGTAACGGAAATACAACCTTTGTAGATCCGGTGCTCCACCTCCATAGCTCCGAAACGAAGTCATCTCCGCTGTCCAAAAAGAATCCGGGCTCTAGCGTCGACTTCATCGGAGAATAAGCGAGCTAGGTCGTCGATGTCCATGCCGAAGATGATCTACGTCGAGGCATCGCTAGATCAAGCTCCACCTTCACCTTGCCATGAAAACTTGTGAAGGAAACACACTCTACTACTTGGCAAGAGGTAGAGGATGAAGAAATAGGAAGTGGGTAAACTTTAGTTTTGGATTTCTCACACTCTTCATCAATCCACCATTGATGAAGTTTGGTTTTCTTCACTTGAAGAATGAAGAAGATGAAGAAGAATATTATGATAAGAATAATAATAATGAGAAAAGAAATTCATTCTTATCATAATTGAACCATAGTTAGGTGTAGAGAGTCAATCATGGTTATGTGGAATGGTTAAGTTAAGCATGAGACAAAAATGGTTACCTTTATTCAAACCTTCATGAAGATTCATGAACAAAACAAAACTAGCATCCATTTTTCCCTTTTTGCTTTTCCCAAAATGAATAAACAAATAAATAAATAAATGAATAATCAAATAGTAAACCCTAACCATTCCATTAACCAAGGTTTAATTCTATACACTTAACTAAAAAGGCATGTATCATCAAACATGATACAAGCAAGTGCACAAAATCATATCGCATATGCAATGCGCACACGCGAGTGAGAAAATCCATTTAAAGTGAACCGATACTAGTTAATGTAAAGTAATACATCATATATATAATTATACATTAAATCATTAAATCAACACTTGATTTAACGACCCGGTCATATCGCATATAACCGACTAGTATACAATGTATCGGCTTATCGAATCAATCCTTGATTCGATAACTAGGTTATATCGCATACAACCATTCGATACATTCATCGGGAGAATGGAATACGGTATCACATACACGCATTATTCTCGGTCCCGCACATATCTCATATGCGCTCCTATTTCGTTTCGCTTGAGCCAGGAAACCTCTGTGTAGGACTCTAAAGACTCGTCAATACGCCGGCAGCAGGTGATGATCATATCAAACACCCACAAGCCGCAAGCGGTCTGCTAAACGTAACGGCCACCCGGGTATTGAGCGATCTGAAGATCGACGAGCAAGACCGCTCACACTCCAGTGAATCCAACCAGTAACACTACCGTACAGTCCGGTCTGATCGTCTGATATGTCACATATCTCGCCTAGGGGTGGTAAACGTCAGACCCCAATAGCTCGATAAGTAGTGTCGATATGAGGTCTATAACTGTTCGAGAAACTACTGGTAACACTTACCAGTAAATCTCAGCAACCCTGGCCAGGGATTTCCTGTTATAGCCAATCGAACACAGCGCAACATCAACCCCCTATACCGGGAGAGACGAATCCCCTCCTATCGCTCATTGCCTCCATGTGACTCGGGACTGTACCCAAAAACCACCATTTTGCACGCCCTCTTGGACGTGGTAAGATGGAAATCAAAGCACAGTGGGAACCACACAAGACTCTATGACGATCTCGGGTCAACAGACTACTCTGTACCAGTGTCACCAGAGAACTGCCATCTGACGTGAGGTATAATACCATCTGGGAGTTCTCGGCGAGTCCGTCTAGTGTACCCAGTCTCTACTGAGCACCCGTATATCATCTCCGATGTCAAACACCGATGGATATGTGATCATCCATCGCCCATCTGTATGGGTCGAGATGGTATACGCTAGTCTACTCTGGTATATCGATGCCCCGTCTCGATACACCCACGACTAGGGACTTTGAAGGATGTACTTATGGACTACCATGTCCCCACTAGTATGATCCGCATCATAGTCCAGGTAGTCAAGCACACATCCTAAGGGCTTTACCAGCATGTAACAGAGAGACAATCAGTATACACGTTAAGGTAAAGTTCAACCAGATAGCATACTATCATGTCGAGCAAGAAAGTCCTCCCTATATATGTCCCAGCATCCACTACAATATACATCCTATGTATAGTAATGGCCTCTAGGGCATACATATAACTAACAATTTCCCACTTGCACTAGGGCCATCTGTAGCAGTGGTTGTAGTATCTCATACTCAACCATCCCATAAAAGTCTCTCTCTGGGAACAGGCCTTTGTGAGTGGATCCACTGTGTTGTCCTCTGAGTCTACTCTCCAAACCTCGATCACCCTGGAGATCAACCATCTCCATGATCAAGTGATACTGCCTTAGAATATGTCTGGATCACTGATGGGACCTGCGTTCCTTGGCATAAGCCACAACTCCATTGTCTTACAATGGTAGGAACGTAGTTCATCTCATGAACCAATATACACCCAAACAGCCTCTTTGGTAGCATCTTAAGTAGCGATGTATCCAGCCTTTATCGTCTAGTATGTCACGGTATCTAGCTTGGAACTCTTCCAACATACCGTCCCTCTACTGAGGGTAAAGACAATGCCTGCGGCTGACATTCAGTCGTCTTTATCACCCTGGAACCCTTCCAGTGATTCTCCTCAGGATCGATTGATACCGTCTCACTACAACTAGTGAGAATCCTAACATCCAATCAGATCTATCTCATAGATCCAAACCCAGGATTTAGGAGGTATCACTTTGATCCTTTATGGAGAATCATTGTGATAAGCGGAGATTGATCGAGCGTAGCATAGGAAACTCCTTCCCTATCAAGAGTATGTCATCTACGTACTCTACGAGGATCACCACCATACTCCCTACTACCTTTTTGTTTATACAAGGTTCATCTACCATTTTGATGATATCAAACTCTTTGACTACTTCATCAAAACAGATGTTCCAACTCCGCGATGCCTGCTTTATCCTATAAAACATCTTGCACACGTTTCCGCTGCTCCCACTATCTACGAAGCCCTCTGGCGGTGTACTTATAGACGCTCTCTTCTAAATCATCATTTGGAAAAGCAGTCAAGACATCCAACCACCAGATATCGTAGTCATGGTATGTAGCCGTGGTAAGTAGGATCTGGATGGTCTTAAGCATAGATACTTGAAAAGGTTTCATCATTATCCACGCCTGGTTGATGACGAAAACCTTTAACAAGTCTAGCTTTGAAAGTCTCAATTTTTCTATATACACCAAGTAATCTTCTCAAGATATACTTGCTGCTGATGGGGATTTAACCCTTCAGATATAGCAACTAAAGTCCATACTTTGTTGGTGTATCAGGATTCCATCTCAGATCGCTAAACATCCAGCCATTCTTACAGAGTCTTACTCCTGATGGCCAGCTCGAAGCTAGTTGGGTCATCATCTCATGATGCAATCCTCGCTCTCACTGTCATAGAGAAACCAAAGTATCTCTCAGGTGGGTGAGGAACCCTACTAGATCGGCGGAGAGGCTGAGGTTCGTTGGTAACTATTGAATCCTTTGGCTCTATCAAATCATCTGCTGTAGTTTGTATAGCTGGAACATTTCCAGTTCTACATTACAGACCTTGCCTCGAGTTTGTCCGGATTTTGCTTTTAGACATAGGCCGGACAACCCCAAATCTTAACTAGCTTAAGACATGGGCTCTTCCCTTTCCATATCTCATATGGAGTGGTAGGCAACTAATTTGATTCGAACCTATTCAATAGGTATGCAGCTTCTCAAGTGCATAACCCCTTAAAAGGAAAATAGGAAACTCAGTAGTACTCATCATAGAGCACACCTTATCATATAGGGTGTGATTGCTCCGCCCCGATATACCATCGTGCTATGGTGTATTCGGAGGAGTAATGCCGAGAGAGAATCTCATTCTCCTTTAGAATAGTCCAGGAATTCCGTGCTCAAGTATTCTCCTCCTTGATCTCATCAAAGGACATAATACTTATACCCGTATCGGTTCTCTACTTCTAACTTATATTCTGTGAATATCTCAAAAGGTTCGGACTTGTGTTTCAACAGGAACATATGTCTGAATCTTGAGAGATTATCAGAGAATATAATGAAGTATAAAGAACCGGTCTTGGCATGTGTAGACAGGGGACCTTTATACATCAACATGTATCATCCCAAGAGTTTACCAACTCTTTCTCTGTTTCCAGTAAACGGAGCTATGGTCATCTTATCTTTATGACATGACTGGCGAGTTTCACAAGATGTAAATTCAAACTGATTTAAATATGCATCTAAATGTAACTCAGCCAGTCGGGTCGCATTGATATGACCTAGTCTACAATACCTCAAGAAAGATTCGTTCATTTCTGAACTCTTCCTCTTGTGTGTGTTCTGTATACTAAAGAACTGTAGTTTGATTTAGAACGTCAATGCTTTTAGATAACGTGCCTGAACCGATCAACTTTTGATATAGGAAATGTTCAAAACATTATCCAACTATACAAAATTTTATCATTTCTTTACTGATAAAGAGATAGATATGATTTTGTATATCAGGTTCGGTATCTAATAACATTTGTTCAGAATCAATGTATTCATAATACAGGGTGACAGTGACCAACAGACTTGGCTGCAACACTTGCCCCGTTTTCTGCCTCATGAAACTTATCACCCGTTCTCAGTTTTCTACCTTTCTGTAGCCCTATGTAACAGATTACATATCTGGGATCCTGATCTGGTATCACATACCCAGGACGTAAAGAATACTGAGAAACAATTCTTGTAATGAACACACCCGAAGATGATGCATCAACATGTACTCTCTTCGTTTGGGCGGCACGGGAAATCTGGTATTCCCCAATTTCCTGCTCTGTCTTATAACAATTATAAGTTGGAGCGGGACCAACGTTCCCCAGCTCAGTATAACAAGCGGGTTCGGTCAATATTCCGTTTTATTATCTTGATTAAGGCGTGACATGGTCGCTACCAGGAGAGAGAGAGAAGAAAACACTCAGCGTGCGCTCTTGCAAGAATAGATTGGTTATTATTTTATCTAATCAGGATGGCTCCTACTGCTTTTTATCAAATCTTCCTTCAAACCCTAAAAGGAAAGACTAGCCGGGATTAATTACACACTACAAGTTCGCCAATCTTTCAGCCAGGCCAGTGTCGGTACTTTGAGGGAGGTCCCCCGTGCTTTCGCACGAACCTAATTAATGTAAACCTCGTTTTCCCAGAGGCGTAACCCCGTTAACACCTTTCTAGACACCTACTCGATCGGCTAATTGTAATGTATAAAACTCTCCCAGGAGTAACACTTACTCGCAGCGGGTATCGGGATCCAACTATCTCATAGAAGGTATGCAATCTCATTGCAAATTTCAACACTTGAAATTCCCGATAAAATTTTGCCCCTAGCTCGCTATGACCTTGACGAATGCCAAACAACCCATAGTCCACTAGTCAAGTTCAACCCGTACATTTCTTGATCGAATTAAACCCACCCGCACGACCCTTGACGAATGCCAAACAACGCCGTACGAATACCCTAATCCAATCGCATCATATGCTCAAGCAGATAAATACTAGTTAGCTACCGTACACTACGCCTTGACGAATGCCAAACTACCGCAGCACGAATACTAACTAGTACATATCTGAAATGACGGAGGGCTACGACAGGTTTTTCTGAAAACCTATTGCGTAATGAACTTGATATCGTTGTAGAATCAAATTGTAGCGTCTTGAAAAGTCATTTTGGTGTTTTCCTGAAAATCGGTGAAAATTCGGTATTTTTCCGAAAACCGTCTTTCTTGTTATTTTGCAGTTTAGGACTAATTATACCTAAAATGCATAGGTAATTGCTTGTTTTTAGTAGCTAATGAGTTACTTATGAAATTCTGGTCGTTTAAAAAAATTTCCCTATTTTTCAATTTTTTTATATTATTTTAAGCCGGTAAGAAAAAACATTAAATTAGCGGTAAATACAAATTTTTCCGGGCTAATTTTAATCCTTAAAATTATGTTAATTAAAATCTAGTAGTAACATAAATTTTTAGTATTTTATTTTTATTTTTTAACTAATTTTTATTATACGAAACGAAATTTATTGAATTTAAGCTTAAACTTGCAATTTTTGACTTGTACGGGGTCTTTTTGCATAGAATTTTTTTGTAAAGTCTCTCACACTCACTCTCACTCCCCATGGTCGGCCTCACATAGTTGTAGGACCCCAAGAATTTTCTTCCCCTCTTTTTGACTTTAAATTATGTGAGAATGGGCTAAATAAAGGGTTATTTATATATTTATTTGAGGTAAGGGTATTATGGTAATATAAGAGAGTTGACTTGGACTTTTTTTCCCCACTTCCCACACTTCTCCCCACTCCCTCACTGCTGAATTCCAGCAGAAAAAACAGCCCCAAAAATCTCTACTCTTCTTCCATCAAAGTTCATCCAAAATTTGCTCCAAAAATCCACAATTTATTCAAAATTCAAACCAAATCCTTCATCCATTCTTCTTAATCTTTCTTGCAAGGATCTTGGTTGCTAGGAGACCATGTTTGGAGTCAAAATTTCTTGCTAGATCTCTAGATCTAGAGGTATAATCCTTACCCATTTAAATTCTTTTGTTTAGATTTCTTTAATTGGGTTGTTTTAGTGTAAATATTAGTGTTAATTTCTAGTCTAGGTTTTAAAAGTTCATGGCTTGAAATTTTAATTAGGGTTTAGAAAATCATTATTGGGTTAATTAATTTATTTTGCTATCTAGTGTTTTACTAACCTAATCAATAGGGTTACTTTGCTTATGTGGCTTCAAATTATGCTAATCTAAGTTATTTTAGTGTGAAATTTTGATTGCAATTGCCATTTATAAAAATCAAGAAAGGGTTTGGTTGTGGAATATAGGTTTTGAAGCATGATTAATGTGTTGAAATTTTGTGTAGTGGCTATCTAATGGTGTGACTTGGGTGATTATGCTAGATTGTAGTCCTTTTTATCGCAAAACGGCGATGTTGCGCCGATTTTTGGAATGTTTGTGCTTACTAGTTTTGTTATAAAATTATGTGATGAATTATTATGATAACTTGATTATATTTTTTAGCATCTCCTATGACGTTTAGGATGCGTGTGTGCGGATTTTTGAGTAGTCGGGTTTTAGTTTTGCCGGGCGACCAAATCGGCGATTTTTGGCAGTTTTTGCGATTTTCGCGTGTGTTCCGCCACCCTGCGCACGTTGCACCTAGCTAGTGAACATTAGTAGTTTCGTTTGGGTTTTGCGTCGTTCTTGATATGTAACCTTATGTTTGGTATTGATGTAATTCCAGGTTCGGTCGCGGAGACATCAGACGCGGCACGAAAGGGGAAAGCGGTGATTGGACACAGCTAGCCAGGGATTCCGGTCAGTAGATGTAACATCTACGGGGGACTATCGTTGGATGGCGCAAGCCGCCCGATAGTTTTAGTAACTTACAAGATTCTTAGTGATGTTAGTAATTAGGGGTGAAATACTTATTTGATTATTTGCTGCATCCATGCATTATATTGACATACCTATACGAAACCATTTTATAGGACACCTGCACTATTGCCAGGGTTTTTATATGCAGCACGAGCACTATTCATGCTTACACACACACCCTGGTAATTGCCATGCCACCACACTAGATAACCTTTAAATTGAAACCTTTTACTAATTGATACTTAAACTTGTGCTATTGCCTTTAATTCCTTAAAATGAAACCGTAGGATTGCTAGTCATGTGCATGTACTTCATCATATTAATTGTTCATGCCTAATCTATTAATCACACATCGCAACTTGATTATTGATACCATATGCATTCATTATCATTGACATATGCACTTATGAGGATTTCTTGAGATTTTATGATATTTCTGGATTTCGGGAGAAAGCCGCAAAATTTCTAAACTTACTATATTTTTTAAAATATGTAAATTGCGGTTTTCTAGTGATGTAAGTGTCGTCCACCATGAGTTTGCTGTGGTTTTGGAAATCCGTGTCGAGGAGTGGAGGAACCGTCACGGGTACATGGTGGGCCCGGTAAGATACCCCGGGGCAAGAGGAATGTGGTGTTGACGTTGAGCCTGGCAGGGGACGGATTACCTACCGGTGACTGTTTGGCACGGCGGATATCCAGAGGATACCGACCGTGGCCGCGAGATGATGAGATTTTGATATTGAGCTGGGTCAGCCGGATGGCTGAGGCCAGAGACACTATGACATGGATTTATGAGATTTGAGACAGCTTTTGAGTGTCGTTGCTGGACACCGGTTCTCGTCGATTCTTTGAGTATTATGCTGGCATTCTAAAAGAGTTTCAAAAACAAAAAGAGATAAAATGTTTCTTATATATATACCTATTGAGACCTCAGATATTCATGTTGCATACATACTAGTACACTGATGTTGTATACACACCTGCTAGTGCATCCAGTCATACCTGTATTAGAGATGCTAGAATACTTGTGTGCATGCATGCGATAGCCTTTGTAGATGTTATTTATTACTCACGAGTTGGAAACTCACCCCCGTTGTGCTACAGCCTTTTTCAGGTCCGCTCCGTCAGTACAGTAGCGGCGGGCGCACTTGTTCTTTTGCTCTTTTGCCTGGACTCGAGGTTTTGCTCTTAGGTGGGTTTTATCATTATTTTGTACCACCTTGTATATTCTTTGTATCTAGTGTACTCCATCTACTGTATCTACCAGCATTATTGTATATTGACCTAGAGATGAGACTGTGAGATTTGTAGACTTTTACGCTGTATTTTGGGGTCGAGCTCACTTGAGTCGACATGCTGTTTTTCTTATGCTTCATTATGATTATTTTGCATGCTGTCGTTTTATATTGCGTGGGATTTGTGACCGCCTTGTGGCGAAAAGCTAGCTCCCGCTTGGGGATGCCCTATTTTGTTGGATTCATATATATTTTTGTTGTACCCATTTTGGGGCCAGTATTTACAAAGGAGACTCTGCCGAAATTTTTGGAAACATTGATATTGTTTTTAAAAAAGGTTTTATATGACTTATTTGATAACTCGCTTTCAATTGATTGGGTTTTCTTCACTCTTTTGCTTATTTGGTTTTGGTTTCTGGGCTTTGGCTTACTTATTTTACGGACGTCTTGAGACGTTTCGTAAACTTAAGTGCCAGTCACGTTCTGTACCCTGCGGGTCGTGACAAAGTTGGTATCAGAGCGATAGGTTTTACTTTTTTGAGTGTAGGATGACCTTTGGTAGATGGAGTAAGTGACTTAAGCAGGGTAACGTAGCGTGCGTATGTCCGCGGCATACTTGTGATACGGTACTCCGCCTAGGTGACTTTAGGATATACTTGCTTGAAATTCCTTCTTCAATTCCGTGTATCCTATGATTCTATTGCACTGTTTTTATTACCCCTTTTTCCTATACCAGCCACTATGCCGCCGAAGGCTACGAGGGCGCAGAGGGCTGCCGCCCGAGACGAGATTCGAGCTGGCTCGTCCGAGACTAGGACCGAGCAGGGTTGTATGCCTACGCCACAGGGACAGACCGATCCACCTTCCCCAGGCCGTATGGATAGGCTTGAGACTGGTGTGGAGGAGTTGCGACAGATGATGGGAGGCATGCAGGAGCTACGTCAGAAGGTAGGATCCCTAGTTGCAGCCAGTCGTACACCGAGGCCGGATGACATACCTACTACATCACAGACGACCATGATACCTGCTCCTACTACTACCACCGTGGCCATTCCGGTTTCGCTACAAGATTTCATGAGGCTGAGACCTCCAGTATTCACCGGCACCGAGGCAGCGGAGGACCCACAGACGTTCCTTGACAGTTTAGCCAGGATCTGCCGTTCGCTGAGATGTTCGGATGATCGATGGGTAGAGCTTGCGAGTTTCCGACTAGAGGGTCTCGCGCAGACATGGTAGGAGTTAGTCTTAAGAGGTCGAGCTGCAGGTCTACCGCCTATGACGTGGGCCGAGTTTACAGCGGTCTTTCTAGCCCGTTTCCTTCCAGAGAGCGTTCGTGACGCCAGAGCTCGTAGCTACGAGGCCTTAGTCAAGACACCTGGGATGACGGTGTCTGAGTATGACATCCAGTTTACGCAGTTATCCCGATATGCTCAGTATTTGGTGGATACCGAGGAGAAGATGGTGAAGAGGTTCGTACAGGGACTTGATGCCCAGCTATATCTTGCCATTGGCGCCCAGCACTACGATACTTATTCAGCTGCTATGGATACGGCATTGCGGATGGAGGCACGCATATCACGGACTTCGGCCGTTTCTGGGCCGAAGAGGATTCGCACCGATGTACCGTCTCAGAGGCAGCGCGCCAGATTCTTTCCGAGAGATAGGCCTGGCAGAGGATTTGGACGGGGACAGTTATATGGTTCTTATCCCCAGGGGCAGCAGCCGTCGCCAGGGTGTTTTGGGTGCGGGAGTCCGCATCATCTTGTCAGAGACTGTCCGGCGAGACGACAGGGAGCAGCGACAGTTCTGCATGTGACCCTACCACCATCACCACCCCCTCCTCAGAGAGCCCTACTTCCTACCACAGGCGGTGCTCCACGCCAGTTAGGTGCACCCAGAGGCCGTGGACGCAGCGGTCCTGTTCAGAGAGGATGAGGAGGCAGAGGCCGAGGTCGAGGTCAGCCCGCTATCGGTGGAGGACATGCTCGAGTATTTGCTTTGACACCGCAGGATGCGCAGGCATCCAATGCCGTTGTGACAGGTACCTTGCCATTTTGTTCTTTCGACGCGCGGGTATTATTTGACCCAGGTTCCACACATTCGTACGTCTCTACACACTTTGCACCGATGTTGGGCCGTGAGTCGTCGTCGTTAGATCATCCGCTTGTTGTTGTTACTCCGGTAGGCGAGTCGTTTGTCGCTCGGTTTGTATTTCGTTTGTGTTCCGTTCGTATCGGGGAGAGGGATTCATCGGTTGATTTGATTCTCCTCGATATGTTGGACTTTGATGTGCTTCTGGGCATGGATTGGCTAGCCACTTGTTATGCTTCGGTGGACTGCCGTGAGAAGGAAGTCAGATTTAGCTTTCCGGGAGAGCCAGTCCTTGTTATTCGGGGAGACCGCAGTGTCACCCTTCCCAGCTTAATTTCGTCTCTTCGCGCTGGTCAGCTCTTGCGGAAGGGATGTCAGGGATTCTTAGCGTTTATTTGTGATACTCGAGCTGCAGAGGTTCCGTTGGACCGGGTCCCGGTAGTTTGTGAGTTCCCTGATGTTTTCCCTGATGAGCTACCTGGGCTACCGCCTGAGCGCGATGTTGAGTTCTGCATTGATTTGATTCCCGACTCGGGGCCTATTTCTATACCGCCTTATCGGATGGCCCCGGCAGAGCTTCGAGAGCTGAAGGATCAGTTGCAGGATTTGTTAGATAAGGGACTTATTCGACCGAGTGTTTCTCCGTGGGGTGCTCCGGTCCTGTTTGTCAAGAAGTAGGATGGAAGTTTGCGCTTATGTATCGACTACCGCCAGCTGAACAAAGTTACCGTTCGGAACAGATATCCGTTGCCGCGCATTGATGATTTGTTCGACCAGCTTCAGGGTGCGGGGTATTTTTTTCGAGGATCGACTTACGATCAGGATACCAGTTCGACAGGAGGATATACCGAGGACAGCTTTCCGTACGCGCTACGGCCACTATGAGTTTTTGGTGATGTCGTTCGGACTCACCAACGCCCCAGCAGCATTCATGGATTTGATGAACCGTACATTCAGGCCGTATCTTGAATTGTTCATCATCGTGTTTATCGACGATATCTTGGTGTACTCCCGGAGCAGAGAGGAACACGAGCAGCACTTGCGGATTACGTTACAGACTCTGAGGAAGCACCAGCTGTTCGCAAAGTTCTCCAAGTGTGCATTCTGGCTAGACAGCGTCGGATTCTTGGGTCACGTGGTTACGAGAGACGGCATTTGTGTGGACCCGAAGAAGATTGAGGCTGTTCAGCAGTGGCCCCGACCTACATTGGTTACTGAGATCCGTAGTTTTCTAGGCCTGGCGGGCTACTACAGGCGTTTTGTTCAGTATTTCTCCCGTATAGCTGCACCCTTGACCGGTTTGACCCGGAAGGGAGTTCCTTTCGTCTGGACAGAGGGGTGCGAGCGCAGTTTTCAGCAGCTACGGACTTGTTTGACTACGGCGCCGGTATTATCTTTGCCTTCGGGATCAGGCGGATTTGTGGTCTACTGTGATGCTTCGCGAGTGGGACTAGGATGCGTATTGATGCAGCATGGCCGGGTGATCGCTTATGCTTCTCGGCAGTTGAAGAAGCATGAACAGAACTACCCCACTCATGATTTGGAGATGGCTGCAGTGGTCTTTGCACTGAAGATTTGGCGACATTACCTATACGGCGAGTCATGTCAGATATTCACCGATCATAAGTGCTTAAAGTACATATTTCAGCAGCGAGACCTGAACCTCAGACAGCGTCGTTGGATGGAGTTGGTGAAAGACTACGACTGCGAGATCTTATATCACCCCGGCAAGGCAAATGTGGTGGCAGATGCGTTGAGTAGGAGGCCCGGGGGTAGTCTATCGTGTTTGCGCGCAGTGCAGAGGCAGTCGTCAGCAGATTGGCAGATTTTATGCGACAGCCGAGTGGAGTTCGAGTTCACTCAGACAGGGGGACAGCTCGTGCATGTTCATGCACGCCCACAGTTGCTTGACCATATATATGAGGCACAGCGCAGTGACGACCGTTGCTCAGAAATCATGGCACAGATGGGACAGGGCAGATTTTCCGAGTTCGTGGTTGACGATCAAGGGATTTTACGATATGGATCTAGACTGTGCGTACCAGATGCTAATGGATTGCGGCGCGACATTCTTGAGGAGGCACACCGATCAGTGTATAGTGTCCACCCCGGTTCCACCAAGATGTACCATGATATGAGAGAGACCTACTGGTGGGACGGGATGAAGAGGGACATTGCGGAGTTCGTTTCGAGATGCCTGACTTGTCAGCAAGTCAAGGCCGAGCACCAGAGGCCCGCAGGAGAGCTACAGCCGTTACCCATTCCAGAGTGGAAATGGGAGCAGATTTCGATGGACTTCGTTGTGGGTCTACCCAGGACCAGTCGAGGGTACGACTCCATCTGGGTGATCGTAGATCGATTGACGAAAGCGGCTCACTTCCTGCCAGTGAAGACGACTTTCAGCTTCGCTCAGTATGCGCAGCTTTACATTGACGAGATCGTGCGACTACATGGCGTACCAACTTGTATCGTGTCAGATCGAGGCACTCAGTTCACCAGCCGACTTTGGCAGAGACTTCAGGAGGCTTTGGGCACCCGTTTGAGCTTCAGCACAGCGTTTCATCCGCAGACAGACGGACAATCAGAGCGGACCATTCAGACTCTCGAGGACATGCTCAGGGCGTGCGTTTTAGACTTTGGTGGTAGCTGGGATCGTCATTTACCGCTAGTGGAGTTCTCCTACAACAACAGCTTCCAGGATACTATTCAGATGGCACCTTTCGAGGCATTGTATGGGAGGAGATGCAGATCGCCCGTCTGTTGGACAGAGCTCAGCGAGAGCAGCATTTTGGGGCCGCAGCTTGTTGAGGAGACGACAGCAAAGATATAGTTGATTCGAGACCGGATGAGGGTAGCTCAGAGCAGACAGAAATCCTATGCAGACAGGCGCCGTCGCAGATTAGAGTTCGCAGTTGGCGACCATGTTTTTCTGAAAGTCTCTCCGATGAAGGGCGTGATGCGATTTGGGCGAAAAGGGAAGCTTAGTCCCAGATTTGTGGGTCCCTTCTAGATTCTCGAGCGTGTCGACGTAGTCGCGTATAGTTTGGCTCTTCCACCCAGCTTTCCCGATGTTCACCCCGTCTTCCATGTTTCGATGCTCCGCAAGTACCTTCATGACCCTTCGCATGCGATTCAGCACCCGACAGTCCAGCTTGAGCGCGACCTTTCTTTTGCAGAGCAGCCGATGGCCATCCTGGATCGGCAGGTAAAGAAGTTGAGATCGAAGATTATACCAACCGTCAAGGTCCTTTAGCGTAGCCCGAGCAGCGAGGAGGTTACCTGGGAGACCGAAGGCGAGATGAGGAAGAAATATCCCCATCTCATTGAAGGTACGCGTAGTTATATTTTTTTAAATTCGGGGACCGAATTTCTTTAAGGGGGGAAGATTGTAGCGTCTTGAAAAGTCATTTTGGTGTTTTCCTGAAAATCGGTGAAAATTCGGTATTTTTCCGAAAACCGTCTTTATTGTTATTTTGCAGTTTAGGACTAATTATACCTAAAATGCATAGGTAATTGCTTATTTTTAGTAGCTAATGAGTTACTTATGAAATTCTGGTCGTTTAAAAAAATTTCCCTATTTTTCAATTTTTTTATATTATTTTAAGCCGGTAAGAAAAAACATTAAATTAGCGGTAAATACAAATTTTTCCGGGCTAATTTTAATCCTTAAAATTATGTTAATTAAAATCTAGTTGTAACATAAATTTTTAGTATTTTATTTTTATTTTTTAACTAATTTTTATTATAGGAAACGAAATTTATTGAATTTAAGCTTAAACTTGCAATTTTTGACTTGTAGGGGGTCTTTTTGCATAGAATTTTTTTGTAAAGTCTCTCACACTCACTCTCACTCCCCATGGTCGGCCTCACATAGTTGTAGGACCCCAAGAATTTTCTTCCCCTCTTTTTGACTTTAAATTATGTGAGAATGGGCTAAATAAAGGGTTATTTATATATTTATTTGAGGTAAGGGTATTATGGTAATATAAGAGAGTTGACTTGGACTTTTTTTCCCCACTTCCCCACACTTCTCCCCACTCCCTCACTGCTGAATTCCAGCAGAAAAAACAGCCCCAAAAATCTCCACTCTTCTTCCATCAAAGTTCATCCAAAATTTGCTCCAAAAATCCACAATTTATTCAAAATTCAAACCAAATCCTTCATCCATTCTTCTTAATCTTTCTTGCATGGATCTTGGATGCTAGGAGACTATGTTTGGAGTCAAAATTTCTTGCTAGATCTCTAGATCTAGAGGTATAATCCTTACCCATTTAAATTCTTTTGTTTAGATTTCTTTAATTGGGTTGTTTTAGTGTAAATATTAGTGTTAATTTCTAGTCTAGGTTTTAAAAGTTCATGGCTTGAAATTTTAATTAGGGTTTAGAAAACCATTATTGGGTTAATTAATTTATTTTGCTATCTAGTGTTTTACTAACCTAATCAATAGGGTTACTTTGCTTATGTGGCTTCAAATTATGCTAATCTAAGTTATTTTAGTGTGAAATTTTGATTGCAATTGCCATTTATAAAAATCAAGAAAGGGTTTGGTTGTGGAATATAGGTTTTGAAGCATGATTAATGTGTTGAAATTTTGTGTAGTGGCTATCTAATGGTGTGACTTGGGTGATTATGCTAGATTGTAGTCCTTTTTATCGCAAAACGGCGATGTTGCGCCGATTTTTGGAATGTTTGTGCTTACTAGTTTTGTTATAAAATTATGTGATGAATTATTATGATAACTTGATTATATTTTTTAGCATCTTCTATGACGTTTAGGATGCGTGTGTGCGGATTTTTGAGTAGTCGGGTTTTAGTTTTGCCGGGCGACCAAATCGGCGATTTTTGGCAGTTTTTGCGATTTTCGCGTGTGTTCCGCGCACCCTGCGCACGTTGCATCTAGCTAGTGAACATTAGTAGTTTCGTTTGGGTTTTGCGTCGTTCTTGATATGTAACCTTATGTTTGGTATTGATGTAATTCCAGGTTCGGTCCCGGAGACGTCAGACGCGGCACGAAAGGGGAAAGCGGTGATTGGACACAGCTAGCCAGGGATTCCGGTGAGTAGATGTAATATCTACGGGGGACTATCGTTGGATGGCGCAAGCCGCCCGATAGTTTTAGTAACTTACAAGATTCTTAGTGATGTTAGTAATTAGGGGTGAAATACTTATTTGATTATTTGCTGCATCCATGCATTATATTGACATACCTATACGAAACCATTTTATAGGGCACCTGCACCATTGCCATGGTTTTTATATGCAGCACGAGCACTATTCATGCTTACACACACACCCTGGTAATTGCCATGCCACCACAATAGATAACCTTTAAATTGAAACCTTTTACTAATTGATACTTAAACTTATGCTATTGCCTTTAATTCCTTAAAATGAAACCGTAGGATTGCTAGTCATGTGCATGTACTTCATCATATTAATTGTTCATGCCTAATCTATTAATCACACATCGCAACTTGATTATTGATACCATATGCATTCATTATCATTGACATATGCACTTATGAGGATTTCTTGAGATTTTATGATATTTCTGGATTTCGGGGAAAGCCGCAAAATTTCTAAACTTACTATATTTTTTAAAATATGTAAATTGCGGTTTTCTAGTGATGTAAGTGTCGTCCACCATGAGTTTGCTGTGGTTTTGGAAATCCGTGTCGAGGAGTGGAGGAACCGTTACGGGTACATGGTGGGCCCGGTAAGGTACCCCGGGCAAGAGGAATGTGGTGTTGACGTTGAGCCTGGCAGGGGACGGATTACCTACCGGTGACTGTTTGGCACGGCAGATATCCAGAAGATACCGACCGTGGCCGCGAGATGATGAGATTTTGATATTGAGCTGGGTCAGCCGGATGGCTGAGGCCAGAGACACTATGACATGGATTTATGAGATTTGAGACAGCTTTTGGGTGTCGTTGCTGGACACCGGTTTTCGTCGATTCTTTGAGTATTATGCTGGCATTCTAAAAGAGTTTCAAAAACAAAAAGAGATAAAATGTTTCTTATATATATACCTATTGAGACCTCAGATATTCATGTTGCATACATACTAGTACACTGATGTTGTATACACACCCGCTAGTGCATCCAGTCATACCTGTATTAGAGATGCTAGAATACTTGTGTGCATGCATGCGATAGCTTTTGTAGATGTTATTTATTACTCACGAGTTGGCAACTCACCCCCGTTGTGCCACAGCCTTTTTCAGGTCCGCTCCGTCAGTACAGTAGCGGCGGGCGCACTTGTTCTTTTGCTCTTTTGCCTGGACTCGAGGTTTTGCTCTTAGGTGGGTTTTATCATTATTTTGTACCACCTTGTATATTCTTTGTATCTAGTGTACTCCATCTACTGTATCTACCAGCATTATTGTATATTGACCTAGAGATGAGACTGTGAGATTTGTAGACTTTTATGCTGTATTTTGGGGTCGAGCTCACTTGAGTCGACATGCTGTTTTTCTTATGCTTCATTATGATTATTTTGCATGCTGTCGTTTTATATTGCGTGGGATTTGTGACCGCCTTGTGGCGAAGAGCTCGCTCCCGCTTGGGGATGCCCTATTTTGTTGGATTCATATATATTTTTGTTGTACCCATTTTGGGGGCCAGTATTTACAAAGGAGACTCTGCCGAAATTTTTGGAAACATTGATATTGTTTTTAAAAAAGGTTTTATATGACTTATTTGATAACTCGCTTTCAATTGATTGGGTTTTCTTCACTCTTTTGCTTATTTGGTTTTGGTTTCTGGGCTTTGGCTTACTTATTTTACGGACGTCTTGAGACGTTTCGTAAACTTAAGTGCCAGTCACGTTCCGTACCCTGCGGGTCGTGACACAAATGATTTTAAAATGGAGTGCTTTTGAGGCTTTTCTAGTTTTGCTAAAGGAGTCACTCCCGGTGAAGGGATCGTCGGTCCTTTCCTCGTCGAATGAGGTGCGGGATATATCATATATATCGCTGTGCAAAGCAAAAACTCTTAAAAGCTATCAAAAGACAAACCGAGTGTGTAGCATCTGCCAGTTATTGCTAAAGGAGTCACTCCCGGTGAAGGGATCTCGGTCCTTTCCTTATCGAATAAGGTGCAGGATATATCATATACACCTCTGTGCAAAGCAAGAACTGTAGCTACCAGTTTTATATTGAAATTCGATTCTACAACATCTTAGGTTTCTTTTATTTCATTAATCACATTAATGAAGTCCCATCATTTAAGTACCTAAACATCACAGATAAATACGACGTACACTTATGCCATCCGCATTCGCCTCGATGTCCCCTCGTGCACCGTTAGGTTAGGTGACTAACGGCAGAGCAGGGCAGGGCTAGCACGGGTGTAAAACATAAGTAACGTCTATATAATATATCATATATACTATATACTGTATCTATAACAGAACATCACATGATCACATCACAGATATCGCAGCAGAAGAAACATATGAAATATTGGATATACTAGGACGTCCGTGTTTTCAATTCGAGCCAGTATAAAACACGGATTCCACGGTCGCGATGAATAGCCAAACCCACACCCCTAGACCCCTACGAGAGCGGCAAGCAACCCTACCAATTCTACAGTTAGGAGACCCGGACTCGACTCCTCGAGTTGGTCTCCCACTGGACTCCAGAACCCGGTTACTTGTGCCCTCCTCCTTGGGTCTATCCTAGTGCGGAAAAGTAAATAATATACAAACGGTGACAACTTCCGCAACCTGGAAGCGCCCCAATAAAAGAATATTATATACAAGTTTTTACATGAATGAAAATGAAAAACACTCATCTCACATAAAAACCCCCGGCTATTCAAACACGACGATCCAATATAACATATCCAGCAACACATAACATCACATGTCATCAACGTAAGTAAATATGTCCATCCCAATTGTCGTTGACATATAGCAACGAAACCGGCGATATCACATATTACACTTACGGTCACAGAAAAGAAAGTGTAAAACTACAACAGTTGGAATCCGCAACCACCTCAGACATCACATGCCTGACCGAATGAATTCCTTAGACATCGCATGCCTAACAATTATAAACCCCGCATTTTAGTCTCAAAATCGAAAACACTTTTCAATATTAAGTCGGGCAATTCAACAAGATTCCCGAAAAACTGATCGAATGCTCGTCGCAAACTTTAGTAGGCGGCCGCACCCCTGATACCGTCGACGAAGTGCACCAAGGCGGAACACCGCTACCGCGAGCACCCGAACGGATGCATTCGGCGACGGGGTTCTCCTACAGTCACTTGGTCGGGGCTATGGAGTGAGGCTGTCTATTAAGTTTACCCGGCGAGTATCCGCGTACGCTACGTGATTGCAACGGACTTTTGATCACATCAAAATTCCGTGGCAACCGATCAAGTGAGAAAAAACTGCTATGTTTATAATATTCATTCCGTTATCTCATAACTATTTGTGAATTCCAATTATTGTATCACATTCCAGATAAACAGAAAATGTTAAACTTTCCGATCGAACAATCGAACACCCAAGTTTTCCCGATACAGATCAACACATGAAACAAGTCTAACAACATTCCGTTCGTGCCTCAGTACCAACGGTCCAGCCGTAGAAGGGTCAAGCCAACGCCTCACATGTGGCACGCCGTACTGCCCCAAACCCGAAGGTTCAAAGGGCAGTTCAAGACGGTCACATAATCGAGTTAAGGTTTGTTGTCTTCTAGAGGGTCCATCGCGTTACTTGCACTACTTAGAACGTCGTTAAACTACGGAAAAATCCAACACTTGGAAATTTCCCGACAGGGGAAAAATTGGGTATTTATATCCGGTCGAACTTTTTAACATATTCTAATATTTATCCGGAAAGCCACACAGACAAAATTTGATAATCAGATCGAACATTCGAATCCCCAAAACAACCCAGAAAATTCAACTCTTGAAAAAAATATTAAAAATTCCCAGAAAAATCACCACTGGAAACTAACAGTTACTGTGCAAAATAAATTAAATATTGTGGCCGTACGGCCGCGGAACCGCCGCATGAGCTATTGCTCATGCCGCGGATCCGCGCTGCCTTAGTGGAATTGGACTGTAAAATTTCACAGTAACTCTTAGATGTTTGTGATGTGTTCTCTGCATATTTTTAATTTTGAAAAAGACCATATTTCAGAAATCGTCCAGAGAGCAATTTTGGGTTCGGGTTTTCGGTTCTTCCGGGTTTCAAATTCCGTCTAGACTTCGCCTAAGGCTCTAGCTAGGCTCTGATACCACTGTAGGGTTCCTAGGCACTCTAGTGAGGTCTCACAAGGCATCAACCATGCCAATTTCAAAAATTCTAGGAGCCGAGAGACCCGACTACGGATCGTTTGCTAGAAAACTAGGCGAAAAAGCTAACTAGTTAACACTTAACTATAAGGTAACGGAAATACAACCTTTGTAGATCCGGTGCTCCACCTCCATAGCTCCGCAACGAAGTCATCTCCGCTGTCCAAAAAGAATCCGGGCTCTAGCGTCGACTTCATCGGAGAATAAGCGAGCTAGGTCGTCGATGTCCATGCCGAAGATGATCTACGTCGAGGCATCGCTAGATCAAGCTCCACCTTCACCTTGCCATGAAAACTTGTGAAGGAAACACACTCTACTACTTGGCAAGAGGTAGAGAATGAAGAAATAGGAAGTGGGTAAACTTTAGTTTTGGATTTCTCACACTCTTCATCAATCCACCATTGATGAAGTTTGGTTTTCTTCACTTGAAGAATGAAGAAGATGAAGAAGAATATTATGATAAGAATAATAATAATGAGAAAAGAAATTCATTCTTATCATAATTGAACCATAGTTAGGTGTAGAGAGTCAATCATGGTTATGTGGAATGGTTAAGTTAAGCATGAGACAAAAATGGTTACCTTTATTCAAACCTTCATGAAGATTCATGAACAAAACAAAACTAGCATCCATTTTTCCCTTTTTGCTTTTCCCAAAATGAATAAACAAATAAATAAATAAATGAATAATCAAATAGTAAACCCTAACCATTCCATTAACCAAGGTTTAATTCTATACACTTAACTAAAAAGGCATGTATCATCAAACATGATACAAGCAAGTGCACAAAATCATATCGCATATGCAATGCGCACACGCGAGTGAGAAAATCCATTTAAAGTGAACCGATACTAGTTAATGTAAAGTAATACATCATATATATAATTATACATTAAATCATTAAATCAACACTTGATTTAACGACCCGGTCATATCGCATATAACCGACTAGTATACAATGTATCGGCTTATCGAATCAATCCTTGATTCGATAACTAGGTTATATCGCATACAACCATTCGATACATTCATCGTGAGAATGGAATACGGTATCACATACACGCATTATTCTCGGTCCCGCACATATCTCATATGCGCTCCTATTTCGTTTCGCTTGAGCCAGGAAACCTCTGTGTAGGACTCTAAAGACTCGTCAATACGCCGGCAGCAGCTGATGATCATATCAAACACCCACAAGCCGCAAGCGGTCTGCTAAACGTAACGGCCACCCGGGTATTGAGCGATCTGAAGATCGACGAGCAAGCCCGCTCACACTCCAGTGAATCCAACCAGTAACACTACCGTACAGTCCGGTCTGATCGTCTGATATGTCACATATCTCGCCTAGGGGTGGTAAACGTCAGACCCCAATAGCTCGATAAGTCGTGTCGATATGAGGTCTATAACTGTTCGAGAAACTACTGGTAACACTTACCAGTAAATCTCAGCAACCCTGGCCAGGGATTTCTTGTTATAGCCAATCGAACACAGCACAACATCAACCCCCTATACCGGGAGAGACGAATCCCCTCCTATCGCTCATTGCCTCCATGTGACTCGGGACTGTACCCAAAAACCATCGTTTTGCACGCCCTCTTGGACGTGGTAAGATGGAAATCAAAGCACAGTGGGAACCACACAAGACTCTATGACGATCTCGGGTCAACAGACTACTCTGTACCAGTGTCACCAAAGAACTGCCATCTGACGTGAGGTATAATACCATCTGGGAGTTCTCGGCGAGTCAGTCCAGTGTACCCAGTCTCTACTGAGCACCCGTATATCATCTCCGATGTCAAACACCGATGGATATAGGATCATCCATCGCCCATCTGTATGGGTCGAGAAGGTATACGCTAGTCTACTCTGGTATATCGATGCCCCGTCTCGATACACCCATGACTAGGGACTTTGAAGGATATACTTATGGACTACCACGTCCCCACTAGTATGATCCACATCATAGTCCAGGTAGTCAAGCACACATCCTAAGGGCTTTACCAACATGTAACAGAGAGACAATCAGTATACACGTTAAGGTAAAGTTCAACCAGATAGCATACTATCATGTTGAGCAAGAAAGTCCTCCCTATATATGTCCCAGCATCCACTACAATATACATCCTATGTATAGTAATGGCCTCTAGGGCATACATATAACTAACAGAATGGAGCACCCGTGGACGTGCATGCAGCAGAGTGGACGAGACTCAGCAGTCTCGCTGGACCTTTAGTCGTCAACGATGCAGACAGGGCAGGAAGGTCCATGCGCAGATTGGATGTGGACATCCAAAGGCAGACCGTCTCCCTGGGTTTGACCACTTTCTCACAGATTCTTACGGCAGCTCGAGAACAGTAGAGCATATCGGGAAAATTGGGAGTTCACAGCAGACAGCGGTTGCGGTAAGAAAGCAGTTCTGTCGGGCCAGTCGAGTTTAGGGCTAGGCCGACAAACAATATTCTTGCAGCAATAGAAGTTGATAGTGGTGAAGAGCCGGCGGTTGTTCGTGATTTTATGGACGTATTTGAAGATATACCGGGTTTACCCCCGAAGCGAGACGTGGAGTTCGCAATTGACCTTATTCCTGGTGCAGCGCCAGTATCTAAAGCGTATTATCCAATGGCACCAGTAGAATTGGAAGAAGTTAAGAAACAAGTTGCTGAATTGCTTGATAAGGGTTGGATTCGAAGCAGCAACTCGCCTTGGGGAGCTCCAGTTCTTCTAGTAAAGAAGAAAGATGGCACGAGAAGGATGTGCATCGATTATCGAGAATTAAACCGGGTAACTATTAAGAACAAGTACCCGATCCCTCGCATTAGAGAACTTTTTGAGCAGCTTAGTGGCGCGAGGGTATTCTCGAAACTGGATTTGCGATCCGGATATCATCATGTCCGAGTGAAAGCAGAAGATATTTGCAAGACGGTGTTTTGAACTCGGTATGGACATTACGAGTATCTAGTGATGCCTTTCGGAGTAACGAATGCGCCGGCAGTATTCATGGACTTGATGAACCAAATCTTTTCACCGTTCTTGGATCAGTTCATTGTGGTATTCATTGAAGATATTCTGGTTTACTCGAAGAGTTTGAAGAGCATGCTGAGCATTTGAAGATCGCACTGCAGACGTTGAGACAGGAGAAATTGTATGCGAAGATGAGTAAGTGCGAGTTTTGGCTGGAGGAAGTAAGGTTTTTGGCGCATGTTGTGTCTGGCGATGGCATTGCCGTCGATCCAGAAAAGATTGCAGCAGTTTGAGATTGGCCTATCCCAAAGAATGTTGCTGAGATAAGAAATTTCCTTGGATTAGCCGGATACTACAGGAGATTTGTGGAGAACTTTGCTCGTCTGGCAGAGCCGTTGACCAAGCTTACGCGCAAGGAGGTACCTTTTGTATGGGCGGATAAGTGTGCGTTAGCTTTCGAGACGTTGAAGCAGAAGTTGATAACTGACCCTATTTTGACCGTGCCAGACAATTCCGGAGGATTGGTTATTCACAGCGACGCATCTAGGAAAGGATTGGGATGTGTTTTGATGCAGCATGGGAAGGTGGTAGCATACGCATTAAGACAACTGAAGACCCATGAGAAGAATTATCCAACTCATGACTTGGAGCTTGCGGCTGTGATCTTCGCTTTGAAGATTTGGAGACACTACCTTTTGGGCGAGAGAGTCGAAGTTTTTACAGATCATAAGAGCTTGAAGTATGTGTTCACACAGAATGAGCTTAACATGAGGCAGCGTAGATGGTTGGAGCTGATGGCTGACTACGATCTTGATCTTAAGTACCATCCGGGAAAGGTTAATGTTGTGCTGGATGCGCTTAGTCGGTTACCAGTAATTCAGGTGTTAACTACGCAGAAGGAGATCGTCGCAGATTTTCGAAGATTTGACTTGGAGGTTGTGCTACCGCGTTCTATGGGACAGTTGTTGCAGCTGCAAGTACATTCGTCTTTGATCGAGAATATTTAAGCAGCTCAATCGCAGGATCCTAGACTGCAAAAGTTTCGAGAGCAGGTTGAAGCCGGGTTACGAACAGATTTATTGATCCACGAAGATGGTTAATTGAGGTATGGTAGCCGTTTGTGTGTGCTAAAGGGTGATGTTCGTGAAGAGCTTATGAAGGAGGCACACAGTTCAGCTTATTCTGTACATCCAGGAGGCACAAAGATGTACCGAGATATTCGACAGCATTTCTGGTGGGAGGGCATGAAGCGGGAGATTGCTCGCTTTGTGGCAAAGTGCTTGGTGTGTCATCAAGTTAAGGCTGAACATTAAAGGGTTGCTGGTTTATTGCAACCACTTCCGATTCCTCAGTGGAAGTGGGAACATATAACCATGGATTTCGTGACGGCTTTACCGCGGAGTCCAAAAGGCAACAATGCAGTATGGGTAATTGTTGACCGATTGACCAAGGCAGCTCACTTTATTCCTTTTCGGGTTGGTCAATCAACAGAGACTTTGGCAGAGCGGTACATGCAGGAGATTGTAAGATTGCATGGAGTACCGGTGAGCATCGTGTCCGATCGGGACACTCGGTTCTTATCACACTTCTGGAAGAGTTTACAGGAAAGTTTGGGGACTCGATTGAAGTTTAGCACAGCTTATCATCCTCAAACTGATGGTCAGTCGGAGAGAACGATCCAAACTCTTGAGAATATGTTGAGAGCATGCATGTTGGACTTCAAGGGGTCTTTGGAGGATCATCTACTTTTGGTGGAGTTGTTTTACAACAACAGTTTTCAGGCAACTATCCAGATGGCTCCGTTTGAGGCTTTGTATGGTCGTAAGTGCCGTTCACCTGTTTGTTGGGATGATGTTGGTGAACGAAGATTATTGGGACCAGATTTGGTGGTACAGACAGTGGAGAAGGTTAACACCATCAGAAAGCATATGAAGGCAGCTCAAGACAGACAGAAAAGTTGGGATGACACGTCAAGAAGACCTCTAGAGTTCGCCGTGGGTGATTTGGTATTCTTGAAGATATCACCGACTAGAGGGGTGATCCGTTTTGGGAGTCGAGGAAAGCTTAGTCCTCGATTCGTTGGACCCTTCGAGATATTGGAGCGCGTTGGAGAGGGAGCGTACCGTTTAGCGTTACCGTAGTCCTTGGCGGGTGTGCACGATGTATTTCACGTATCTCAACTACGAAGGTATGTTCGAGATGAAACACACGTCTTGGATCATTCGGAGTTAACAGTACGGGAAGACCTGACTTTTAAGGAGCGACCGGTTGAAATCATGGATCGAAGGAAAAAGGTTCTTAAGAACAAGGTTATCCCCCTTGTGCTAATTTCTTGGGGTAATCGATCGCATGGAGAGTCCATGTGGGAGCGAGAAGACGAGATCCGACAGAAGTTTCCTCACCTTTTCCTGTAGTTTTCTATCTTGTATTCTTGGAATTTCGAGGACGAAATTCTTTTGTAGTTGGGTATAATGTAACACCCGAGCCCAATACTACTATTTTCTATTATTGGTTGAGCATTAGATATTACTCATTTCATTTATCTTGCTTGTTTGGGTCTTACTGTAAAATTTTATCTGGCTAAGTCATTCTGCATATAACAAATTTTAGCACCTAAAATAAAATTGAAAATATTTATCTTGGCCTACTTGACACCCTTAGCCTCGTGGTAGCGTCCGTGCATTGTGTTCTCGTCCCGTTCAGTGAAACGGGCGAGTTTGGATGGCTACGTGCACGTGCGTGTGTCCGTTTTGGGAGTATGCTTTTTTAATCATAAAACATTTCATTTTTAAATTTGGAACCCGCTTAAAATCCTATTATTTGAATTTCGAATTTTGGACCCAACCCGGGCGTAATTTGGAAATGTTTCATTTGGAGCCAAAATCCCAAATTTTAATATTATTAAAACCTTCGCATATATTTTTTCTAACTAATCTGATATCTTACTGTTCATTACCTATCTTTTAAATTTTTAAGTTAACCATATAATATTTTTACAATCTTTTATATCCTTCTCAATTTATTCTCTCAACCAATCGCAACCTCTCCTTTAACCCCGTGGGCCCTGTTAGTGTATATGCCCTAGAGGCCATTACTGTATCATACTAGTTTGTATATTACTTAATGGATGCTTGGGATATTCACCTTGTATATACAATCTTGCTCAAAATAGTAGTATGCTACTTGGTTTGTTTCTACTTCAATGTGTACATGTGTTTATTTTAGTATATCGCCTATACACATTAGTAGAGCCCTTAGGATCTTTGCTTGATTACCAGCGATGTGATGGCCGTCACACTAGTGGGGCTGGGTAATCTATAAGCACATCCTTATGCAGGTCCCTGGTCGCAGGACTATCGAGACAGGGCATCGATACTCCGGAGTAGACCAGCGCATGCGCTTCTCATCCCAGTGTGGGAGACGGTCTGTCCCACAGCCGTCAGTACGTCGTACTTGAGATAGTATGTGGGTGCTCGTTAGGTTACGGGTACACTGGACAGGACTCGTCGGGAACTGACTAGTTGGTATTATACCTATCGTCAGTTATCAGTTCCCAGGTGACATGAGTACAGCTTAGTCCGCTGACTTGACACTGTCACTTCGCCTCGGGTGTGTTCCCACTGTACTTTGATCACTACCCTACCACGGCTCAAAGGAGTCGTGCAAACAGGTAGTGGTTGGGTGCAGTCCCGAAGCACTTGGAGGCTGTGACGGTTAGACAGGATTCGTCTCTCCCGGTATTGGGGGTTGACATCGCGCTGTGTCTAGGAGAGCCATTACACGAGTAGTCCCTGGCCAGGGCAAACGAGATATACTGGTAGGTTTCCAGTGTTATCTCAGGGTGTTTTGGGCTTCGCTCCGGCACGACTTGTACCGCTATTGGGGGACTGACATTTACCGCCCCCTAGGCCCGCCATGCGATGTATCAGATGAACAGACCGACTGTACGGAGAATGTCACACTAAGGCTCAGTAGGAGTTCAGATGGGTTTCGCCTCGTCGGTCTTCTTGTCAGCATTACCTGGGGACCGTTACGCACAGCTAGTGCCGCTTGCGGTCTGTGGTTAAACCCACTGCCAGCGTAGTGTCGAGTCTTTAGAGTCCCACACAGAAAGCTTTTCGCCTTTAGGCAAAAGAGTAGAGGTCGCATGGTATTGCGACAGGTCGCATGGTTTTGCGACAGGGTTCGGTCACATCCGTGCACTTGTGCACGTACAGTGTCCGGACAGTTTACACTAGCGGGCTTTGGTTTAAGCCAGATCCTAGTATACCTTATGGGATTGGATTTATCCAGTTTGCATTCGTGTTCCTCGGAACGCGGATGCGGGTGTGTATGCACAGTTGACAGGGAGGCAGAGGCAGCGGGTTCTCATTAGGGTTGTTGACAGTTGACCGTTGACTATTTGACTTTATGCTCAACCCTAATAAGAATATGATATGTGATTAACTATTATATTAATTAAGTATTATGGTGATATGGTTGTTGACTTGTTGACTTTTGTTGACTTGTTGACCGGTTGACTAGGCTTGACTAGTTGACCATCATGATAACCATAGCCATCATTTCATGGCAAAGACTTTTGTTTACTTGCTCATTTGTGTAAAATGAGTGCATGAAATGATATGGTTGTGGTTGCTTCTAACCATCACATAAGACTTTTGTTAATATGATGAGTTATCATTGCTTTGGATTATGAGAGGGTGAGAGACAAAATACTTGCTCATTCTTTCTTGCTCATTCTCTCTCTTGTTCTTGAGCTCTCCTCTTGCTCTCACCCTCAACCTCTTGCTCCCTCTCTTGATCTATAGTTCTCTTGTCTCATGAGTTGAGAATCAAGAACCATAGATAAAATCCCATTCTATTTCCTCTCTACTCATTCTAGTTCACTAGGTTTAGCAAACCAAGTGAACTAGTTTCTTCAAAGAACGAAGAAGGAGCTAAAGGTTGGAGCTTTCAAGTGGATCTATCTTCGGCGTACGGAGACGACGAGAAGGAGGCATCGGACCACCATCGGAGCTTGAAGAGAAGGAGTTCAAGACAAGTTTAGGTATAACCATCTCCATCCGAGTAGCTAACTCTCTTTAGCTAAGTATGCTAGTTTTAGTTTAGTCAAAGATCCCGACTTTGCTTAGTCCATGTTGCCCCTTGCGCTAAAAATTTTATTTTTATACCGTTTCCGCCTCCCCGTAAGAACCGGGGGTCGCAACGTGGACTTACATTGGTATCAGAGCCTAACTAAACTTAAACTAGCTTGGTAGTGAAGTGTAACGAAGTTCGGAACCGGAAAAATAAAAAAAAAAACCAAACTTTTACAAAACCTGAGTTTCTGTTGAAATTTTTTCTGGTCAAAATGAAAAACTTTATACTCCTAAATTCGGCTCAGGGTTTTGTGTGAACACCCATGAAAAACGGTCCACTGTTTCGTTCAAACCGCCGCGCTTCCGCCGCACGAGGTAGGCATGTGCCGCGGAAGCGCCGCGGTTTGTCGTCTTCTCTGCATCGTTTTTCGTGCAGTGTGTGTCTGTGTTGGTTTTGGGATTTTTGAAATATATTATATGTGCCCAGATTTTCCAGAAAAGAAATTTCCTTTTGGGATCCTATAATTCCGTATTTTTTCCGAACTTCACTGCACTTTGACTATGATGGTTATATCTGTGATGTTTGCATGTATTGAACGTCGGCTAATCGCTATAAGTCGATTGGTCGGGGTTATACATGATCTGTGTTTGATGCTGGAATGTGTATATAAATATGTTGGATTGTCGCGGTTGAATAGCCGGGGGTTGTGAGACGAGAGTTTTCTTTTCTTGCAATTCATGTAAATTTGTAAATTGATGTAATAATTATTTGTATGGCCGCACAACCGGGTCGGGGTTGTAGCCGTCATTGTATAATTTCTTTTTACTGTTTTTGCTCCTAGGATAGACCCATGGAGGGGTGCACAAACTACCGGGTATGCCGAAGTGTCGAGTGGCCTACTCATGGAGATGAAGGAGGTTGCTACGCTTCGGGTACTTGGCGGGTAGTTTGCCGCACCCGTAGGGGTCTTGGGTGGGGTTTTGGCTATTCACCGCGACCGTGTTATCTGTTTTTGTTACAGGCTCGTACAAATTACAGATTGCTAGTATATCCAATGTATTTATCTGAGATCTGAAATGTTTATCATTGCAGTATATCTATATATGATATTATTTAGGCATTGCTTATGTTTTACAGACGCGCTAGCCCAGCCCCCGCTCTGTCGTTAGTTAAGTAACCTAACGGGTAATGACGGGGCCCCGTGGCGAATGCGAATGGCATAAGCGTACGTCATATTTTGGTTGTTTTCTGCAATGGTAGGATTAAATGATGGGACGCATTAAAAGAACTAATGCAAGAATATCACGCATTAAAAGAACTAATGCAAGATAATAAACCAAGTTAAAGTCGTTGGAACACTCTCGAAAAACCACTCGGTTCTTTTCAAAAACAACTTTTAAATGCGGAGCTTGAGCCACTCCTTTTAAAAGCTATCTCGTTCCATCGACCAAATCAAGTTCACTACGTTCACGGTTTTGCCAAAACCATCCGTAGCCCTCCGTCGTTTCACATGAATAGTCAATAGTATTCAAGCTGTGTATGTTGGCCAAAGTCAAGGCACAGTGATTGGTAGCTATTGGGTGTTCATGTGTAGCATAGATAGATGCGTTGGTTTGGGACAGTCGTACTGCCATTTTGGCCAAAGTCAAGGGTAGGTACGGATGGATCCAAATTAACCTGGATAATGACGGGTAGAACTTGACATGTGACTTATGATATTTTGGCCAAAGTCAAGGTCATAAGAGCATGGGGCAAAAATCCACATCGGGAGTTTCATAAGTACTGAAACTTGCTAGATTTGCATACCATTTGGAGTGTGATGATTCTGGTAGGATTCCTTCAGTTTCGTCACGCGATGATATTTGGATCCCGATCCTACTGTGAGTATATGCTACTCCTCGGGAAATTTCTCACTAATCGATCAATGCTATAAACCTAGTAGGTGCCTAGAAAGGTGTTAGCGGGGCTACGCCCCCAGGGAAAAGAGGTTCTCTAATTAAGGAACTTCGCGAAAGCGTTGGAAAACCTCCCTCGAAGTACCGACACCGGCCTGGCTGAACGGTTAAGCAAGTATTGTACGGTGGGATTGATCCTGACTAATTCTTCCTTTATGGTTTGAGGAGGGATTCGAGAAACAGTGGGAGCCATCCTGTTTAGACAAACTAAAAACCACTCTAAACTTGCAAGAGCATCATGCTGAGTGTTTCTTCTTCTCTCTCCTAATTGCAGCGACCAATCAACATGACTGGACTTAAGTTACTCCTAGATAAAAACAAACTGACAGGGCCAAACTACAAAGATTGGCTCAGGAATGTCAAGATAGCAATCACTTATGACAAGCTGGGGTATCTTCTTACCACCAAAGCTCCCCCTGTCCCTGGTCCAACTTCCAGTGTCGCGGATAAGGAAATCCGCAAGACTTGGGAGATTGATAGCGCGAAGGCCAAGTGCCTCCTGCTTGCCTCGATGGACAACGAACATCAGAGGAGGCATGAGAATATGGACATGGAGTCCATATTGCTCCATACAAAAGAACTGTATGGAGAGCAATCACGTATCGCAAGATACGAAGCGTCGAAAAAGTTATTTTCGACAAGAATGGCCGTCGGATCATCAGTAGCCGAGCACGTGCTAAAGATGATCGGCTACATTGAGGAGCTCGCTGACCTAGGGATCACATTAGAGAGTGAGCTATATACGGATATAGTTCTCCAGTCCCTTCCTTCCACTTACGCCCAGTTCATACTGAACTTCAACCTACAAGTAAAAGAGGTTGAACTTTCAGAGCTCCTCAACATGCTGAGGAGCGCAGAGGGCACCCTACAGAAAGGTAGGGATACATCCACTTTGTTTGTAGGAGGATCATCTTCTTCTAGGTCTAAGGAGAAAGCCAAGGGAAAGAAGAAGAAGGCCCCCGCCAAACCAAGGGGCGGTGTTAGTAAAGTGGATACGAAGGGAAAAGGTAAAGCAACAAAGATAGCGGGGAAGCTTGTGGATAAGGAAGAATGCTTCTATTGTCATAAGAAAGGACACTGGAAGAATGATTGCAGGGCCTGGAAGGCCAGAACACAGGAATTGAAGCAGGTTGCAGCTTCAGCTTCAGGTGTGTATGTTATTGAAAATTGTCTTTCAATAAACTCTACTTCCTGGGTATTGGATACCGGATCAGGATCTCATATCTGTAATTCTTTGCAGGCGTTGAGAAACCGTAGGGTTTTGAAGGCAGGTGACATGACCCTCAAAGTTGCGAACG
Organism: Agapanthus africanus; assembly: GCA_030015575.1. NCBI lineage: Eukaryota > Viridiplantae > Streptophyta > Magnoliopsida > Asparagales > Amaryllidaceae > Agapanthus > Agapanthus africanus. The sequence goes on from JASDDO010000014.1 coordinate 261,432,553, forward strand.
GAGCTAGCATGGATGCTAAAGCCGTGGGGGACTATAACCTGGGAATGTCAGATGGACATGTTTTGGTTTTGCGTAATTGCTTTTTTGTACCCAACGCAACTTTTAATATCATTTCTGTATCTTTAGTTTCTAAAGAAGGTTATGAATTTGCGTTTGTAAGTAATGTTGTAAACATTCACCTTAATCAAGTTTTGATTGGGTCAGGTACATTGAGTAATGGTATATACGTGTTAAACCAACCACAGATTTTCAACGTCCAGAATACACACAAAAGAAAGTCTCCGGAAATGAATCAGACTTTCTTATGGCATTGTAGATTGGGTCACATCAATGAGAGAAGGTTGACTAAGTTACATACAGAAGGATATTTGAATGCGTTCGAATATCAATCGTATGCCACTTGTCAATCTTGTCTCAAAGGAAAGATGACAAAGACTCCGTTTACTGGACATGGAGTAAGAGCGAGCGAGCTCTTGGGACTCGTACACAGTGACGTGTGCGGTCCAATGTCTACACATGCCCGAAGCGGACATTCTTACTTCATTACTTTTACGGATGACTTCTCAAGGTACGGTTATGTCTTCTTAATGAAACATAAGTCCGAGGCCTTTGGAAAATTCCAGGAGTATAAGAATGAAGTGGAGAAACAGACCGGCAAAAGTATTAAGATTCTAAGATCGGATCGAGGTGGAGAATACTTAAGTGCCGAGTTCCTGGGCTATTTAAAAGAGAATGGAATTCTCTCTCAGCTTACTCCTCCATACACCCCGCAACATAACGGTGTATCGGAGTGACGGAACCGCACCCTATTGGATATGGTGCGGTCCATGATGAGTAACGCTGAGTTGCCGCGATCATTCTGGGGATATGCGCTAGAATCAGCCGCATACCTTTTGAACCGAGTTCCCACTAAGACTGTGCCTACTACGCCATTTGAGATGTGGTGTGGGAAGAGACCCCATCTTAATCACATTAAGATATGGGGAAGTCCAGCTTTTGTCAAAAAGCAGCATGCGGACAAGCTCGAGGCACGCTCAGTACTGTGCAAGTTTGTGGGATATCCAAAGAATTCCAAGGGATATTTCTTCTACTGTGAATAGGAACAAAAAGTTCTTGTTTCTCGTCATGCCCACTTTCTAGAACACCAGTTCATAGAAAAAGAAATAAGTGGGAGCGCAGTCGAACTGGAAGAAATTCCAGAACCACGGACTATTACTGAAAGTTTAGTGGAACCAGAGGGTTCGGAAGAACAGGACATTCCTACGCCACTCCGCAGGAGTAGTAGGCAGTCTCATCCGCCCGAGAGATACTACGGTTTTCTCATAGACGGGGATAGAGAGGATTGCATCATAGATTATGATGAGCCTACTAGCTTCCAGCAGGCCGTTCAGAGCGTTGACTCAGTGAAATGGCTGGATGCAATGCGGACCGAAATGGAGTCCATGTACACCAACAAGGTATGGACGTTGGACATTGCTCCAGACGGGGTAAAACCCGTAGGATGCAAGTGGATCTTCAAAAGGAAGATTGGTGTAGATGGACAGGTTGAGACCTATAAAGCTAGGCTGGTAGCAAAGGGTTTTTCGTCAAAGACCTGGCTTGGACTACGACGAAACCTTTTCTCCAGTAGCCATGCTGAAATTCATTCGGATCCTTCTTGCCATTGCTGCCTTCCACGATTATGAGATATGGCAAATGGACGTAAAGACAGCTTTTCTAAATGGAAATTTAGAGGAGTGTGTCTATATGGACCAGCCAGAGGGTTTCATTCAGAGTGGGAGCAGCGGAAAGGTGTGCAAGTTGCTTAAGTCCATCTATGGACTAAAGCAGGCATCGCGGAGTTGGAACATCTGCTTTGATGAGACGGTCAAAGAATTTGGCTTTATCAAAAATCCAGATGAACCATGCATCTATAGTAGATTTGTAGCGAGAACTGTAGTATTCCTCGTTTTGTACGTGGATGACATTCTCTTAATAGGAAATGACATTCCTATGCTACAATCTGTCAAGGGGTTCTTGTCATACAGGTTCTCCATGAAAGACCTGGGTGATGCCTCATACATTCTGGGTATCCGGATCTACCGTGACAGATCCAAGAGGATATTAGGACTTTCACAGTCCAGGTACATCGACACCATACTGAAGAGGTTCAGTATGGAAGATTCCAAGCGCGGTAACCTACCGGCTTGTCACGGGATCACCCTCTCTAAAGAGATGTCTCCCAAGACTGATTTGGAGAGGGATCGCATGTCTATTATACCCTACGCTTCTGCGGTAGGCTCTATAATGTATGCGATGTTGTGTACCAGACCGGATGTAGCTTATGCACTGAGTGTGGTAAGCCGGTATCAGTCTAACCCAGGGGAGAAACACTGGATAGCGGTAAAGAACATTCTCAAGTACCTGAGAAGGACTAAGGAGATGTTCTTGGTGTATGGCGGAAAAGACCTCCAGATCGAGGCCTTTGCTAACTCCAGCTTCCAGAGTGACAAGGATGATTCCAAGTCCATGTCGGGTTTTGTCTTTACCCTCAATGGAGGGGCGGTGTGTTGGAAGAGTTCCAAACAGGAAACCGTTGCAGACTCGACGATGGAAGCGGAATACATCGCTGCATCTGATGCCGCAAAAGAAGCTGTCTGGATGAGAAAGTTCTTGAAAGAACTTCAGGTGGTTCCGTCCATTGTTGATCCAATACCTCTGTATTGCGACAACAACGGGGCTATAGCTTTAGCGAAGGAACCCAGGTCCCATCAGAGATCCAGGCACATCTTGAGGCGGTATCACCTGATCAGGGAGATCGTAGATCGCCAGGAGATCGAGGTTCGGAGAGTCGCTTCAGAAGATAACACTGCTGATCCATTCACCAAGGCCCTGCCCCAGACTCAGTTCGAGCGGCTGATCGAGATGATAGGTCTTCGATACGCCAGTACATGGCCTTAGTGCAAGTGGGAGATTGTTAGTGTATATGCCCTAGAGGCCATTACTGTATCATACTAGTTTGTATATTACTTAATGGATGCTTGGGATATTCACCTTGTATATACAATCTTGCTCAAAATAGTAGTATGCTACTTGGTTTGTTTCTACTTCAATGTGTACATGTGTTTATTTTAGTATATCGCCTATACACATTAGTAGAGCCCTTAGGATCTTTGCTTGATTACCAGCGATGTGATGGCCGTCACACTAGTGGGGCTGGGTAATCTATAAGCACATCCTTATGCAGGTCCCTGGTCGCAGGACTATCGAGACAGGGCATCGATACTCCGGAGTAGACCAGCGCATGCGCTTCTCATCCCAGTGTGGGAGACGGTCTGTCCCACAGCCGTCAGTACGTCGTACTTGAGATAGTATGTGGGTGCTCGTTAGGTTACGGGTACACTGGACAGGACTCGTCGGGAACTGACTAGTTGGTATTATACCTATCGTCAGTTATCAGTTCCCAGGTGACATGAGTACAGCTTAGTCCGCTGACTTGACACTGTCACTTCGCCTCGGGTGTGTTCCCACTGTACTTTGATCACTACCCTACCACGGCTCAAAGGAGTCGTCCAAACAGGTAGTGGTTGGGTGCAGTCCCGAAGCACTTGGAGGCAGTGAAGGTTAGACAGGATTCGTCTCTCCCGGTATTGGGGGTTGACATCGCGCTGTGTCTAGGAGAGCCATTACACGAGTAGTCCCTGGCCAGGGCAAACGAGATATACTGGTAGGTTTCCAGTGTTATCTCAGGGTGTTTTGGGCTTCGCTCCGGCACGACTTGTACCGCTATTGGGGGACTGACATTTACCGCCCCCTAGGCCCGCCATGCGATGTATCAGACGAACAGACCGGACTGTACGGAGAATGTCACACTCAGGCTCAGTAGGAGTTCAGATGGGTTTCGCCTCGTCGGTCTTCTTGTCGGCATTACCTGGGGACCGTTACGCACAGCTAGTGCCGCTTGCGGTCTGTGGTTAAACCCATTGCCAGCGTAGTGTCGAGTCTTTAGAGTCCCACACAGAAAGCTTTTCGCCTTTAGGCAAAAGAGTAGAGGTCGCATGGTATTGCGACAGGTCGCATGGTTTTGCGACAGGGTTCGGTCACATCCGTGCACTTGTGCACGTACAGTGTCCCGACAGTTTACACTAGCGGGCTTTGGTTTAAGCCAGATCCTAGTGTACCTTATGGGATTGGATTTATCCAGTTTGCATTCGTGTTCCTCGGAACGCGGATGCGGGTGTGTATGCACAGTTGACAGGGAGGCAGAGGCAGCGGGTTCTCATTAGGGTTGTTGACAGTTGACCGTTGACTATTTGACTTTATGCTCAACCCTAATAAGAATATGATATGTGATTAACTATTATATTAATTAAGTATTATGGTGATATGGTTGTTGACTTGTTGACTTTTGTTGACTTGTTGACCGGTTGACTAGGCTTGACTAGTTGACCATCATGATAACCATAGCCATCATTTCATGGCAAAGACTTTTGTTTACTTGCTCATTTGTGTAAAATGAGTGCATGAAATGATATGGTTGTGGTTGCTTCTAACCATCACATAAGACTTTTGTTAATATGATGAGTTATCATTGCTTTGGATTATGAGAGGGTGAGAGACAAAATACTTGCTCATTCTTTCTTGCTCATTCTCTCTCTTGTTCTTGAGCTCTCCTCTTGCTCTCACCCTCAACCTCTTGCTCCCTCTCTTGATCTATGGTTCTCTTGTCTCATGAGTTGAGAATCAAGAACCATAGATAAAATCCCATTCTATTTCCTCTCTACTCATTCTAGTTCACTAGGTTTAGCAAACCAAGTGAACTAGTTTCTTCAAAGAACGAAGAAGGAGCTAAAGGTTGGAGCTTTCAAGTGGATCTATCTTCGGCGTACGGAGACGACGAGAAGGAGCCATCGGACCACCATCGGAGCTTGAAGAGAAGGAGTTCAAGCCAAGTTTAGGTATAACCATCTCCATCCGAGTAGCTAACTCTCTTTAGCTAAGTATGCTAGTTTTAGTTTAGTCAAAGATCCCGACTTTGCTTAGTCCATGTTGCCCCTTGCGCTAAAAATTTTATTTTTATACCGTTTCCGCCTCCCCGTAAGAACCGGGGGTCGCAACGTGGACTTACAGGCCCCACTTTCTCTCTCTCCACTTTTTCTCTCTCTCTCATATATCCTCTCGTACTTCTCTTTATCATTCTTTCTCTTCTTCCTTCATGTCTCGTTTCTTATTTTTTTTTTAACTGTTCTTTTGTTGCCGGAATTCCGTCGTGCCGGTGACGCTTCTCGACGTTCCAGCGAGGTACCCCGACCCGTGTGGTTCCTTTGTTCGTCGTTTGGGTTCATTCCGTGAACCGTGCGCCCGTCGCGAGTTTCCCCCGCCGACGGTTAACGTTCCGTTTTCCCGTTTCACGACCCATCAAGGCAAGTTAATCTTGCTACATGCTATATAATTCATTTTATACCTATTTAAATAAATACCATACCTATAGTTTAAAACTAGTGCCTCATATTTAATTTTATAACGTTTCGATGTTCCGTTGGCATCCGTTTATATCATATTAAATCTAGATCATGAAAACTTATCTTGTGACATACTAGATTACATTATACTGCAACCATATCATTTAAAATATATATCGTCGTAATATTTATTATTATTATCTTTAATTATTTTATAATCTTCATTTTATAATGCTATACATTTGAAAATCTTATAGTTTACACATGAAACGTCGTTGGAAAATCGGATATGACAAATCTGAAATTTACTGTACACCTTATCTTATAAAATTCATTATAAATCATAAAAAAATCATTAGTATACGTTCTTTAGTTCGTTACGAAGCTAACTCAGAATACTATAAATGTATGAAATATTTACTTGCAAAATAAATTGTTTAAATAACGTAAAATGCAAATGAAAATGTCTCCAAACTGCTGTCCAGGGAAATTCCAGCAGCAAACTTTCAACTTCGAATATTCATAACTTTTTGTAGGGACAACCTGAGATGCTTATACTTATAAAACTGAAAACCTTATTGAATTATCTTCGTTTTGGTATAAGACACGTCTCTTTTGGAGAACGTTTGTTATTTTTAAGCTATTTTACAAATTTGGGTGACGCTGAATTTCTGAACGGAACTTTCTTGTGTTGGTTGATCAATACCACTTTTATAGTTATTAATCGCTTTGAATATGCTATCCATATTAATATTTATATCACATATTGCTTAGTTGTACATCCCAGGTTTCCATTTTATAGTTTTATAACTTTTCGGATACCCGTTTGCATCCATCGCATTTAAGATACATATAATTGCATTCATAGATCACATTACTACATAATAATGTGATATTAACACTCCATGTTTAATAAATTGCATCCTAATTAATATTGGAACAATAAATGTAACCCTAATCGATAACTGTTCATCCATATCCTTGAAATTATATCTATTTGCATATCATATTACATGTTCCAGTTTATTGTTCTGATAGTACTCATGCTTGTTTATTTATACACATGTTTATGATAGTTTGATTATGAGCACCCACATGACATCTTGTGCTTCCTGACATGACCTGTTACACTTCCTACTTGACAAGACATGGTACCGTATACTCTTGACATGACATGACACCTTTATACATTACCTGGCTTGACCTGATGTACCATGACCCAACCTGTTACCTGATCTCGTGCCTAATGCCAACAAACCTGACATGTTGTCCTCATGGACCATTCCTGTTGTCTATCCAGACAAAACCTGCTGTTACCTGATCCTGTGTTGGCATTAGTTCTTGATTACTGAATACCTGACCTGACACATATAACTTGGGGGTATGGGGAAATCAAAAGTGTAAACTAAAGTGTAACTTAAAAGGGTATTACTTGATCCGTGGTCCCGCGGGGTAACGGGACAGAGCCATTCGTGACTCTTACATTTTCCTGATCCGTGGTCCCGGGGGGCAACGGGACAGAACCACTATTGGTTCCCATCTTCCTGATCCGTGGTCCCGGGGGGTAACGGGACATATCCTTTGAGTTACATGGAGGTTTACACAAATTGATTTCAAAGACTTTAGAATAGAAAACCTGTTAGAACAGTTTAGTTACCCACTGCACACTACCCTGCACTGCTTGTTTCCTACTATTGCTTTATTCATGTTTATTTCTGCATTGCCTATTACACTGTGCATACTATATTATTGGTTGACATAACGCGCTGACGTCTGGGTTTTGCATGGCCCAGATTCTTTACCACTGTCGCTGTCTGAGCAGGAGTATTTCAGCCAGCAGGCTGATTTGTGAGTTCTGTAGTGGTTAGTTTTATTTCCTGCACTCTTATTTCCAGATGTGAGCCCGCATTATGGGACATACTTTTCTATTATTGTATTGGATCATTTGCTTCCGCATTTATTTATCATTGACTCTTATTATTCTGGATTGTGGACATGTTTTAGATAGTTTATCTTGTTCTTAACTGTGGATGGATACTTCCTACCTACAGGTAGCATGGTTGGCTATGTCACGTGCCCAATCTAGCGTACTCTGGGAAGCGGGGCGTGACAGAACCCTAGAAGGAAAATTTAAGAGATGCCGAAAGCTAAGTAGGTCTACATAACATATATAATCTTATGTTAAATAATGAGGAAGTGTGAAGAATATGGGTGGATAATTTTTAAGTACAAGATAATAGAATTCTTAGTTAGAAAACCTAATTGGAGAATAAAAGTCAAAAAGCCAAATTGATAGGATTTTGTGGGTAGTATCCGCTGAAAACCCTCAGGAGACAACACTCCCCCTACTAGGGACACCTAGAGGTTTAACGGCTTGTTGCACGAGCTCAGTGCAATCGCGTTTCCCTGCGAAAGTGCGGTTAGGTTTTTTAGAGAATAAAAATAAGTTTGCTCGAGGACGAGCAAAAGATAAGTTTGGTGGTATTTGTTCATACCATAATATTGCATTATTATATTCCCCATTCTTATTCTTTTTATAAATAAACAGGTGCTTTTGACGCATGTCTGCTACATGTTACAGGTTACAGGTTCTTAGACAGAAAACAGTGAAAACGATGTAAAGACGATGAAAAAGTGGACTTTGACCAGCAAACAGAAGACTCTTGATTAAGCCGACATCAAAGATAAAATTCATAAAGTACGAGGCAATGCAAGGTCCAAGATTACAAAGCGAACGGTTAAAAGTCCACCGCAATTATTCACTGGAGATCTGGAAGAAACATAGAAGCTATTTTAATAAAGAACCAAATAATAAGGAAGCCCAAAGATCCAAGGCCCAATACTTTCTTTTAAAGAGACATAAAATTTTACCAAAGTTTGAAGTCTACTTTGACTAGGTCTTTCTAAGGATCTTTTGGTAAATGTAGACATGCGAATCAATTGTAACCTAGGCTTTCTATCTCCTATAAATAGAAGCCCAAATCATTGTATTCTTTTCATGCCTCCCTTCATTAATAAATTTCAGCATTCTTTTGGAGAGCATCATAAGTTGTAAGTTCTTTATTTTCTGCCTTAGCTTAATTTTCTATTCTTGCCTTAGATAAATTTAATTCCTTGCCCTAGTTAATCTTTTATTCTCTGCCCTAGATAAATGTATTTTAATTCCCTAGTGAGTGAGTAGTCTCCTCGCTTGTTAGGGTTAGATCTGAGGATGGTTTGAGAGACGAAGATCTCTCATCCCCTTTCTTGCCCATCATATATGTTCATAGAACTCCATGCATACCTTCTTATTCCGCTCCCTACGGCACTCTACCCACGAGATAGCGGTGATATTGTAGTCTAAAGGCCCGGATTTTAAGGTTTTCCATGGAGGTTAGGGTAAAGATTAAGAAAGGAAGGACAATGATGTAAGTCCACGTTGCGACCCCCGGTTCTTACGGGGAGGCGGAAACGGTATAAAAATCAAATTTTTAGCGCATGGGGCAACATGGACTAACAAAGTCGGGATCTTTTCCTAAACTAAAACTAGAAAACAAGCTAAAGAGAGTTAGCTACTCGGAAAGATGGTTATACCTAAACTTGAACTCCTTCTTCTTCAAACTTTGTAGAGGTTGATGGTTCTCTTCTCGTCGCCTTCTTCCGTCGAAGATGGATCCACCTGAGGGTTCAACCATCGGGCTCTTTCTCGAACTTTGAGTGAACTAGAATCTCCGGCTTGCTAAACCCTTGATCCTAGAGTGAGTAGAGAGTGTCTAAGGGGTGCTTTTCTTTTAAGGAGAGGGATTCTCAACACATGAGAAGGATTCTCCTTTGGCTAGAGGAAGAAGAAGATGAAGTGAGGAGAGAGAATGATTATGATAGAAATGAGCTCTTTTCTTTTGCAACCATAACTAAAAGAAAAGGAATTATCTAATTAATAATAATAATTGAAATGAGAATAGTTGATGGTTGTTTTGGAATGACCACTATCATACTTTCAATAAATGAGTGTAAGCAAGAATCAAGGAGTATCCTTGCAAAGCAATGATGGTGGTCAACATTCAACCATGGTCAACAAGTCAACCATGGTCAACAAGTCAACAAAAATCAACCATAACAATATTTCATTTAATTACTATTATTAATTGATATTTCACAAATCTATTAGGGTTTGGAAAATGACGACTGTCAACTATGCATACGCACCCATTCCGAAACCCTAATGAAATACCTCATCCTCCGCCTCAAGCAACTGTGCATACACACCTGCATTCTCGTTCCGAGGAACAAAAATACCGAGATATAAAAGCAACCCCAAAACATATACCAGTATCTGGCTCAAACCAGAGCCCGCCAGTATAATCCGTCCGGACTCCAAACGTGCACAAGTGCGCGGATGAGAACGAACCCTGCCGCAAAACCATGCGACCTCTACTCAGTTTTGCCCAGAGGCGAATACCCTCTGTGTGGGACTCTAAAGACTCGACACTACGCTGGCAGTGGCTTTAACCACAGACCGCAAGCGGCACTAGCTGTGCGTAACGGTCCCCAGGTAGATGCCGACAAGAAGGCTGACGAGGTGAACCCCATCTGAACTCCTACTGAGTCTGAATGTGACATTCTCCGTACAGTCCGGTCTGTTCGTCTGATACATCGCATGTCGGGCCTAGGGGGCGGTAAAACGTCAGTCCCCCAATAGCGGTACAAGTCGTGTCGGAGTGAAGCCCAAAACACCCTGAGATAACACTGGAAGCCTACCAGTATATCTCGCTTGCCCTGGCTAGGGACTACTCGTGTAATGGCTCTCCTAGACACAGCGCGATGTCAACCCCCAATACCTGGAGAGACGAATCCTGTCTAACCGTCACTGCCTCCAAGTGCTTCGGGACTGCACCCAACCACTACCTGTTTGCACGACTCCTTTGAGCCGTGGTAGGGTAGTGATCAAAGTGCAGTGGGAACGTACTCGAGGCGAAGTGCCAGTGTCAAGTCAGCGGACTAAGCTGTACTCATGTCACCTGGGAACTGATAACTGACGATAGGTATAATACCAACCTATCAGTTCCCGACGAGTCCTGTCCAGTGTACTCGTAACCTAACGAGCACCCGTATACTATCTCCAGTACGACGTACTGATGGCTGTGGGACAGACCATCTCCCACACTGGGATGAGAAGCGCATACGCTAGTCTACTCCGGAGTATCGATGCCGTGTCTCGATAGTCCTGCGACTAGAGACCTGTATAAGGATGTGCTTATAGATTACCCAGCCCCCACTAGTGTGACTGCCATCACAACGCTGGTAATCAAGCAAAGATCCTAAGGGCTCCACTAATGCGTATAGGTGATATCGCAAAATAAACACATGTACACATTGAAGTAGAAACAAACCAAGTAGCATACTACTATATTGAGCAAGATTGTTTATACAAGGTGAATATCCCAAGCTTCCATTAAGTAATATACAAACTAGTATGATACAGTAATGGCATCTAGGGCATATACACTAACAAATGATCTAGAGGAAGAACAATCTTCCCAATCATCCTAATCCCTTTTATTAATATTTACCATAACACCTAATTAGATCTTCATATGGGTATAGAAAGCGGTGAGATTTATAGACTTTCCAAACTTAACCTAGACCTAACCTTAGCAAGACTTAGATATAGATTAATTTAGTTTTTAGATTTAATAATCTGTCCGAACTCCCTTCGGAATTAGCTCGTAAGAACTTTAAAGAGATTTACAACATCCCTGTGGACCGACCCGTACTCACCGGCTAGCTACCAAGCGACGCCGTTCTTTATTGCGGTTACAAATATTTTTGATCTATCTTTTAAAAAGCGCAAGTACGACAAAACATCTCTCAATCAGAACTCTTCCAGCTAACCGCCCCTCCGTAAAGGGTAAAGACAAATCCCGACTGCGACTTAGAGTCGTCCTTATCACTCTGGAAGCTCGAATCGGTAAAGGACTCCACTTGGAGTTCTCCGTTACCATACACCAAGAGCATCTCTTTAGTCCTTCGTAAGTACTTGAGAATGCTCTTCACAGCTGTCCAGTGACTCTCTCCAGGATCAGCTTGATACCTGCTCACTACACTTAATGAGTATGCTACATCGGGTCTGGTACATAGCATCGCGTACATGATAGTGCCTACAGCCGAAGCATAGGGTATCCCTTGCATGCGAGCCCTCTCCAAATCAGTCTTGGGAGACATCTCTTTGGAGAGAGTGACTCCAGAGATCGTGGGCAAGTTCCCACCCTTGGATTCTTCCATACTAAACCTTTTTAGTATGGTGTCAATGTACCTGGATTGGGACAATCCCAATATCCGTTTGGATTTATCTCTATAGATCCTAATTCCCAATATGCAGGAGGCATCACCAAGATCTTTCATTGAGAATCTTTGTGATAAGAAGAGCTTGACCGATTGTAGCATAGGAATATCATTTCCTATCAAGAGTATGTCGTCCACGTACAATACGAGGAAGACAACCTTACCCTCTGCTACCTTCTTGTAGATACAAGGTTCATCTGGGTTTTTGACGAAATCAAACTCTTTGATAACGACGTCAAAGCAGATGTTCCAACTCCGCGATGCTTGCTTTAATCCATAAATGGATTTAAGCAGCTTGCACACCTTCCCGCTGCTCCTACTGTCTACGAAGCCCTTTGGCTGAGTCATGTACACGCACTCTTCTAAATCACCATTTAGAAAGGCGGTCTTAACATCCATTTGCCAGATTTCGTAGTCATGATATGCAGCGATGGCAAGCATGATTCGGATGGATTTAAGCATAGCCACTGGAGAAAAGGTTTCGTCATAGTCCACACCTGGTCTTTGACGAAAACCTTTTGCAACAAGTCTAGCTTTGAAAGTCTCCACTTTCCCATCTACACCAAGTTTTTTCTTGAAGATCCATTTGCTCCCGATGGGTTTTACCCCTTCAGGAGCAACTTCCAAAGTCCATACTTTGTTGGTGTACATGGATTCCATCTCGGACCGCATAGCATCCAGCCATTTCACTGAGTCCCCACTCGTGATGGCCTGCTCGAAGCTAGTTGGGTCATCATCCTCCATGATGCAATCCTCGCTCCCACCATCCATGAGAAAACCGTAGTATCTCTCAGGTGGGCGAGGAACCCTACTAGATCGGCGGAGTGGCTGGGGTTCATTGGGAACTATTGAATCCTCTGGTTCCACCAGATCATCTGTTGTAGCTTTTGTAGCTGGAACCTCTTCCAGTTCTACCTCATGACCACTAATCTCTTTTTCAAGAAATTCCTTTTCTAAAAAGGTGGCATGCCGAGAAACAAACACTCTTTGTTCCTCAGGGTGGTAGAAGATATACCCTTGTGAATTTTTGGGATATCCTATAAATTTGCATAGAACAGACCGTGCCTTGAGTTTGTCCGGATTTTGTTGTTTGACATAGGCTGGACAACCCCATATCTTAACATAGTTAAGACATGGTCTCTTCCCTTTCCATATCTCATATGGAGTGGTAAGCACTGATTTGGTGGGGACCATATTCAATAGATGTATGGTTGTCTCAAGCGCATACCCCCAGAAGGAAATAGGTAACTCAGCTCTGCTCATCATAGAGCGCACCATATCTAATAGGGTGCGGTTCCTCCGTTCTGATACACCGTTATGATGTGGTGTATATGGAGGAGTCAGCTGAGAGAGAATCCCATTCTCTTTTAGGAAGTCCAGGAATTCATTGCTCAAGTATGCACCTCCTCGATCATATCGTAGGATTTTAATACTTTTTCCGGTTTGGTTCTCGACTTCTTGTTTATATTCTCTAAATTTCTCAAAAGCTTCAGACTTGTGTCTTATTAAGTACACATGTCCGTATCTTGAGAGATCGTCAGTGAATGTAATGAAGTACGAAGAACCATCCCTGGCATGTGTAGACATGGGACCGCATATATCACTATGTATCAGTCCCAAGAGTTCGGTAACTCTTTCTCCGTGTCCCGTAAACGGAGTTTTGGTCATCTTGCCTTTGAGACATGACTGGCAAGTGTCATAAGATGAAAATTCGAAAGGTTTCAAATATCCGTCTTTATGCAACTTAGCCAGTCGTGTCACATTGATGTGACCCAGTCTATAATGCCATAAGAAGGATTCGTTCAATTCTGAACTCTTCCTCTTGTGTGTGTTTGTTATGCTCAGAACTGTTGATTGATTTAGAACATAAATGCCATTGCACAGCGTGCCTGATCCAACCAACTTTTGGTTACGGAAAATGTTCATAACATTGTCCTGGAATACAAAATTATATCCCTCTTTACTTAATAAAGAAACTGATATAATGTTGCATATCAGGTTCGGCATGTAATAGCATTCGTTCAGAACCAATGTATTACCAGTTGTAATACAAGGTGATATTCCCCGACAGTCTTAGCTGCAACAATTGCACCATTTCCAACTCTTATGTCTTTATCACCTTCTCCAATTTCTCTACCTTTTCTAAGCCCATGTAACTGATTACATATATGGGATCCTGACCCGGTATCTAATACCTAGGACGTACAGCAAATGGAGAAACAGTTCTCTGTAACGAACACACCCGAAGAAAATGCATCATCATGTATTTTCTTCATTCGGGTGGCATGGGAATCCTGGTATTCCCCTATATCCTGTTCATTCCTATAACTCTTATAAGAAATAACGGAACCAACGTTCCCCAGCACTGTATAACATGCGGGTTCGGTCAATACATCCATATTATTATCTTTATTAGGGCATGAAATGGTCGCTACCTGGAGAGAGAGAGAAGAAAACACTTTAGCGTATGCTCTTGCAAGATCAGATTGGTTATTATCTTATCTAATCAGGATGGCTCCCACTGGTTTTTATCAAATCTTCCTGCAAACCCTAAAAGGAAAGACTAGCCGGGATTAATTACACACTACAAGTTCGCCAATCTTTCAGCCAGGCCAGTGTCGGTACTTTGAGGGAGGTCCCCCGTGCTTTCGCACGAACCTAATTAATGTAAACCTCGTTTTCCCAGAGGCGTAACCCCGTTGACACCTTTCTAGACACCTACTCGATCAGCTAATTGCAATGTGTAAAACTCTCCTAGGAGTAACTCTTACTCGCAGTGGGTATCGGGACCCAACTATCTCATAGAAGGTATGCAATCTCATTGCAAATTTCAACACTTGAAATTCCCGATAATACTTTTGCCCCTAGCGTGCTATGACCTTGACGAAAGCCAACAAACCACAGCCCGCTAGTCAAGTTCAACCCGTACATTTCTTGATTGAATTAAACCCACCCGCACAACCCTTGACGAAAGCCAACAAAGCCATACGACTACCCTAATCCAGTCGCATCATATGCAGCAGATAAGCAGCATATAGCTACCGCACAATACACCTTGACGAAAGCCAACAAATGTAGGACGAATACTATATGCAACTTATCTGAAATGACGGAGGGTTAAGACAGGTTTTTCTGAAAACCTATTGCGTAATGAACTTGATATCGTCGTAGAATCAAATAAAGTTTTGAAATGGAGTGATTTTGAGGCTTTTCTAGTTTTGCTAAAGGGGTCACTCCCGGTGAAGGGATCGTCGGCCCTTTCCTCATCGAATGAGGTGCGGGATATATCATATATATCACTGTGCAAAGCAGAAACTTTAGAAGCAATCAGAAGTCAAACCGAGTGTGTAGCATCTGCCAGTTATTGCTAAAGGAGTCACTCCCGGTGAAGGGATCTCGGTCCTTTCCTCATCGAATAAGGTGCAGGGTATATCATATATACCGCTATGCAAAGCAAGAACTGTAGCTACCTGTTTTATTTAAAATTTGATTCTACAACATCTTAGGTTTCTTTTCTTTCATTAATCACATTAATGAAGTCCCATCATTTAATTCACCTAAACATCACAGATAAATACGACGTACACTTATGCCATCCGCATTCGCCTGGATGTCCCCTCGTGCACCGTTAGGTTAGGAAACTAACGACAGAGCAGGGCAGGGCTAGTGCGGGTGCAAAACATAAGTAACGTCTATATAATATATCATATATACTATATACTGTATCTATCACAGAACATCACATGATCACATCACAGATATCGCAGCAGAAAAATCATATGAAATATTGGATATACTAGGACGTCCGTGTTTTCAATACGAGCCAGTATAAAACACGGATTCCACGGTCGTGATGAATAGCCAATCCCACACCCGTAGACCCCTACGAGAGCGGCAAGCAACCCTACCAATTCTAGGGTTAGGAGACCCGGACTCGACTCCTCGAGATGGTCTCCCACTGGACCCTAGAACCCGGTTACTTGTGCTCCCCTCCTTGGGTCTATCCTAATGCGGAAAAGTAAATAATATACAAAAGGGTGACATCTTCCGCAACCTGGAAGTGCCCCAATAAAAGAATATTACATACAAGTTTTTACATGAATGAAAATGAAAAACACTCATCTCACATAAAAACCCCCCGGCTATTCAAACACGACAATCCAATATAACATATCCAGCAACACATAACATCACATGTCATCAACGTAAGTAAATATGCGCATCCCAATTGTCGTTGACATATAGCAACGAAACCGGCGATATCACATATTACACTTACGGTCACTAAAAAGAAAGTGTAAAACTACAACAGTTGGAATCCGCAACCTCTTTAGATATCGCATGCCTAATCAAATGAAATACTTAGACATCACATGCCTAACAATTATAAACCCCGCATTTTAGTCCCATTTTTGAAAACTCTTTTCAATATCAAGTCGGACTAAACCGCTAGATTTATAACATTCATCCAGTTATCTCATAACTGTTTGTGAATTCCAATTATTGTATCCCATTCCGGATAAATAGAAAATATTAAACTTTCCGATCGAACATTCGAACACCCAAGTTTTCCCGAAACCGTTGAACACATGAAATAAGTTCAAAGACATTCACTTCATGCCTCAGTACCAACGGTCCAGCCGTAGAAGGGTCAAGCCAACGCCTCACATGTGGCACGCCGTACTGCCCCAAACCCGAAGGTTCAAAGGGCAGTTCAAGACGGTCACATAATCGAGTTAAGGTTTGTTGTCTTCTAGAGGGACCATCGCGTTACTTGCACTACTCAGAAAGTCCTTAAACCACAGAAAAATCCAACACTTGGAAATTTTCCGGCAGGGGAAAAGTTGGGTATTTATATCCGGTCGAACTTTTTAACATATTCAAAAATTATCCGGAAAAACACATAGACAAAACTTTATAATCCGATCGAATCTTCGATTCCCAATGCAACCCCAGAACATTCAACTCTTGAGTCAATTTAAAAATTCCCAGAAAACTCAGCACTGTGAAATAGGAATTACTGTGCAAAGGAGGAGGGCTGACGTCATCATTAGGCCACGGAACCGCCGCAGAAGCCATGCTTCTGCCGCGGTTCCACCGCACACTATACTGTTCATTGGAAAAAATTTGCACCGTAATTCTTAGAATTCCCTGCTGAATTTTTTAAGCATTTTTAATCTGGAAAAAACCCAGTTTTTAGAAAAGGTCCAGAGAGCACTTAGGTTTTTGGGTTTCGGTTCGATCGGGTTTCAAACGTCGTCTACACTTCGTCTAAAGCTCTAGCTAGGCTCTGATACCACTGTAGGGTTCCTAGGCACTCTCAACAGGTCTCACAAGGCATCAACCATGCCAATTTCAAATTTTACGGTGCCAAGAAACCCTAGACTAGATCGTTAACTAGAATTTTAGGCGACAAAGTGAAACTAGTTAACTACTTAACTATAAGAAAGAGGCTACAACCTTTGAATATCCGGTTCTCCACTTCCTTAGCTCCACGTAGACGTCCTCTCGCTGTCCGTCTCGAATCCCGGACTCAATCGTCGGCTTCATCGGAGAAATGGGCGAGCTAGGTCGTCGGCTTCGTGCCGAAGATGATCTACATCGAGGCATCACAAGTTCAAGCTCCAACTTCACCAAGTTGTCAAACTTGTGAAGAAAACACCCAAAACCACTTGGCAAGAGGTAGAGGATGAAGAAATAGGAGGTGGGTTCACTTTAGAATTGGATTTCTCACTCTTTAGCTCAAGGTGCCATTAATGGTGTCAAGCTTTTTCTTTGAAGAAGAAGAAGAAGATGAAGATAGAATATGATAAGTATTAGATTAAAAATGAGAATAATATCATTACTTATCATATACTAACCATGGTGAAGTGTAGAGAGCAAACTAGGGTTAGGTGCATGGTTAGGTTAAGAGAAGAAAACAAAAATGGTCAATTATTCAACTCTTCATGAAGCTTCATGAAAGAAACAAATAAAGCCACCATTTTTCTTTTCCTTTCCAAAATGAATAATCAATATTAATAAATGAATAAGTAAATAAAACACTAACCATTCATATAACCATGGTTTAATCTTTACACAAGCACAAGTTAACATGTATCATCAAACATGATACAAACATGTGTACACAAAAATATATCACATATACAATGTGCACATCAAGTGAGAAAATCCTTTTAAAATAAAACAATACTAGTTAATGCAAAGTAATATATCAAATATATAATTATACATCAAATCATTAAATCAACACTTGATTCAATGATCCGGTCATGTCGCACATAACCGACTAGTATACAACGCATCGACTTATCGAATCAATCTTTGATTCGATAACTAGGTTATATCGCATATAACCAATCGAAACATTCATCGCGAGAATGGAATACGGTATCACATACACGCATTATTCTCGGTCCTGCACATATCTCATATGCGCTCCTATTTCGTTTCGCTTGAGCCAGGAAACCTCTGTGTAGGACTCTAAAGATTCGTCAATACGCCGGTAGCAGATGATGATCATATCAAGCACCCACAAGCCGCAAGCGGTCTGCTAAACGTAACGGCCATCCGGGTATTGAACGATCAGAAGATCGACGAGCAAGCCCGCTCACACTGCTGTGAATCCAACCAGTAACACTTACCATACAGTCCGGTCTGTTCGTCTGATATGTCGCATATCAAGTCTAGGGGTGGTAAACGTCAGACCCTAATAACCGATAAGTCGTGCCGATGTGAGGCTCATAACGGGTCGAGAAACTACTGGTAACACTTACCAGCAAATCTCTGATCAGCCCTGGCCAGGGACTTCCCTGTTACGGCCAATCGAGCACTGCGCAACATCAACCCCCAATACCGGGAGAGACGAAACCCCTCCTATCGCTCATTGTCTCCATGTGACTCGGGACTGTACCCAAAGACCATCGTTTTGCACGCCCTCATGGACGTGGTAAGGTGGAGATCAAAGCACAGTGGGAATCACACAAGACTCTATGACGATCTCGGGTCTATAGACTAACCTGTACAAGTGCCACCTGAGAACTGCCATCTGACGTGAGGTATAATACCATCTGGGAGTTCTCGGCGAGTCCGTCCAGTGTACCCAGTCTCCACTGAGCACCCGTATACCATCTCTGATGTCAAACACCAATGGATATAGGATCATCCATCGCCCATCTCATGGGTCGAGAGGCGTATACGCTAGTCTACACTGGTATATCGATGCCCCGTCTCGATACACCCACGACTAGGGACCTTGAAGGATGTACCTGTGGACTACCATGTCCCCAATAGTATGATCTGCATCATAGTCCAGGTAGTCAAGTACACATCCTAAGGGCTTTATCAACATATAACTATAAAACAGTTTAAAGAGACTAGTGTACATGTTAAGATAAAGAGCAACCAGATAGCATACTATCATATCGAGCAAGAAAGTCATCTCTATATATGTCCAAGCATCCAATATAATATACATCATCTGTACAATACTGGCCTCTAGGGCATACATACAACTAACACATCAACCCCCAATACCGGGAGAGACGAATCCCCTCCTATCGCTCATTGCCTCCATGTGAATCGGGACTGTACCCAAGAACCACCTGTTTGCACGACTCAGAAAAGCTGTGGTAGGGTGGAAATCAAAGCACAGTGGGAGACACACAAGACTCTATGACGATCTCGGGTCAACAGACTAAGCTGTACTAGTGTCACCAGAGAACTGCCATCTGACGTGAGGTATAATCCCATCTGGGAGTTCTCGGCGAGTCCGTTCAGTGTACCCAGTCTCCACTGAGCACCCGCATACCATCTCCGATGTCAAACACCAATGGATATGGGATCATCCATCGCCCATCACATAGGTCGAGAAGATATACGCTGGTCTACTCTGGAATATCGATGCCCCGTCTCGATATTCCCACGACTAGGAACATTGAAGGATGTACTCATAGACTACCCAGGCCCCACTAGTATGATCTACATCATAGTCCTGGAAGTCGAGTACACATCCTAAGGGCTTTATCAACATGTAACAGAGAGACTGAAAGTATACATGTTAAGATAAAGAGCAACCAGATAGCATACTATCATGTCGAGCAAGAAAGTCATACCTATATATGTCCCAGCATCCACTACAATATACATCCAATGTACAGTAATGGCCTCTAGGGCATACATATAACTAACAATCTCCCACTTGCACTTGGGCCATCTGTAGCAGTGGTTGCAGTATCTAATACTCAACCATCCCATATAAGTCTTTCTCTAGGATAAAGCCTTTGTGAGTGGATCCGCCGTGTTGTCCTCTTAGTCTACTCTCCTAACCTAGATCACCCTGGAGATCAACTATCTCTATGATCAGGTGATGCTGCCTCAGAATATGTCTTGGTCACTGATGGGACCAGGGTTCCTGGGCCAAAGCCACATTTCCATTGTCACACAATGGTAGGAACCTAGTTCATCTCATGAACCAATATACACCCAAACTGCCTCTTTGGTAGTATCTTTAATAGCGATGTTACCAGCCTTTATCGTCTAGTCTGCCACGGTATCTATCTTGGAACTCTTCCAACATACCGTCCCTCCACTGAGGGTAAAGATATTGCCTGCGACTGATATTCAGTCGTTTTTATCACCCTGGAACCTTTCCAGTGATTCTCCCCAGGATCGATTGATACCATCTCACTAAACCTAGTGAGAAGCCTAATATCCATTTAGATCTATCTCATAGATCCAAATCCCAGGATTTAGGAGGTATCACCTTTATCCTATTAGAGAATCCTTGTGATAAGAGGAGATTGACCAAGCGTAGCATAGGAAACTCTTTTCCTATCAAGAGTATGTTGTCCACGTACTCTACGAGGATCACCACCTTACTCTCTACTACCGTTTTGTATATACAAGGTTCATCTACCATTTTGATGAAGTCAAACTCTTTGACTACCACATCAAAACAGATGTTCCAACTCCGCGATGCCTTCTTCATTTTGTAAAGCAACTTGCATACGTTTCCGCTGCTCCCACTGTTTATGAAGCCCTCTCACTGTATACTTATAGACTCTCTCTTCTAAAATATCATTTAGAAGAGTAGTCATGACACCCAACCGCCAGATATTGTAGTCATGGTATGTAGCAATGGCAAGTAGGATCTGGATGGACTTAAGCATAGCCATTGGAAAAGGTTTCATCATTATCCACGCCTGGTCGATGACGAAAACCTTTAACAAGTCTAGCTTTGAAAGTCTCAACTTTTCCATCTACACCAAGTAATCTTCTCAAGATATACTTGCTCCTGATGGAGATTTAACCCTTCAGATATAGCAACCAAAGTCCATACTTTGTTGGTGTAGATGGATTCCATCTCAGATCGCTAAGCATCCAACCATTCTTACAGAGTCCCTACTCTCGATGGCCTGCTCGAAACTAGTTGGGTCATCATCTCATGATGCATTCCTCGCTCCCACTGTCATCGAGAAACCGAAGTATCTCTCAGGCGGATAAGGAACCCTGCTCGATCGGCGGAGAGGCTGAGGTTCGTCGGGGACTATTGAATCCTTTGGTTCTGTCAAATCATCATCTGCAGTTTTGTATAGCTGGAACCTTTCCAGTTCTACAGAACTGACCTTGCCTCGATCTTATCCGGATTTTGCTTTTGACATAGGCCGGACAATCCCAAATCATAACTTACTTAAGAGATAGGCTCTTCCCATACCATATCTTATATGGAGTGGTAGGCACTGATTTGATTTGAACCTAATTCAATAGGTATGCAGCTACTCAAGTGCACAACCCCTTAAAAGAAATAGGTAACTCAGTAATACTCATCATAGAGCACACCATATCTAATATGGTGCGATTGCCCCGCCCCGATACACCGTTGTGCTGTGGTATATTCAGAGGAGTAATACGGAGAGAGAATCTCATTCTCCTTTAGAATTGTTCAGGAATTCTATGCACAAGTATTCTCCTACCTGATCTTACCATAGGACATAATACTTATACCCGGTTTTTGGTTCTCTACTTCTAACTTATATTCGGGGATTATCTCAAAAGTTTCGGACCTATGTTTCAACAGGAACATATAACTGAGCCTTGAGAGATCATCAGAGAATGTAATGAAGTACAAAGAACCGGTCCTGGCATGTGTAGACAGGGGACCTTGCATACATCATCATGTATCAGTCCCAAGAGTTTACTAACTCTTTCTCTGTTTCCAATAAACAGAGCTATGGTCATCTAATCTTTATGACATGACTGGCAAGTTTCACAAGATGTAAATTCAAACTGATTTAAATATGCATCTAAATGTAACTTCAGCCAGTCTGGTCGTATTGATATGACCTAGTCTACAATGCCTCAAGAAGGATTCGTTCATTTCTGAACTCTTCCTCTTGTGTGTGTTCTGTATACTAGGAACTGTAGTTTGATTTAGAACGTCAATGCTTTTAGATAACGTACCTGAACCGATCAACTTTTGAAATAGGAAATGTTCAAAACATTATCCATCAATACAAAATTATATCCTCTCTTTACTAATAAAGAGACTGATATGATTTTGTATATCAGGTTCGATATCTAATAGCATTTGTTCAGAATCAATGTATTTGTAATACAGGGTGACAGTGACCAACAGACTTGGCTGCAACACTTGCACCGTTTTCTGTTTCATGAAACTTATCACCCGTACTCAGTTCTCTACCTTTCTGTAGCCCTATGTAACGGATTACATTTGCAGGATCTGTAGGGTTCCTAGGCACCCTAGTGAGGTCTCACAAGGCATCAACCATGCCAATTTCAAAAATTATGGTGCCGAGAAACCCTAGTGTACGGATTGTTGGCTAGAAATCTAGGCGAAAAACAATCTAGTTAACAACTTAACTAATGGGATATCGGAAATACAACCTTTGTAGATCCGGTGCTCCACCTCCATAGCTCCGCAACGAAGTCATCTCCGCTGTCCAAAAGGAATCCGGGCTCTAGAGTCGGCTTCGTCGGAGAAAAAGCGAGCTAGGTCGTCGATGTCCATGCCGAAGATGATCTACGTCGAGGCATCGCTAAATCAAGCTCCACCTTCTCCAAGCCCTAAAAACTTGTGAAGGAAACACACTCTACTACTTGGCAAGAGGTAGAGGATGAAGAAATAGAAAGTGGGTAGACTTTAGAATTGGATTTCTCACTCTTTATCATCAATCACCATTGATGACCTTGCTTTCTTCACTTGAAGAAAAATGAGGAAGAAGAAGATAATAGTTATGATAAGTTAATTAAAAAGGATAAATTATCTCAATACTTATCATAACCTAACTCTAGTTAAGTGTAGAGAATAGACCATGGTTTGCTTAAATGGTTAGGGTTAAGAATGAAGACAAGAAAGGTGACTAAGTCAAAGGTTCATGAATCTTCAACAAACAAACAAACAAAGCCACCATTCTTTCTTTATCTTATCCAAAACAAATAAATAAATAAATAAGATAATCAAAACCCTAATCATTAACTTAACCATGGTTTAATCTTTACACTTAACCAAGTTAACATGTATCATCAAACATGATACAAACAAGTGCACAAAAGTATATCGCATATACAATGCGCACATCCGAGTGAGAAAATCCATCTTAAGTGAACCGATACTAGTTAACGCAAAGTAATATATCAAATATATAATTATGCATTAAATCATTAAATCAACACTTGATTTAACGATCCGGTCATATCGCATATAACCGACTAGTATCGAATGTATCGGCTTATCGAATCAACCCTCGATTCGATAACTAGGTTATATCGCATATAACCATTCGACACATTCATCGCGAGAATGAAATACGGTATCACATGCACGCATTATTCTCGGTCCCGCACATATCTCATATGCGCTCCTATTTCGTTTCGCTTGAGCCAGGAAACCTCTGTGTAGGACTCTAAAGACTCGTCAATACGCCGGAAGCAGATGATGATCATATCAAACATCCACAAGCCGCAAGCGGTCTGCTAAACGTAACGGCCACCCGGGTATTGAGCGATCAGAAGATCGACGAGCAAGCCCGCTCACACTCCTGTGAATCCAACCAGTAACACTACCGTACAGTCCGGTCTGATCGTCTGATATATCGCATATCTCGCCTAGGGGTGGTAAACGTCAGACCCCAATAGCTCGATAAGTCGTGTCGATATGAGGTCTATAACTGTTCGAGAAACTACTGGTAACACTTACCAGTAAATCTCAGCAACCCTGGCCAGGGATTTCCTGTTATAGCCAATCGAACACAGCGCAACATCAACTCCCTATACCGGGAGAGACGAATCCCCTCCTATCGCTCATTGCCTCCATATGACTCGGGACTGTACCCAAAAACCACCGTTTTGCACGCCCTCTTGGACGTGGTAAGATGGAAATCAAAGAACAGTGGGAACCACACAAGACTCTATGACGATCTCGGGTCAACAGACTACTCTGTACCAGTGTCACCAGAGAACTGCCATCTGACGTGAGGTATAATACCATCTGGGAGTTCTCGGCGAGTCCGTCCAGTGTACCCAGTCTCTACTGAGCACCCGTATACCATCTCTGATGTCAAACACCAATGGATATGGGATCATCCATCGCCCATCTGTATGGGTCGAGAAGGTATACGCTAGTCTACTCTGGTATATCGATACCCCGTCTCGATACACCCTCGACTAGGGACTTTGAAGGATGTACTTATGGACTACCATGTCCCCACTAGTATGATCCGCATCATAGTCCAGGTAGTCAAGCACACATCCTAAGGGCTTTACCAACATGTAACAGAGAGACAATCAGTATACACGTTAAGGTAAAGAGCAACCAGATAGCATACTATCATGTCGAGCAAGAAAGTCCTCCCTATATATGTTCCAACATCCACTACAATATACATCCTATGTACAGTAATGGCCTCTAGGGCATACATATAACTAACAATCTCCCACTTGCACTAAGGCCATCTGTAGCAGTGGTTGCAGTATCTCATACTCAACCATCCCATAAAAGTCTCTCTCTGGGAAAAGGCCTTTCGTGAGTGGATCCGCTGTGTTTGTCCTCTGAGTCTACTCTCCTAACCTCGATCCCTTGGAGATCAACCATCTCCATGATCAGGTGATACTGCCTTAGAATATGTCTGGATCACTGATGGGATGGACGTTCCTTGGCATAAGCCACAACTCCATTGTCACACAATGGGAGGAACATGGTTCATCTTATGAACCAATATATACCCAAACAGCCTCTTTGGTAGCATCTTAAATAGCGATGTATCAAGCCTTTATCGTCTAGTATGTCACGGTATCTAGCTTGGAACTCTTCCAACATACCGTCCCTGTATTGAGGGTAAAGACAATGCCTGCGACTGACATTCAGTCGTCTTTATCTCCCTGGAACACTTCCAGTGATTCTCCCCTGGATCGATTGATACCATCTCACTACATCTAGTGAGAATTCTAACATCCATTTAGATCTATCTCATAGATCCAAAACCCCAGGATTTAGTAGGTATCACTTTGATCCTACACGGAGAATCTTTGTGATAAGCGGAGATTGATCGAGCGTAGCATAAGAAACTCCTTCCCTATCAAGGGTATGTCATCCACGTACTCTACGAGGATCGTTACCATACTCCCTACTACCTTTTCGTTTATACAAGGTTCATCTACCATTTTGATGATGTCAAACTCTTTGACTAATTCATCAAAACAGATGTTCTAACTCCGCGATGCCTGCTTTATCCTATAAAGCATCTTGCACACGTTTCCGCTGCTCCCACTGTCTACGAAGCCCTCTGGCTGTGTACTTATAGACGCTCTCTTCTAAATCATCATTTAGAAAAGCAGTCAAGACACCCAACCACCAGATATCGCAGTCATGGTATGTAGCCGTGACAAGTAGGATCTGGATGGACTTAAGCATAGCTACTTGAAAAGGTTTCATCATTATCCACACCTGGTCAATGATGCAAACCTTTAACAAGTCTAGCTTTGAAAGTCTCAACTTTTCCATGTACACCAAGTAATCTTCTCAAGATATACTTGCTCCTGATGGGGATTTAACCCTTCAGATATAGCAGCTAAAGTCCATACTTTGCTGGTGTATAAGGATTCCAATTCCATCTCAGATCACTAAGCATCCAGCCATTCTTACAGAGTCTTACTCCTGATGGCCAGCTCGAAACTAGTTGGGTCATCATCTCATGATGCATTCCTCGCTCCCACTGTCATAGAGAAACCGAAGTATCTCTCAGGTGGGTGAGGAACCCTACTAGATCGGCGGAGAGGCTGAGGTTCGTTGGTTTCCACTGAATCCTCTGGTTGTACCAAATCATGCTGTAGTTTGTATAGCTGGAACACTTCCAGTTCTACATAACAGACCTTGCCTCGAGCTTGTCCGGATTTTGCTTTTAGACATAGGCCGGACAACCCCAAATCTTA
Source organism: Agapanthus africanus (assembly GCA_030015575.1). Classification (NCBI taxonomy): domain Eukaryota; kingdom Viridiplantae; phylum Streptophyta; class Magnoliopsida; order Asparagales; family Amaryllidaceae; genus Agapanthus; species Agapanthus africanus. The sequence continues at coordinate 261,458,763 of JASDDO010000014.1, forward strand.
ACTAGCTTAAGACATGGGCTCTTCCCTTTCCATATCTCATATGGAATGGTAGGCAACTGATTTGATTGGAACCCTATTCAATAGGTATGCAGCTTCTCAAGTGCATAACACCCAAAAGGAAATAGGTAGCTCAGTATTACTCATCATAGAGCACACCTTATCACATAGGGTGTAATAGCTCCACCCCGATATACCATCGTGCTATGGTGTATGCGGAGGAGTAATGCTGAGAGAGAATCACATTCTCCTTTAGAAAAGTCCAGGATTTCCGTGCTCAAGTATTCTCCTCTTCGATCACATCAAAGGACATAATACTTATACCCTTATTGGTTCTCTACTTCTAACTTATATTCTATGAATATCTCAAAAGGTTCGGACTTGTGTTTCAACAGGAACATATGTCTGAATCTTGAGAGATTATCAGAGAATGTAATGAAGTACAAAGAACCGGTCTTGGCATGTGTAGACAGGGGACCTACATACATCAACATGTATCATCCCAAGAGTTCACTAACTCTTTCTCTGTTTCCAATAAACAGAGCTAGTGTCATTTTATCTTTGTGACATGACTGGCGAGTTTCACAAGATGTAAGTTCAAACGAATTTAAATATGCATCTTTATGTAACTCTAGCCAGTCGGGTCTCATTGATCTGACCTAGTCTACAATACCTCAAGAAGGATTCGTTTATTTCTGAACTCTTCCTCTTGTGTGTGTTCCATATACTAAGAACTGTAGTTTGATTTAGAACATCAATGCTTTTAGATAACGTGCCTGAACCGATCAACTTTTGATATAGGAAATGTTCAAAACATTATCCATCAATACAAAATTATATCCTTTCTTTACTAATAAAGAGACTGATATGATTTTGTATATCAGGTTCGGTATCTAATAACATTCGTTCAGAATCAATGTATTCTGGTAATACAGGGTGACAGTGACCAACAGACTTGGCTGCAACACTTGCCCCGTTTTCTGCCTCATGAAACTTATCACCCGTTCTCAGTCCTCTACCTTTTTGTAGCCCTATGTAACAGATTACTTATCTGGGATCCTGATCTGGTATCACATACCCAGGACGTAAAGGATACTGAGAAACAGTTCTCTGTAATGAACACACCCGAAGATGATGCATCAGCATCCACTCTCTTCGTTTGGGCGGCACGGGAAATCTGGTATTCCCCAATTTCCTGCTCTGTCTTATAACAATTATAAGTTGGAGCGGGACCAACGTTCCCCAGCTCAGTATAACAAGCGGGTTCGGTCAATAATCCGTATTATTATCTTGATTAAGGCGTGATATGGTCGCTACCAGGAGAGAGAGAGAAGAAAACACTCAACGTGCGCTCTTGCAAGAATAGATTGGTTATTATTTTATCTAATCAGGATGGCTCCCACTGCTTTTTATCAAATCTTTCTTCAAACCCTAAAAGGAAAGACTAGCCGGGATTAATTACACACTACAAGTTCACCAATCTTTCAGCCAGGCCAGTGTCGGTACTTTGAGGGAGGTCTCCCGTGCTTTCGCACGAACCTAATTAATGTAAACCTCGTTTTCCCAGAGGCATAACCTCGTTAACACCTTTCTAGACACCTACTTGATCGGCTAATTGTAATGTGTAAAACTCTCCCAGGAGTAACTCTTACTCGCAGCGGGTATCAGGATCCAACTATCTCATAGAAGGTATGCAATCTCATTGCAAATTTCAACACTTGAAATTCCCGATAATCTTTTGCCCCTAGCGTCCTATGACCTTGACGCAGGCCAACAAACCATAGTCCGCTAGTCAAGTTCAACCCGTCATTTCCTGATTGAATTAAACCCACCCGCACGACCCTTGACGCAGGCCAACAAAGTCGCACGACTACCCAAATCCAATCACATCATATGCTTATGCAGATAAGCACCAGTTAGCTACCGCACACTACGCCTTGACGCAGGCCAACAAACGTAGCACGAATACTAAGTACTACTTATCTGAAATGACGGAGGGCTACGACAGGTTTTTCTGAAAACCTATTGCGTAATGAACTTGATATCGTTGTAGGATCGAATGATTTTAAAATGGTGTGTTTTTTAGGCTTTTCTAGTTTTGCTAAAGGAGTCACTCCCGGTGAAGGGATCGTCGGTCCTTTCCTCGTCGAATGAGGTGCGGGATATATCGTATATATCACTGTGCAAAGCAAAAACTTTTAAAAGCAATCAAAAGACAAATCGAGGGTGTAGCATCTGCCAGTTATTGCTAAAGGAGTCACTCCCGGTGAAGGGATCTCGGTCGTTTCCTTATTGAATAAGGTGCCGGATATATCGTATATACCGCTGTGCAAAGCAAGAACTGTAGCTACCTGTTTTATTTTGAAATTTGATTCAACAACATCTTAGGTTTCTTTTATTTCATTAATCACATTAATGAAGTCCCATCATTTAAGTACCTAAACATCACAGATAAATACGACGTACACTTATGCCATCCGCATTCGCCTCGATGTCCCCTCATGCACCGTTAGGTTAGGTAACTAATGGCAGAGCAGGGAAGGGCTAGCGCGGGTATAAAACATAAGTAACGTCTATATAGTATATCATATATACTATATACTGTATCTATCACAGAACATCACATGATCACATCACAGATATCGCAGCAGAAAAATCATATGAAATATTGGATATACTAGGACGTCCGTGTTTTCAATACGAGCCAGTATAAAACACGGATTCCACGGTCGTGATGAATAGCCAAACCCACACCCCTAGAACCCTACGAGAGCGGCAAGCAAACCTACCAATTCTGGAGTTAGGAGACCCGGACTCGACTCCTCGAGTTTGTCTCCCACTGGACTCCAGAACCCGGTTACTTGTGCCCTCCTCTTTGGGTCTATCCTAGTGCGGAAAAGTAAATAATATACAAACGGTGACAACTTCCGCAACCTGGAAGCGCCCCAATAAAAGAATATTACATACAAGTTTTTACATGAATGAAAATGAAAAACACTCATCTCACATAAAAACCCCCGGCTATTCAAAGACGACGATCCAATATAACATATCCAGCAACACATAACATCATATGTCATCAACGTAAGTAAATATGCGCATCCCAATTGTCGTTGACATATAGCAACGAAACCGGCGATATCACATATTACACTTACGGTCACAGAAAAGAAAGTGTAAAACTACAACAGTTGGAATCCGCAACCACCTCAGACATCGCATGCCTGACCAAATGAATTACTTAGACATCACATGCCTAACAATTATAAACCCCGCATTTTAGTCTCATTATCGAAAACACTTTTCAATACCAAGTCGGGTAATTCAACAAGATTCCCGACATCCTGATCGAATGCTCGTCGCAAACTTTAGTAGGCGGCCGCACCCCCGAAACCGTCGACGAAGTGCACCAAGGCGGAACACCGCTACCGCGAGCACCCTGACGGATGCTTTCGGCGACGGGGTTCTCCTACAGTCACTTGGTCGGGGCTATGGAGTGAGGCTGTCTATTAAGTTTACCCGGCGAGTATCCGCGTACGCTACGTGATTGCGACGGACTTTTGATCACATCAAAATTCCGTGGCAACCGATCAAGTGAGACTAAATTGCTAGATTGACAACATTCATTCAGTTATCACATAACTATTGTGAATTCCAATTATTGTATCCCATTCCAGATAATTAGAAAATGTTAAACTTTCCGATTGAACATTCGAACACCCAAGTTTTCCCGATACAGATCAACACATGAAATAAGTCTAACAACATTCAGTTCGTGCCTCAGTACCGACGGTCCAGCCGTAGAAGGGTCAAGCCAACGCCTCACATGTGGCACGCCGTACTGCCCCAAACCCGAAGGTTCAAAGGGCAGTTCAAGACGGTCACATAATCGAGTTAAGGTTTGTTGTCTTCTAGAGGGTCCATCGCGTTACTTGCACTACTTAGAACGTCGTTAAACTACGGAAAAATCCAACACTTGGAAGTTTCCCGACAGGGAAAAAATTGGGTATTTATATCCGGTCGAACTTTTTAACATATTCTAAAATTTGTCCGGAAAGCCACACAGACAAAATTTGATAATCCGATCAAAACACCGAATCCCCAAAACAACTCCAGAAAATGCAAACTCTGGAAAAATTATTAAAAATACCCAGGAGAACCAGCACTGTTAAATAGGAGTTACTGTGCAAACTAATTTAAATATTATGGCCGTACGGCCGCGGATCCGCCGCGTGAGCCTTGCTCATGCCGCGGAACCGCGGTGGTAAAATTGAATCAGGTCCACGAAATTTACAGTAATTCCTAGAAAACCCTGCTTGATTTTCTGCATATTTTTAATGTTGAAAAATCCCAGTTTTTAGAAAAAGGACAGAGAGCATGTTCCGGGTTAGTTTTTCGGTTCGATCGGACTTCAAATTCCGTCTGGACTTCGCCTAAGGCTCTAGCTAGGCTCTGATACCACTGTAGGGTTCCTAGGCACCCTAGTGAGGTCTCACAAGGTATCAACCATGCCAATTTCAAAAATTATGGTGCCGAGAAACCCTAGTGTACGGATCGTTGGCTAGAAATCTAGGCGAAAAACAATCTAGTTAACAACTTAACTAATGGGATATCGGAAATACAACCTTTGTAGATCCGGTGCTCCACCTCCATAGCTCCGCAACGAAGTCGTCTCCGCTGTCCAAAAGGAATCCGGGCTCTAGAGTCGGCTTCGTCGGAGAAAAAGCGAGCTAGGTCGTCGATGTCCATGCCGAAGATGATCTACGTCGAGGCATCGCTAAATCAAGCTCCACCTTCACCAAGCCCTAAAAACTTGTGAAGGAAACACACTCTACTACTTGGCAAGAGGTAGAGGATGAAAAAATAGGAAGTGGGTAGACTTTAGAATTGGATTTCTCACTCTTTATCATCAATCACCATTGATGACCTTGCTTTCTTCACTTGAAGAAAAATGAGGAAGAAGAAGATAATAGTTATGATAAGTTAATTAAAAAGGATAAATTATCTCAATACTTATCATAACCTAACTCTAGTTAAGTGTAGAGAATAGACCATGGTTTGCTTAAATGGTTAGGGTTAAGAATGAAGACAAGAAAGGTGACTAAGTCAAAGGTTCATGAATCTTCAACAAACAAACAAACAAAGCCACCATTCTTTCTTTATCTTATCCAAAACAAATAAATAAATAAATAAGATAATCAAAACCCTAATCATTAACTTAACCATGGTTTAATCTTTACACTTAACCAAGTTAACATGTATCATCAAACATGATACAAACAAGTGCACAAAAGTATATCGCATATACAATGCGCACATCCGAGTGAGAAAATCCATCTTAAGTGAACAGATACTAGTTAACGCAAAGTAATATATCAAATATATAATTATGCATTAAATCATTAAATCAACACTTGATTTAACGATCCGGTCATATCGCATATAACCGACTAGTATCGAATGTATCGGCTTATCGAATCAACCCTCGATTCGATAACTAGGTTATATCGCATATAACCATTCGACACATTCATCGCGAGAATGAAATACGGTATCACATACACGTATTATTCTCGGTCCTGCACATATCTCATATGCGCTCCTATTTCGTTTCGCTTGAGCCAGGAAACCTCTGTGTAGGACTCTAAAGACTCGTCAATACGCCGGCAGCAGATGATGATCATATCAAACATCCACAAGCCGCAAGCGGTCTGCTAAACGTAACGGCCACCCGGGTATTGAGCGATCAGAAGATCGACGAGCAAGCCCGCTCACACTCCTGTGAATCCAACCAGTAACACTACCGTACAGTCCGGTCTGATCGTCTATATGTCGCATATCTCGCCTAGGGGTGGTAAACGTCAGACCCCAATAGCTCGATAATTCGTGTCGATATGAGGTCTATAACTGTTCGAGAAACTACTGGTAACACTTACCAGTAAATCTCAGCAACCCTGGCCAGGGATTTCCTGTTATAGCCAATCGAACACAGCGCAACATCAACTCCCTATACCGGGAGAGACGAATCCCCTCCTATCGCTCATTGCCTCCATGTGACTCGGGACTGTACCCAAAAACCACCGTTTTGCACGCCCTCTTGGACGTGGTAAGATGGAAATCAAAGCACAGTGGGAACCACACAAGACTCTATGACGATCTCGGGTCAACAGACTACTCTGTACCAGTGTCACCAGAGAACTGCCATCTGACGTGAGGTATAATACCATCTGGGAGTTCTCGGCGAGTCCGTCCAGTGTACCCAGTCTCTACTGAGCACCCGTATATCATCTCTGATGTCAAACACCAATGGATATGGGATCATCCATCGCCCATCTATATGGGTCGAGAAGGTATACGCTAGTCTACTCTGGTATATCGATGCCCCGTCTCGATACACCCTCGACTAGGGACTTTGAAGGATGTACTTATGGACTACCATGTCCCCACTAGTATGATCCACATCATAGTCCAGGTAGTCAAGCACACATCCTAAGGGCTTTACCAACATGTAACAGAGAGACAATCAGTATACACGTTAAGGTAAAGAGCAACCAGATAGCATACTATCATGTCGAGCAAGAAAGTCCTCCCTATATATGTCCCAGCATCCACTACAATATACATCCTATGTACAGTAATGGCCTCTAGGGCATACATATAACTAACAGGATCCTGATCCGGTATCTAATACCTAGGACGTAGAGGACACTGAGAAACAGTTCTTTATAATGAACACACCCGAAGGAGATGTATCATATGCACTTTCTTCGTTTGGGTGGCATAGGAATTCTGGTATTCCCCTATTTCCTGCTCTGTCTTATAATAATTATAAGTTGGAGCGGGACCAAAGTTCCCCAGCTCAGTATAACAAGCGGGTTCGGTCAATACATCCATATTATTATCTTGATTAAGGCGTGATATGGTCGCTACCTGGAGAGAGAGAGAAGAAAACACTCTGCGTGCGCTCTTGCAAGATTAGATTGGTTATATATTTTATCTAATCAGGATGGCTCCCAATGTTTTTATCAAATCTTCCTTCAAACCTTAAGAGGAAAGACTATCCGGGATTAATTACACTCTACAAGTTCGCCATTCTTTCAGCCAGGCCAGTGTCGGTACTTTGAGGGAGGTTCCCCGTGCTTTCACACGGACCTAATTACAGTAAACCTCGTTTTCCCAGAGGCGTAACCCCGTTGAAACCTTTCTAGACACCTACTTGATCGGCTAATTGCAAAGTGCAAAACTCTCCCAGGAGTAACAATTACTCGCAGTGGGTATTGGGATCCAACTATCATATAGAAGGTATGCAATCTCATTGCAAATTTCAACACTTGAAACTCCCGATAAAGGTTTTTACCCCTAGCACTTATGACCTTAACTATGGTCAACAAATCATAAGTACTAGTCAAGTTCTACCCGTCATTTCATGATTAATTAGACCCACCCACATGACCCTTAACTAAGGTCAACAAAGTCACGCGACTGTCCTAACTAATCGCATCATATGCGGTGTAGGAAGACATCACTTAGCTACCGTACACTGTGCCTTGACTATGGTCAACAAACACAGCACGAATACTAAGTACTCTACTTCCTAAAATGATGGAGGGTTGCGAATGGTTTTTATGAAAAACTTTAACGCTTTGAACTTGATCTCGTTGCGGAATCAAATGGTTTTTAAATGGAGTGTTTTTGAGGCTTTTCTAGTTTTGCTAAAGGGGTCACTCCCGGTGAAAGGATCGTCGGCCCTTTCCTCATCGAATAAGGTGCAGGATATATCAAATATAGCGCTGTGCAAAGAAGAAACTATAGAAGCAATCAAAAGATAAACCGAGAGTTGTAGCATCTGCCAGTTATTTCTAAAGGAGTCACTCCCGGTGAAGGGATCTCGGTCCTTTCCTTATCGAATAAGGTGCAGGATGTTCTACAAGGAACACCGCGATGAAAAGCAAGAATTGCAGCTACCTGTTTTATTTTTGAAATTCGATTCCACAACATCTTTTAGGTTTATTTTCTTTCATTAATCACATTAATGAATATCCCATCATTTAAGTCTACCTAAACATCACAGATAAATATAACGTACGCTTATGCCATCCGCATTCGCCTCGATGTCCCGTCTGCACCGTTAGGTTAGGTAACTAAAGCCAGAGCGAGGCAGGGATAGCATGGGTGTAAAACATAAGCAACGTCTATATAATATATCATATATACTATATACCATATCTATCTGAACAAATCACATGATCACATCACAGATAACGCAGCAGAAAATATCATATGAAATATTGGATATACTAGGACGTCCGTGTTTTTAATACGAGCCAGTATAAAACACGGATTCCACGGTCGTGATGAATAGCCAATCCCACACCCCTAGACCCCTATGAGAGCGGCAAGCAACCCTACCAATTCTAGGGTTAGGAGACCCGGACTCGACTCCTCGAGATGGTCTCCCACTGGACCGTAGAACCCGGTTACTTGTGCTCCCCTCCTTGGGTCTATCCTAAAGCGGAAAAGTAAATAATATACAAATGGTGACATCATCCGCAACCTGGAAGTGCCCCAATAAAAGAATATTACATACAAGTTTTTACATGAATGAAAATGAAAAACACTCATCTCACATAAACCCCCCCCGGCTATTCAAACACGACGATCCAATATAACATATCCAGCAACACATAACATCACATGTCATCAACGTAAGTAAATATGCGCATCCCAATTGTCGTTGACATATAGCAACGAAACCGGCGATATCATATATTACACTTACGGTCACAGAAAAGAAAGTGTAAAACTACAACAGTTGGAATCCGCAACCTCTTTAGACATCGCATGACTAATCAAATGAATTCCTTAGACATCGCATGCCTAACAATTATAAACCCCGCATTTTAGTCTCATTATCGAAAACTCTTTTCAATATCAAGTCGGGCAATTCAACAAGATTCCCGACATTTTGATCGAATGCTCGTCGCAAACTTTATTAGGCGGCCGCAACCCCGATGCCGTCGACGAAGTGCACCAATGCGGAACACCACTGCCGCGAGCACCCGAATGGATGCTTTCGGCAACGGGGTTCTCCTACAGTCACTTGGTCGGGGCTATGGGGCGTGGCTGTCTATTAAGTTTACCCGGCGAATATCCGCGTACGCTACGTGATTGCGACGGACTTTTGATCGCATCAAAATTCCGTGGCAACCGATCAAGTGAGACTAAACTGCTATGTTTATAACATCCAAATCAGTTATCTCATAACTGCTTGTGGATTCCAAATATTGTATCACATTCCAGATAAATAGAAAATGTTAATCTTTCCGATCGAACAATCAAACACCCAAGTTTTCCCGAAACAGCTCAACACATGAAATAAGTTTAAAAACATTCATTTCATGCCTCAGTACTAATGGTCCAGCCGTAGAAGGGTCAAGCCAACGCCTCACATGTGGCACGCCGTACTGCCCCAAACCCTAAGGTTCAAAGGGCAATTCAAGACGGTCACATAATCGAGTTAAGGTTTGTTGTCTTCTAGAGGGACCATCGCGTTACTTGCACTACTTAGAACGTCATTAAACTACGGAAATATCCAACAATTGGAAATTTCCCGACAGGGGAAAAAGTGGGTATTTATATCCGGTCGAACTTTTTAACATATTCTGAATAATCCGGAAAAACACATAGACAAAATTAGACAATCCGATCGAATCTACAAACTCACAAAACAACCCAGAAAACTCAACTCTTGAATACAGATTAAAAATTCCCAGAAAAAACAGCACTGTAATATAAGAATTACTGTGCAAAAATCAATGAAGGATGCTCCCGTACGGCCGCGGAACAGCCACAGGAGCCATGCTCGTGCCGCGGTTCCGCGGCGGTTTGATTGAATTGGGCTCTCGTTTTGCATAGTAACACCTAGAAAACCCTGCTGATTTTTCTGCATATTTTTAATTCACAAAAATCCCAGTTTTGAAAAAATGTACAGAGAAGGGTTTTGGATTAGGGTTTCGGGTTCGATCGGGATTCTAACTTCGTCTACACTTCGCCTAAGGCTCTAGCTAGGCTCTGATACCACTGTAGGGTTCCTAGGCACACTAATGAGGTTCCAGAACAGATCAACCATGCCAAAATCAAATTTTACAAGTGCCGAGAAACCCTAATGCGAGATCGTAAACTAGAGGTAATGCGAAACTAAAGCAAGTTAACAACTTTAACTAAAATGAAAGGGGCTACAACAATTGTAGATCCGGTCCTCCACTTCCTTAGCTCCGTGATGACATCCCTCCGCTGCGATCATCGGATCCTGGACTCTAGCGATGGTTTCGTCGAAGAAATGATCAGGCTAGATCGTCGACTTCGATGCCGAAGATGATCTACATCGAGGCAACTCAAGATCAAGCTTCATCTTCACCAAGTCATGAAACTTGTGAAGAAAACACCCTATACTACATGGCAAGTGGTAGAGGATGAAGAAATAGGAAGTGGGTTCACTTTTGATTTGGATTTCTCACTTGGAATCATCACTTGGAAAAATCTAGCAATGGTTTCTTCTCTTCATGAAGAAGATGAAGAAGAAGAAAGAAAAAGAATTATGAATCATTTTCAAAAAGAAAATCAAGTGATGGTTATCATAATGCAACCATGGGTGAGTTAAACTAGTGTAGAGACTAAACTAGGGTTTAGGTGAATGGTTAGGTTAAGGAAAGAAACAAAATGGTCAAAACTTCATGAAGCTTCAACAAAAAAACAAAGCAAGCCACCATTTCATTTCTTGCCAAAATGAATAAATAAATAAATGAATAAATAAATAAATCAAACCCTAACCATTAACCTAATCATAGTTTAAAGCATACACACACCCAAGTTTGGATGTATCATCAAACATGATACAAACTAGTGCACAAAACTATATCATATATACAATATGCACATCAAGTGAGAAAATCCATCATAAGTGAACAAATACTAGTTAATGTAAAGTAATATATCAAATATATAATTATACATCAATTCATTAAATCAACACTTGATTTAATGATCCGGTCATATTGCATATAACCGACTAATATCAAGTGTATCAATGTATCGAATCAACACTTGATTCGGTAACCCGGCTATATCTCATATAACTGTCCAATGATACATATCGCGAGAATAGAATACAGTAACACATACTCGTATTATTCTCGGTCCCGCACATATCTCATATGCGCTCCTATTTCGTTTCGCTTGAGCCAGGAAACCTCTGTGTAGGACTCTAAAGACCCGTCAATACGCCGGCAGCAGGTGATGATCATATCAAACACCCACAAGCCGCAAGCGGTCTGCTAAACGTAATGGCCACCCAGGTATTGAGCGATCAGAAGATCAACGAGCAAGCCCGCTCACACTCCTGTGAATCCAACCAGCAACACTTACCGTACAGTCCAGTCTGTTCGTCTGATATGTCGCATATCTCGCCTAGGGGTGGTAAACGTCAGACCCCAGTAGCTCGATAAGTCATGCCAATGTAAGGTCCACAACAAGCGTGAAACTACTGATAACACTTACCAGTAAATCACTGCAACCCTGGCCAGGGATTTCCAGTTATGGCCAGTCGATTATAGCGCAACATCAACCCCCAATACCGGGAGAGACGAATCCCCTCCTATCGCTCATTGCCTCCATGTGAATCGGGACTGTACCCAAAAACCACCTGTTTGCATGACTCAGTAGAGCCGTGGTAGGGTGGAAATCAAAGCACAGTGGGAGACACACAAGACTCTATGACGATCTCGGGTCAACAGACTAAGCTGTACCAGTGTCACCAAAGAACTGCCATCTGACGTGAGGTATAATACCATCTGGGTGTTCTCGGCGAGTCCGTTCAATGCACCCAGTCTCCACTGAGCACGCGCATACCATTTCCGATGTCAAACACCAATGGATATGGGATCATCCATCGCCCATCACATGGGTCGAGATGATATATGCTAGTCTACTCTGGAATATCGATGCCCCGTCTCGATATTCCCACGACTAGGAACATTGAAGGATGTACTCATGGACTACCCAGGCCCCACTAGTATGATCTACATCATAGTCCTGGAAGTCGAGTACACATCCTAAGGGCTTTATCAACATGTAACAGAGAGACTGAAAGTATACATGCAAAGATAAAGAACAACCAGATAGCATACTATCATGTCGAGCAAGAAAGTCATACCTATATATGTCCCAGCATCCACTACAATATACATCCAATGTACAGTAATGGCCTCTAGGGCATACATATAACTAACACTTCATGTGCCAAATTTCGGTTCGTGACAAAGTTGGTATCAGAGCGCTAGGTTTTACCTTTCGTAGTGTAGGATGACCTTAGTATGATGGAGTAGATAGCTTAAGCAGAATAATGTAGGGTGTGTATGTCTGCGGCATACTTACGACACGGTACTCTGCCTAAAGTGACCTAAATACTAATTGCTTGAAATTCCTTCCTTGATGATACATATCCTTGTGATTTGATTTCCGTGTTCATATCGAATCCTATTTCCATTTTTAGCCTTTTGCTGCCGATGACTATGAGGGCTCAGAGAGAGGCAGCGAGAGCCAAGGTAAGAGTTGACTAGTTTGGGACGATGACTGGCTGGGACAGTACGCTCATTGTTCAGAAGAAGTTTGATCCGCTTTCGATTGATCGTATTGCGAGGCTTGAGGTAGATATGCAGGACTTGCGCCAAATGATGAGGTCGTTGGTTGAGGCCAGTCGAGCCCGGCGACAGGAGGTTGCCACCCCTGTTACCCAGTTATTCCTTTCTATCAGCACACTGCATTGTGTCATGTAAACAGTAGTAGTGGATGCAGCCTGTTTAGCTGAGGGGAGTCTTCCCGAGACTTTGGGAGTTCCGAGACCGAGGAGGGCAGCAGTACCATATGTTACTTACCGCTTTCACTTCAGGGAGAGTCGTCTTTGCACCTATTGTTGATCCGCATCAGACTTTTGTTCGGAGAGGTCGTGGTCGCGGAAGATTTGTTCCGAGTGTACAGGATGGCAGAGGAGGAGGACTTCTTGTTGCAGGTAGAGTACAGGCACGAGCTTTTGTTTCGACTCATCGGGACGCGTGGGCGTCCAATGCAGATTTTTCAGGTAATCTTTTCCGCATGTTCTTTTGATGTGCATGTTTGTTTAATTTGGGATCTATGCACTCGTTTGTTCAACACACTTTGTGCCGTGGTTGGGCCGAGAGTTGTGTATGCTAGATTAGCCGTTTGTTGTGTTCACTCCTGTTAGCGATCCTTTGGTTGCGCGACACGTGTTTCGGTCATGTGCCAATTCGGTAGGAGATAGAGATTCGTCCGTCGATTTGTTCCTTCTAGAGATGTTGGACTTTGACGTTCTCCGGGGCACGGACTAGTTAGCTACGTGCTATGCGTCTTTGGACTGCCGCGAAAAAACAGTCAGGTTTTTGTTTTCCCGGCGAGTCAGCTCTTGTTGTGCAGGGGGATAGTGGTGCCGCCTCTCACAGCTTGAATTCAACCTTTTTCGCTAGTCGGCTTTTGAGGAGAGGATGTCGAGAATTCTTTGCTTTCATTCGTGATACTGGAGCCACAGTGGGCTTGTTGGACCGGGTTTCTTGTGGGCGAGATTTTCCAGCGTTGTTCCAGATAAGCTGGCGGAGTTTAGAGAGCTTAAGGATCTGCTGCAGAGTTGCTATATAGGGGGACTTGTGCTTCCGAGTGTTTCACTATGGGGGGGCTCCTACTCTGTTCTTCAAGAAGAAGGACGACAGTTTAAGATTGTGAATTGATTGATCATCAATTGAACCGAGTTGCGGTGCGGATTAGGCATCCTTTACCTCGCATTGACGATTTGTTCGATCAGCTCCAGAGTGCGAGACATTTTTCTAAGTTTGTTTTGGGATTAGGTCATCATTGGTTGAGGATTCGGAGTGATGACATTCTGAAGACTGCTTTTATGTGCGCTACGAGCTTTATGAGTTTTGGTGGTGTCTTTGGACTCACCAGTGCCTGTTAGTGATATGTATGCCCTAGAGGCCATTACTGTACATACAATGTATATTGTAGTGGATGCTTGGACATATATAGGGAGGATTTTCTTGCTCGACATGATAGTATGCTATATGGTTGCACTTTATCTTAACATGTAGTCTGATTGTCTCTATGTTACATGTTAATAAAGCCCTTAGGATGAGTACTTGACTACCAGGGCTATGATGCAGATCATATTAGTGGGGACAGTGGAGTCGCTAAGTACATCCTTCAAATGTTCCTAGTCGTAGGTGTATCGAGACAGGGCATCCATATACCAGAGTAGACTAGCGTATAGCTACTCGACCCATGTAGATAGGCGATGGATGATCCCATATCCATTGGTGTTTGACATCAGAGAGAGTATACGAGTGCTCAGTGGAGACTGGGTACACCGGACGGACTCGCCGAGAACTCCCAGATGGTATTATACCTCACGTCATATGGCAGTTCTCTGGTGACACTGGTAAAGGTTAGTCTGTAGACCCGAGATCGTCATAGAGTCTTGTGTGATTCTCACTGTGCTTTGATTTCCATCATACCACGTCCAAGAGGGCGTGCAAAACGGTGGATTTTGGGTATAGTCCCGAATCACATGGAGGCAATGAGCGATAGGAAGGGTTTCATCTCTCCCGGTATACGGAGTTGATGTTGCGTTGTGCTCGATTGGCTATAACAGGAAGTCCTTGGCCAAGGCAGCTTCAGAGATATCCTGGTAAGTGTTATCGGTAGTTTCTCGACCCGTTATGAGCCTCATATCGACACGACTTATCGAGTTACTGGGGTCTGACGTTTACCAACCCTAGACGAGATATGCAACATATCAGACGAAGAGACCGGACTATACGGTAGTGTTACTGATTGGATTCGCATGAGTGTGAGCAGGCTTGCTTGTTGATCTTCTGATCGCTCAATACCCCGGTGACCATTACGTTTAGCAGACCGCTTGCGGCTTGTGGGTGTTTGATATGATCATCACCTACTGCCGGCGTATTGACGAGTCTTTAGAGTCCTACACAGGGGTTTCCTGGCTCAAGCGAAATGGAGTAGGAGCTCATATGTGATATGTGCGGGACCGAGATTGATACGATATGAGATACCGTATTCTATTCTCGCGATTCGTGACATTGATCGGTTGTATGCGATATAGCCGGGTTATCGGATCAAGTGTTGATTCGATAAGTTGTTACACATGATATTAGTCAGTTATAGCCGGATTATTAAATCAAGAGTTGATTTAATAATTTAATGTATAATTATATATTTGATATATTACATTACATTAACTAGTATTTGCTCACTTATGATTTCTTTTCTCACATTGGATACATTGATGTATATATGATATATGTTAAATGTATCATGCTTGGTTACAAATGCAACTAGGGTTTGTAGAGACTAAACCATGCTAGGGTTAAGATTAGGGTTTTTATTTATCTTTAAGTTATTCAAAAAGTATGGATAATTGTCATGGTTGATAATTATTGAAAGCTTGTAGAAGCTTCATTTCTTCTTTGACTTTATCCAATCCTTTTGTCTAGCTTAAGATATTTTTGACCTAACCTTTAACCATAGCTTGTGGTTAACTCTCTACAAGGGTTAAGCATGACATGCTTAACCCTTGGTTGCATTTCTAACCACACATATAATTCATTTGGATGAATTATTGTGAAGGGTTTTTCTTCTTCTTCATCAAGCTCCATGAAAAGCTTGCTAGCTCTAATGGTGCTAAGAGAAAAAGTGTGAGAAAATCAATTCTAAAGTGAGCCCACTTCCTACTTCATCATCCTCTACTACTTGCCATGTAGTATAGGATGTTCTTTTCACAAAGTTCTTGACCTAGTAATGGAATAGCTTGAGTTAGTGTCTCCCTGACGTAGATCATCTTCGGCCTCGAAGTCTTCGAAGAAAGCACGCTTGTTCTTCTTGTGGAGCTTCTCTAGAGTCTGGAGTTCATGATCGTAGCGGAAGGGACATCTATACGAAGCTGTTGAAATGAAGGACCGGTCTACAAAGGTTGTATTCCCGCTCTCTTTATATATTGAAGTGTTTGCATAGTTTATTCCATATAATTTTTGTAGACGATCTATGTTAGGGCTATCTAAATCAGCAAAATTTTAATTTGGCATGGACGATGCCTCCCGAAACCTTGCTGCCGTCGTAGGTAACCCTTCAGTGGTATCAGAGCCATGCTAGAAATTTATACGGATTTTGTTAAGATTACGAAACCGAAACAACTCCGAAACTTGAAACGGAAAACCTTCTTGCTGTCGATTTTTAAAGGTTGTCAAAAATTGTTTTAAACAAGTATAGAGTGATGTATGGGATATATCATGAACACTGGAAAATTTTAGGGGGTTTCTTGAAAATAGGGCCGGCCACCATAGGTCCCATATCGGGCCCAAGCTGAGCACCCCCCTGATTTTTTGCCTGTGTTCCAGTGAGTTGGTTTTGATGTTTCAGGTGTTGTTTATTTTTGCTAATTTTGCATGTGATGTAATTTTACACTATAATCAATTCAGAGTGCTTCATATTCGTAGTTTTAACATCGTTTCCGGTGTTTCACATATTGTCTAGACAATGTTAAAAAGTTCAATCGAATGTCAAAAACCCATTTTTCCAAGTTTAACGTATTCGGAAAAATATGCAAGTGATTCTGTGGACCCTCTAGAAGAACGTAAACCTTAACTCGATTATGTGGCCGTCAAAACCATCACTTGAACCCTAGGGTTTGTGATAGTTTAGCATTTCACATGTGAGGCGTTGGTTTGACCCTTCTACGGCTGGTTCATAGGTACTGTGGCATTTTCTGGGTATTACTAAAACTGTGCTCAAGTGTTGAGCTATCGGGAAATTGTACGACTTTGATGAATCGATCGAAGAGTTTAACGTCGTCCGGATATTATGTGATGGGATACAATATTTGGAATCCACATGTAGTTATGAGATAACTAATTTGAATGTTATAAATCTAGCAGTTTAGTCTCAGATGATCGGTTGCCACGGGATTTTGATGTGATCAAAAGTCCGTCACAATCACGTAGCGTACACGGATACTCACCAGGTAAACTTAATAGATAGCCATGCTCCATAGCCCCGACCAAGTGACTGTAGGAGAACCCCTTCGCCAAAAGCATCCGTTCGGGTGCTCACGGAAGCGATGTTCTGTCTTAGTGCACTTCGTCGATGGCATCGGGGATGCGGCCGTCTAGTAAAGTTTCCGACGAGCATTCGATCAGGATGTCGGGAATCTTGTTGAATTGCCCGACTAGATATTGAAAAGTGTTTTCGAGATCGAGACTAAAATGTGGGGTTTATAATTGTTAGGCATGCGATGTCTAAGGAATTCATCTGGTTAGGCATGTGATGTCTAAAAGTGGTTGCGGATTCCAACTGTTGTAGTTTTTCACTTTCTTTTCTACGACCGTAAGTTTAATATGTGGTGTATCGCCGGTTTCGGTACTATATGTTAACGAAAATTAGGATACGCATATTTACTTACGTTGATGACATGTGCTGTTATGTGTTGCTGTGATATGTTATATTGGATCGTCGTGATTGAATAGCCGGGGGTTTTTTGTGAGATGAGAGTTTTTCATTTTCATCATGTAAAATTCATTGTATGTAATATTCTTTTATTAGGGCACTTCCGGGTTGAGGATGATGTCACCATTGTATATTATTTACTTTTCCGCATTAGGATAGACCCAAGGCGGGGAGCACAAGTAACCGGGTTCTGGAGTCCAGTGGGAGACCATCTTGAGGAGTCGAGACCGGGTCTCCTAACTCTAGAATTGGTAGGGTTGCTTGCCACTCTCGTAGGGGTCTAGGGGTGTGGGATTGGACATTCATCACGACCGTGGAATCCATGTTTTATACAGGCTTGAAATAAAACACGGAAATCCTAGTATATCCAATATTTCATATGTTTTTCTTCTGCTGCGATATCTGTGATGTGATCATTTGATATGTTGAGATGGATATAGGATATAGTATATGTGATATATTATATAGACGTTGCTTATGTTTTACACCCGCACTAGCACTGCCCCGCTCTGCCGTTAGTTACCTAACCTAACGGTGCACGAGGGGACATCGAGGCGAATGCGGATGGCATAAGCGTACGTTGTATTTATCTGTGATGTTTAGATAACTTATATGATGGGACTTCATTAATGAGATTAATGAAATAAAAGAAACCTAAATATGTTGTGGAATCGAATTTTTAAAAATAGGTAGTTCTAGTTGGTGTTTTGCATAGCGGTGTTCCTTGTAGAACATCCAGCACCTTATTCGATAAGGAAAGAGCCGAGATCCCTTCACCGGGAGTGACCTCTTTAGCAATAACTGGCAGATGCTACAACCCTCGGTTTTTTCTTTTGATTGCTTTTCTAGTTTTTACTTTGCACAGTGGTATTGTGAATATCCTGCACCTTATTCGATAAGGAAAGAGCCGACGATCGCTTCACCGGGAGTGACCTCTTTAGCAAAACTAGCAAAGGCCTAAAAGACACTCGATTTAAATCATTTGATTCTACGATGAGATCAAGTTCATTATGCAAAGGGTTTTCTTAAAAACCTGCGTAGCCCACCGTCATTTCAGATAAGTACTACTTAGTATTCGTGCTGCGGTAGTTTGGCATGCGTCAAGGCGTACTGTACAGTAGCTAACTAGTGTTTATCTGTATAAGCATATGATGTGATTGGATTAGGGTATTCGTACGACGTTGTTTGGCATGCGTCAAGGGTCGTGCGGGTGGTTTTAATTCAATCAGGAAATGCACGGGATGAACTTAACTAGCGGACTATGGGTTGTTTGGCATGCGTCAAGGTCATAGCACGCTAGGGGTAAAATATTATTGGGAATTTCAAGTGTTGAAATTTTTAATGAGATTGCATACCTCTTACGAGATAGTAGGATCCCGATACCCACTGCGAGTAAGAGTTACTCCTGGGAGAGTTTTACATATTACAATTAGCTGATCAAGTAGATAACTAGAAAGGTGTCAACAAGGTTACGCACCTGGGAAAACGAGGTTTATTTTAATTAGGTCCGGGAGAAAGCACAGGGAACCTCCTTCAAAGTACCGGCACTGGCCTGGCTGAAAGATCGACGAACTTGTAGGGTGTAATTAATCCCGGCTAGTCTTTCTTTTTAGGGTTTGAAGGAAGATTTGACAAAAACAGTGGGAGACATCCTGATTAGATATATTAATAACCAATCTAATCTTGCAAGAGCATACGCTGAGTGTTTTCTTCTCTGTCTCTCCTGGTAGCGACCATGTCACGCCTTAATCAAGATAATAGTACGGATGTATTGACCGAACCTGCTTGTTATACTGCGCTTGGGAACGTTGGCCCTGCTCCAACTTATAATTGTTAAAAGACCGAGAAGGAAATTGGGGATTGCCAGGATTCCCGTGCCGCCAAAATGAAGAAAGTGTATGTTGATACATCTTCTTCGGGTGTGTTCATTGCCGAGAACTGTTTTCAGTATCCTTTACATCCTGGGTATTGTTGGAGATAGTGCCCTCAGTGTCAATTATTGGATCACAGGAACGTGATTGCAATGATTGAGGGAGGACCTATACCGGTAAGACAGTCTTACTCAAGATGATAGTATGCTATCTGGTTTATCTTTATCATCGTGTACAACTTTAGGTGACCTTACAGGTCACTATTGCATGTTGATAGAGCCCCTAGGATTCTTGCTTGACTGCCAGCAGTATGATGGCGATCATATACGTGGGAGCTGGGGTCTATAAGCACATCCTTAAAAGGTCCCTAGTCGTAGGAGTTTCGAGACAGGGCATCTATACTCCAGAGTAGACTAGTGTATACAGTCGAGACCCCGACGAGGGGCGGTGGCCGGTCCCACAAGCCACTAGTGTCAGTTGGTTCATCTAAGATGTATGCAGGTGCTCATTGGGTTATGAGTACACCGAACAGGACTCGCCGGGAACATGCTAGTTGGGATTATACCAGACGTCAGATAGCAGTTCCCTGGTGACATGTGTACGGGTTAGTTCATCGACCTGAGATCGTCATTTGTCTCGTGTGAGTTTCCACTGTACTTTGATTACTACCCTACCACGGCTTAAAGGAGTCGTGCAAACAGGTTTTAGTTGGGTACAGTCCCGAGCCACATGGAGGCAGTAAGCGGATCGGCAGGGGTTCGTCTCTCCCGGTATTGGGGCTGAGGTCGCGCTGTGTCTAGGAGAGCCATTACACGAAGTCCTTGGCCAAGGCAGGAGATTTACTGGTAGGTATTCCAGTAGTATCTCAGGGTGTTCTGGGCTACACTCCGACACGACTTGTACCGCTTTTGGGGGTCTGACTTTTACCAACCCCCTAGGCCCGCTATGCGATGCTCATAGACGAACGGACCGGAATTTATGGATATTGTCACCGACAGGCTCAGTAGGGTATCAGGATGAGTTCGCTCATTGACATCCCTTTTGGTCAATAGCTGGCAGCCCGTTACGTATGGCTAATACCTCTGACGTGCTAGTGGTTAAATCCACAGCCAAAGTATTGGCGAGTCTTTAGAGTCCCCCACAGACAGTTTCTCAAGTTTCGGGCGAAACGCTGTAGAGACCGTATGGATATATGGCAGGGTTCGATCATATACGTGCGGTATTGCACGGATCATGATCGGACGGATAATACTAGCGGGCTTTGGTTTAAGCCGGATCCTAATATTGTACAGTGTAGATTTTGTCTCATTGCATTTGTATTCGGTCGGAATACAAATGCGGGTATGTATATACAGTCGCAGGGTTTTCCTGTAATTTATTACGGGATCGGTTTTTTGAAGTTGCCAGTTTGCTTTCCGGTTTCGGCCATTTTCCTTTGTTTTTTTCTTTGGCTGAATTTTGGTGTGGAGGGGGTTATTTGCATATGTGCAATTAGTAATGGAGAAGAATTTTAGTGGCACATGGTTGCTGTAAGTCCACGGTAGCGCCCCGGCCGTCTAACAGACGCCAAATGCGGAATAAAAACTTTTTACAACTGGCACTATCGCGTACTATAAACCGGATCTGCCATTAAAGCTAAACGAAAAAATTACAAAGTGGGTAGAAATGTTATACCGAACGATCCGAGTCCTTCGGTCTTCAACCATCATCCCACGCTTTGTTGCGACTGTTCCGATCTCCTGAATCTCCAGTCTTCTCGTCCAGGTGGCACCACGTCGACGGATCTTTAAACGGGCTCCCGCCTCTGAACCGAGGCAACTCGATCGTCAAGTTTGCTAACAGAGACGACCAAGATGTTGTAGAGAATGAGTAGAACACATTGTCTTGTTACGTCCAAAGCTATGGACGAACGGTTATGGAAGTTGCCTTTTGAATCGGGTGAAATGAGAATTGTAGCTATCTAATTTCTTGAATCCCAAACTATCATAACCTTTTTTCTAATGAAATTAATCATCTCCCTTGCAAGAGGGGGCCGGCCAAATATAAGGAGGTTAGGGGTGAGTGTAGGAGCAAGGTGGTAACCATAAAGGAAAAGATCAACTACAAATATCCTTAAGCATTACAAGAAACTTTAATGCAAAAGGTGACTCACTTAAACACCTCATCATATCAATAAATGCAATAAGTGACTCACCACATGACTCACCAATCCTAGTCACCACAACATGAAGCTTCCACTCATGACTTACCACATGACTCACCCTCAAGAAGAAAAGATAAATCCTCATTTAACCGAATGTTAAATACGGCCAATAGAAAACTGGAAACTGGCAACTTCCAAAAACGATCCCGAAACGGATTTCATGATAACCCCGTATCAGTATAAACATACCCGCATTTGTATTATGACCGAACACAAATTCAACTGAGACAAAGATATTATATCTACACAGTATAATACTGGGTTCCAGCTTAAACCAAAGCCTACCAGTATTATCTGCCCGAAAAATGACACGTGCGAAAACGCACGTGCATTTTCCGAACCTTGCCATAAAACCATACGGCCTCTACAACGTTTCGCCCGAACTTGGGAAAGTGTCTGTGGGAGACTCTAATGACTCATCAACACATTGGCACTGGGTATAACCTCTAGCACGTCAAAGGTACAAACTGTACGTAACGGTTTGCCTATGTATTGATTGGAAGGGAAGCTGACGAGCGAACTCATCCATAAACCCTACTGAGCCTAACAGTGGCAATCTACATATAGTCCGGTCCGTTCGTCTATGAGTATCGCATATCTGCCTAGGGGCTGGTAACATCAGACCCCCATTAGCGGTATAAGTCGTGTTAGAGGCCCAGAACACCCTGAGATACTACTGGAGTACCTACCAGTAAATCTCCTGCCTCAGCCGAGAGCTTTGTTTAATGGCTCTCCTAGACACAGCGCGATCTCACCCCCAATACCGGGAGAGACGAATCCCCTGCCGATCCGCTCACTTGCCTCGGGTAGTAATCTAAGCACAGTGGGAACTCACACAAGACAAATGACGATCTCAGGTCGATGAACTAACCTATACACATATCACCAGGGAACTGCTATCTGACGATATGTATAATACCAACTAGCAGGTTCCCAGCGAGTCCTTTCCGGTGTACTCATAACCTAATGAGCACCTGTATACATCTTAGGTGATCCTACTGACACTAATGGCTTGTGAGACCGACCATCGCCCCTCGTCGGGGTCTCGACTGTATACACTAGTCTACTCTGGAGTATCGATGCCCTGCCTTGAAACTCTCACGACCAGGGACACTTTAAGGATGTGCTTATAAACCCCAGCTCCCACGTATATGATCGCCATCATACTGCTGGTAGCCAAGCAAGAATCCTATGGGCTCTATCATCATGCAATAGTGAACTAAAGCATGTATACGATGATAAAGACAAACCAAATAGCATACTATCATCTCGAGCAAGACTGTCATATCGGTATAGGTCCTGCCTCAATCATTGCAATCACGTACCTATGATCCAATAATTGACTTTGAGGGCACTATCTCCAACAATCTCCCACTTGCACTTAAGGCTAATTATTGCGATGTCGCATACTTATAGCCCGTGTGATACCGAACATTCAACTCCTCTACTAATCAGTTTCACAAAGCTAGTTTGTAAAACTCTTGTGTTCGAGAAATAGCCTCAGTGAGTGGATCCGCCCTGATGTTTCTTTCTATATCTCTCTAAATCTCAAGTTTGCGGAGAAAGCCATCTCTCGAATCGAGTAATACCTGTCTTAGAATATGTCTGGATATCTGATGAGACCTAGTTCATAAATGAACTCCAAATCCAAACTTCTTAGACTGTATCAATAACTGAACCTAATCAGTATCCAGCACCATGCCTCCCACAGTATCTTCTTGGACCACCTGTCCATAATACTGTCCCTCGTCAGAGGGAAAACTATAACTATAACAATCACTCTGTTATCCATGTCACCTTGGAAGCGTGGAATGATAACCGTCTCCCGAAGGAGGCTGCCATTATCAAATCCGTAGAACATGCACTTATGTTCTAAAACTGCATCCTTATGTTTCTTCAGGATTGGATTAATATAAACTTATCGCATCAAGTGCAAAAACTACATCTGGTGTGGTAAATGATATCTCATGATTGACTCAATTACCTAAGCAATTGATCTGTCAATCATGCACATCCCTCTCTCCTTTAGTCTGTAAGACACCTTTAGAGAGGGTGACTCTATCACCTGCAGGTAGACCACCATGCCAGGAGTCATCTATTCTAAATACTATTAGAATACTGTCAAAGTACCCACATTGGGAAACTATCCAAATCTTGATCTAAAACCATAGATCTAGAAACCAGAATGTCTAATATTATATCCATATCCTTTGTGGAGAAACAACTGTGTGACGACCAAATTACAACCGATCGTAGTATAGGAATTTTACTTCCTACTCTGTGTATGTCATCCAAATACCAGGATATCACACTCTATTACCTTCTCAACAGATCCATCCCCTATTCTGATGAAGTCAAAGCCATGACTGTCTCATCAAATTTGGATGATCTATCTCCGCTATAACTGCTGAAGTCTATAAATAGACATAAGCTACTTGCCCACTATGCTTCTGCTGCTCCCACTGACTACGACAACTCTCTGGAAGAATAATATCTACGTACACTTCTAAAGCTAGTTTAGAACGACGTTATACTTATCCTGTTGCTGGGTCTCATAGTCTAGAACAACAGTTGAGTCAAGTCTGGGTAAACAAGAACTTCCCTGTCACCGTCCTTGAGGCTACCTGAGTACCTCTCGGGTGTCTGAGGTTACCCACCATATCTGCGGAGTGGCTATTGGAATGTTAAACCTGATTGAATATATAGGTCCTATTAAATTTTCCGTAATCGTTTGCGGTTCTGGAATCACTTCCAGTTCTACCATTCTACCATACTCCCACTACTGTTTTCTGAAAAAATCCATTTTACTAAAACTGTGGCAAGTCAAGAACAATATCACTATTTATCTTCCAGATGGTAGAAAATCAACCCTTGACATAGCCCAGGTCAACCCACAAATAGCTATTACAGAAACGTACCTTGAGTTATCCAGTGTCTGGTTTTAAGCATAAGCTGGCCAACTCCCCGTATCTTAACAACGTTAAGATATGAACCATTCTATATACAATATAGAAATAGAGGCACTAATTTTATTGGAACCAGATTCAAAAAACATGCAGCTATCTCCAGTGCATATCAACTTAATGGAGAGAGGCTAATCAGCATTACTCAACTTAGGAATCTATCCAATTATGAGTAACCCGAAAGAGAAACAAGTTTCTCAAAACCATTACTATCATTTGAATACCATCACAAGTATCTACATCTTGGATCTCTTTGAAGAATCCCGATACTTGCGATACCTGGTTCTCTACTTTATTCTTATACCCACAACTTCTTAAAACTTAGACATTGTATTTCTATGAAACACTTGTCTAAAAACTAGAGAAGTCACAAGTAAACAGAACATAGTACGAGGACCTACCCCTTTGTCCTGACGGACACTGGACAACATACAATACTCTGTATAAGTCCGCTGAGTTTAAATAACTCAAAACCTGTGCATCGTAGGTTAAAAACTGTACCCAGGAGATATCCTCAAATATCACCAATTACAACGAATTCCGATATAATGAGGATGATCACCTAATTCCCAATAACTTACTCCCTCTCATCATCTGTAAAACTATACAGATATGAGAATGAAACCTGGTAAATACATACCCTGGAATAAGTATGTAATCGGGAAATCAGTTTTCCTCTAACAATGCACAGTGAAACTGAAACATGAAAATATTTCGTAGGGGTATCTTGGTATTCTTAGTAATGCCTCTTCCATAATCCAATTCATGACTTTAACCGTATATTTCTTGCCATCTCTCCAAATCCCTTTATTTGTCTTTATTCATTACCTTCTGTACACCATCGTTATGCTAAATGGTTTTCTTCCTTCCCTACCGTTCGGCACCAGTCTACGGCTTGGATGAAGACTATCCAGTAAGCATAATAGGTGTACCCTCCTCAACCTAGGAGTACTCGTATCTTGAGAGAAGGTGATGATAAAAGACAACTGAATAATACCTTATTCTATTAAAGGTGAAATAGGAGTGGCGATGAAGTACGCGGTTTGGTCGTGAATGATAACGGTCGCATTTTACTTTGCCCTCTTTCTAATCCCTTTATTTTGTCTTTAGTTATTAACTTCTGTACAACATACTTAGGCTAATTGGTTTTCTTCATTCCCTACCTTTCGGCACCAGCCTATGGTTTGGAATAAGACTATCCAATAAGAGTAATAGGTGTACTCTCCTAAATCAAGGAGCTCTCGCAACCTGAGAGAAGGTGATAATAAAAGAAAACTGAATAAGCCAATTCTATTTCTCCTGAACCTGGATCCATCCTCGAAAAAGTCCCTTCGAGTTCGTATATAACCATATGATGGATCTATCCAATGGAAGTGGATGTCCATAGTAATACGGGGTGTTTTGAGAAATACAAAGGGTAAAAGAAAGAGCGGCAATGACTTATGCAACTATAGACAATCCAAAAGCCAGTATTTTAAGAAGGTTCGGTCAACTTGGTCACTGAGTCATAGTCTAGGGCCGGTCAAAGGTCGCTGCCAAAAAGAGAGAGAAAAGAAACACTCTGCGTGCACTCTAACCTAGATCAGAATGGTTATCTCTTTATCTAATCAGGAAACCTCCCACTGTAATCTCAAATTCTCCTCCAAACCTGAAAGAAGAATTAGTCGGGATGACCCGAAGAGTAAACCAACTCATCAGTGAGAATCAGGATCCAACTATCATCGTATGATAACTTGATGGAAGCCACTCAAGTTATCACACTCCAGAAGGTATGCGCATGCCTGGCAAGTTTGCTTTATGTTTGAAACTCCCGATATGATTTTTTCCCCATGCTCTTATGATCGTGACTTTGGCCAACCCATCATAAGTCACATGCCAAGTTCTACCCGTCATCATCCAGGTTCATTTGAACCCACCCGTACATACCCTTGACTTTGGCCAACAAGGTAATACGACTGTCCCAAACCAACGCATCTATCTACGCAACAGATGAATATCCAGCAGCTACCAAGCACTATGCCTTGACTTTGGCCAAACAAACATAGCTTGAATACTACCGACCATCCATAAGAAATGACGGAGGGCTACGGCTGGTTTTTGCCGAAAAACCTTTAACGTAATGAACTTGATCTTGTTGAAGGAACCTGATAGCTTTTTATAAAAATATAGTGGCGAAAACCTTTTGCTAAAGAGGTCACTCCCGGTGAAGGGATCTCGGCTCTTTCCTCGTAGAATGAGGTGCATGATATTCCAACTGAATACCGCGATGCAAAGCAACTTGTAATCGACTATATTATAGTTATTACCCTGACGTAAACTTCTGCCCAAGGGGTCACTCCCTGTGAAGGGATATCAGCCTTTGCCTCGTCGAATGAGGTGCAGGATATTCTAACTGAATATCGCTATGCAAAACAAAAGTAAACATCTTTGTAATAACACCTTTTAAAATTTGTTCCAACAACATCAAATATAGGTTTGTTTTACTTGCATTGATAAGAATCAACGCAGTCCCATCAATCAATCACACCAGAAAAGAACAAAAATAAAATGTACGTATATGCCATCCGTATTCGTCACTGGGTCCCGTCATCACCCGTTAGGTTACTTAACTAACGACAGAGCGGGGGCTGGACTAGTGCGGGTGTAAAATATATACAACATCTAATACTATATATACCAATATACAATAATCGCTCCAGGCGTGATAATATGCAATATTACAGAAAAGTAATAAGCATCACAAAACAATATAGATAATCTGGGATCCCCGGGTTTCACAGAGCCGCTGCTGAAACCCGACGTTTCCCTAGTCGTATGGATAGCCGGTGCAATGAAACCTAGACCCCTACGGGTGCGGCAAGTTACCCGCCAAAACCTGAAGCGAGGTAGTCCCCCACAGCATAGTGAATGGAACACCCGGCACTTCACGGAATCCGGTAAATTGAGCACCCCTCCTTGGGTCAACCTGTACCCCTTACGAGTGCGGCGAATAGTCTGCCAATTCTAGAGTGAGGTCCCTTTGCCTCTCAAAGCCATGAGATACGGACCCGTTGCCCTCCAGAACCCGGTTATCCATGCACTCCTTCGAGGGATGAACCTAGTACAGAAATAAAAATATGTACAACAGGTACATCGACCTCAACCCGGTCGTGCCCCAAAAGAATATTATACAACAGGCAGTGACGGCAGTCCACATGTTGGACGTTCGCCCTGCAATATCAAATGTACAAATAAATCCAAACTGCACTATCATTGCACCCTGCTATCGATCACGACATATCCGCAACATCACAGTACAACACAGAATATCAACGCGAATATCACGTTCGCAAACCCGTCTAAAAGAACTATAGCAATCAGACGCTGTTTACCGATCAAATGATATTCCCGGTCGGAGATATAATGTAAATACTGCATACTAACAAATTTAAAATTTCGATCGACCAAATTTCCCGAAGTGGGCCCCACGTACATCTGCTGTACAGTAACAAAAACTGGGCCCAACTGAACAGTACAAAAAACAACAATTTCCCAAGGAAAGCCTACTGGAGAATTTTGATGCACTGTTCCCACAGTACTACCGCGGTTCCGCGGTCAAACCCTAGGTTTGACCGTGGATCCGCGGCGGTCACGTAGGATCACGTGCTCAAAATTTGCCCGTTGGCTTAAAAAACCCTGCTTTGTTTTCTATGATATGTAAAATAATTTTTAGACACTGTTTAAAATCGACAGAAACTTTAACATGGAATTTTGCGGTTTTCGAAAATCCGTTCGATCGATATTTTAAACACGTTAGCACAAGTTAGTATAGCTTAATGGTGAGGCTCTGATACCTCTGTAAGTCCACGGTAGCGCCCCGGCCGTCTAACAGACGCCAAATGCGGAACAAAAACTTTTTACAACTGGCGCTATCGCGTACTATAACCCGGATCTGCCATTAAAGCTAAACTAACAAATTACAAAGTGGGTAGAAATGTTATACCGAACGATCCGAGTCCTTCGGTCTTCAACCATCATCCCACACTTTGTTGCGGCTGCTCCGATCTCCTGAATCTCCAGTCTTCTCATCCAGGTGGCACCACGTCGACGGATCTTTAAACGGGCTCCCGCCTCTGAACCGAGACAACTCGATCGTCAAGTTTGCTAAAAGAGATGACCAAGATATTATAGAGAATGAGTAGAACACTTTGTTTAGTTACGTCCAAAGCTATGGACGAACGATTATGGAAGTTGCCTTTTGAATCGGGTGAAATGAGAATTATAGCTATCTAATTTCATGAATCCCAAACTATCATAATCTTTTTTCTAATGAAATTAAACATCTCCCTTGCAAGAGGGGGCCGGCCAAATATAAGGAGGTTGGGGGTGAGTGTAGGAGCAAGGTGGTAACCATAAAGGAAAAGATCAACTACAAATATCCTTAAGCATTACAAGAAACTTTAATCCAAAAGGTGACTCACTTAAACACCTCATCATATCAATAAATGCAATAAGTGACTCACTAATCCTAGTCACCACAACATGAAGCTTCCACTCATGACTCACCTCATGACTCACCCTCAAGAAGAAAAGATAAATCCGCGTTTAACCGAATGTTAAATACGGCCGATGGAAAACTGGAAACTGACAACTTCCAAAAGCGATCCCGAAACGGATTTCAGGATAACCCCGTATCAGTATAAATATACCCGCATTTGTATTACGACCGAATACAAATGCAACTGAGACAAAGATATTATATCTACATAGTATAATACTGGGTTCCGGCTTAAACCAAAGCCTACCAGTATTATCTGCCCGAAAAATGACACGTGCGAAAACGCACGTGCATTTTCCGAACCTTGCCATTAAATCATACAGCCTCTACAACGTTTCGCCCAAACTTGGGAAAGTGTCTGTGGGGGACTCTAATGACTCATCAACACACTGGCACTGGGTATAACTTCTAGCATGTCAGAGGTATTAGCTGTACGTAACGGTTTGCCCATGTATTGATTGGAAGGGAAGCTGACGAGCGAACTCATCCATAAATCCAACTGAGCCTAACAGTGACAATATACATACAGTCCGGTCCATTCGTCTATGAGTATCGCATATCTACCTAGGGGCTGGTAACGTCAGACCCCAATTAGCGGTATAAGTCGTGTCAGAGAGTGGCCCAGAACACCCTAAGATACTACTGGAGTACCTACCAGTAATTCTCCTGCCTCGGCCGAGGGCTTTATGTATTGGCTCTCCTAGACACAGCGCGATCTCACCCCCAATACCGGGAGAGACGAATCCCCTGCCGATCCGCTCACTTGCCTCCATGTGGCTTGGGACTGTACCCAACTAAAACCTGTTTGCACAACTCCTTTGAGCGTGGTAGGGTAGTAATCTAAGCACAGTGGGAACTCACACGAGACAAATGACGATCTCAGGTCGATGAACTAACCTGTACACATGTCACCAGGGAACTGCTATCTGACAATATGTATAATACCAACTAGCAGGTTCCCGGCGAGTCCTGTCCGGTGTACTCATAACCTAATGAGCACCTGTATACATCTTAGGTGATCCTACTGACACCAATGGCTTGTGAGACCGTCCATCGCCCCTCGTCGGGGTCTCGACTGTATACACCAGTCTACTCTGGAGTATCAATGCCCTGTCTCGAAACTCCCACGACCAGGGACACTTTAAGGATGTGCTTATAAACCCCAGCTCCCACGTATATGATCGCCATCATACTGCTGGTAGCCAAGCAAGAATCCTATGGGCTCTATCATCATGCAATAGTGAACTAAAGCATGTATACGATGATAAAGACAAACCAGATAGCATACTATCATCTCGAGCAAGACTGTCATATCGGTATAGGTCCTGCCTCAATCATTGCAATCACGTACCTGCGATCCAATAATTGACTTTGAGGGCACTATCTCCAAAAGTTGCTTCATGATGGTGCACTATCCTTTGACTTCTTTGTTCATCATTGTTTACTTTATATGATGGGATTATGATGAGACTTTGGGGTAATGATTATTGATCATCATCACCCTTTTTTTCTCTCTCTTGGATTATTGCTCACTCCCTCTCTCACTCTCTTAGCATGGTCGGCCATTCTTAAGTGAGGGGCTGTCCATTTTTTTTGGTGTGGGAAATTATTCTCATTTGCTTGCACAAAATCCCCTTGGTTCATCTCAAAAGCATATCTCCTTCCTCTATCCAAATGGCAACTTAAAAACAACCCCATGAGACATAGAGTTCTACACTATTCTACAGCAATCATGGACACGTCGGCTTGCCAACTTCGTGTCCGAGTTGCCTCGGTCCAGAGGTGGGAGCCCGTAAAAGGACCCGGCAGTGTGGTGCCCTTTCCGATGAGGAGATGAAGACCGGAGATTCCACGAGGAGATCGGGTTGGACGGCGAGAAGACCGAAGGACACGGATCGCTCGGTATATCTCTCTACCCCTTTCTCTTGTTAGCTAGCATTAGGTTAATGGCCCGATCCGGGTTCAAAGTCCGCGGTAGCACCGGTTTCCAGTTTGAAAAAGTTTTTGTTTTCCGCATTTTGGCCTCGAACAGACGGCCGGGGCGCTGCCGAGCCCTTACACTGGTATCAGAGCCACGTCATTAACCTAGTCTAGCTTGCTCTAACGTGTTTACAAGTTCAACCGAACGGATTTTCCAAAAACCGTATTTTCAAGCACAGTTTCTGTCGAATTTTTGCAGTGGTCAAAAAATTATTTGGTACATTGTAAAAATACCTGCAGGGTTTTTTATGCATTCTGTAAAAATTTGGTCGAATGGTATTACTATTCAGCCGCGGAACCGTGGCCAAACCGATGCTTTGGCCGCGGTTCCGCCGCCACTTTGACTATTCAATGCACCAAATTTTTACAGTGGGCTTTTGACATGGAAATAGGGGTTTTGGTATATTCTGTTTGGGCCCAGAATTTCTTTGAGTGCTACAGTTGTGCTTGGGGCCCACTTCGGTAAATTTAGTCGATCGAAAATTTTAAACATGTTAGTTCACAGTATTTACATTATATCTGCGACCGTGAATGTCATTTGATCGGTAAATCCTATCTAACTGCTATAGCCCTTTTAGACGGATTTGCGAACGTAACATTCACGTTGATGTTCTGTGTTGTGATGTGATGTTGCGGATTTGTCATGGTGGATAGCCTGGATGCAATGGTAGTACAGTTTGGTTTATTATGTACATTTTATATTGCGGGGCGAGCGTCCGACATGTGGACTACCGTCACAGCCTGTTTGTATATTATTCTTTTGGGGCACGACCGAGCTGAGGTCGATATACCCGTTGTATATTTTACTTTCTGTACTACGATTAACCCAAGGTGGGGTGCATGGATAGCCGGGTTCTAGAGGGCAATGGGCCCGTATCTCATGGCGTTGAGACGGAGGGGGCTTCACTCTAGAATTAGCGGGCTATTCGCCGCACTCGTAGGGCGTATAGGTTGACCCAAGGAGGGGTGCCTAAGTTACCGGATTCCGTGAAGTGCTGGGTGGTCCATTCACGTTGCTGAAGGGGGCTGCCTCGCTTCAGGTTTTGGCGGGTAACTTGTCGCGCCCGTAGGGGTCTAGGATTTCATTGCGCAGGCTATCCACACAACCAGAGGAACGTCGGGTTTCAGTAGCGGCTCTATGAAACCCGGAGATCCCAGATATCTGTATTGTTCTGTGATGCTTATTACATTTCTGTGATGTTGCATTTTATCACGCCTTGAGCGATTATTATATATTGATATATATACTAGTAGATGTTGTATATGTTTTGCATCCGCGCTAGCCCAGTCCCCGCTCTGTCGTTAGTTAAGTAACCTAACGGGTAATGACGGGACCCAGTGGCGAATGCGGATGGCATATACGTACATCATTATTTTCGTTCTTTATTGGTGTGATCAATTGATGGGACTGCATTGATTCGGATCAATGCAAGCTAAAACAAACCTATTCTGATGTTGTTGGAACAATTTTCAAAAAAAGCTGTTATTGCAAGGACGTTCTCTTTTGTTTTGCACAGTGGTATTCGGTTATGAATATCTAGCACCTCAGTCGACGAGGCAAGGGCAAAGATCCCTTCACCGGGATTGACCCCTTGGACAGAAGTTTGCGTCAGAGTAATAACTTCACTATAGTCGATTACTTTTGCTTTGCATCGTGGTATTCAGTTGGAATATCCTGTACCTCATTCTACGGGGAAAGAGCCGAGATCCCTTCACCAGGAGTGACCTCTTTAGCAAAGGTTTTCGTCACTATATTTTATACAAAGCTATCCGGTTCCTTCAACGATATCAAGTTCATTACGTTAAAGGTTTTTCGCCAAAAACTATTCGTAGCCCTCCATCATTTCAGACGGGTAGCACGTAGTATTCATGCTATGTTTGTTGACCTTCGTCAAGGCATAGTGAATGGTAGCTACTTGTTACCTTTCTGCTGCATAGATAGATGCGTTGGTTTGGGACAGTCGTATAGCCTTGTTGACCTTCGTCAAGGGCTTGTACGGGTGGGTTCAAATTAACCTGGACAATGACGGGTAGAACTTGACATGTGACTTATGATTTGTTGACCTTCGTCAAGGTCATAAGAGCATGGGGTAAAAATCACATCGGGAGTTTCTAAAGAAACCGAAACTTGCCAGATATGCGCATACCTTCTGGAGTGTGATAACGTGAGCGGATTCCGTCACGTTATCATGCGATAATAGTTGGATCCCGATTCCCACTGATGAGTTGGTTTACTCCTCGGGTGATCCCGACAAATACTTCTTTCAGGTTTGGAGGAGAATTTGACGTTACAGTGGGAGGTTTCCTGAATAGATAAATTGGTAACCATTCTGATCTAGGTTAGAGTGCACGCTGAGTGTTCCTTTTCTCTCTCTTTGGCAGCGACCATGACCCGACCCTTGACTATGACTCAGTGACCAAAATTAACCGAACCTTCTTAAACACTGGCTTTTGGATTGTCAGAGTTGCAAACCACATTGCTACTCCTACTTTTACCCTTTTCTCCAGGACACCCCGTATTACTACGAACGTCCACTTCCATTAGATAAAACCATCATATGGTTATATACAAATTCGAAGGAATTTATTCGAGGATGGTTTCCGGTTCTGGAGAAACGAATAGGACTATTCAGTTGTCTTTTCCTTTTACCTTTTCTCAGATTGCGAGTACTCCTTGGTTTAGGAGATAGTACACCTATTACGCAAATTGGATAGTCTTCTTCCAAACCTTAGGCTGGTGCCGAACGGTAGGGAATGAAGAAAACCAATTAGCCTAAACGGTGTACAGAAGGTATTAAGTTAAGACAAATAAAGGGATTAGAAGGAGTGCAAAGTAAATCGCGACTGCTATTCACGACCAAACCAAGTATTTCATTACCACTCCCACTTCACCTTTGTATTTCTCCAGAACGCTCCGTATCACTACGAAGATCCATAGTTATTTGGATACTCCATCGTATGGTTATATACGAACTCGAAAGGAACTTGTTCCAGTTCGGGGATGGATTCTGGTTAAAGAGAAATAGGAATAAGGTTTATTCAGGTGTCTTTTATCGTTACCTTCTCTAGCGTTGCGAGTGCTCCTAGGATTAGGACAGTACACCCATTATGATTATTAGATAGTCTTCTTCCAAACCATAGGCTGGTGCCGAACGGTAGGGAAGGAAGAAAACCATTTGGCCTAAAGGGGTGTGCAGAAGGTAATGACTAAAAGACATATAAAGGGATTTGGAGAGATGGCAAACAAATATACGGTTAAAGTTATGAATATGGATAATGGAAGAGGCAGTACTAGGAATACCAGGATACCCCTACGAAACATTTCAATAATTCAGTTTCACTGTGTATTGTTAAGAGAAAACTGATTTCCCAATTAGTCCTTGCTCCAGGGCATGTATTTACCAGGTATGATCCTCACATCTGTATGTTTTTACAGATGATGAGTGGGAGTAAGTTATTGGGAATTAGGTGATCATCCTCATTATATCAGAATTCGTTGTAATTGGTGATATTTGAGGAAATCGCCTGGGTTGTTTGCCGGACGACAAATATTTGGTTTTGAATATCCGCTGTTATGCACCAATTTCAAATTGATATATCTGTACGTCTATTTTTATAGAGTGAGATATACCTTTTTGAAATTATGTCTATGACATTTACCTATATCAGTGGATGGTTAGGTAAGGAGCATTAAACAGCGGTGTAATTCTTCTTAACCATAAGTACAGTTTTCAACCTACGATGCACAGGGTTTGACTTATTAGACTCAGAGGATTTATACAGAGGATTGTATATTGTTCAGTGTCCATTAGGACAGAGGGGTTGGTCCCCGTACTATATTCGGTTTACTTATGACCTCTCTAGTTTTTAGACAAGTGTTTCGTAGAAACGCAAGGTCCGAATTTTGAGAAGTTATAGGTATAAGAATAAAGTCGAGAACCAGGTGTTACAAGTATCAGGATTCTTCAAGGTGATCGAAGATGTAGATACTTGCGTATGGTATTCAGTTGATAGTAATGGTTTTAAGAGAACTTGCTTCTCTTTCAGGTTACTCCTAATTGGAAGCACTCCTAAGTTGAGTAATGCTGATTGGCCTCATTCCATTTAGTTGACATGCACTGGATGTAAGTCCACGTTGCCCACCCCGGTGCTTACGGGGAGGCGGAAAACATAATAAAAATTGGATTTTTATGGACTTAGGCAACATGGACCAAGCTTGTGAGGATCTTTGCTAAACATAAACTTGCTAGACCTAACTACAAAGTAGCTAAGTGATGGAAAGGTTATACCTTTGGTCTTTAGTCCTTCTCTCCTTGCTCCTAGGAATGGTAGAAAGAGGTCACCTTGCTTGTCTTCTCCCGTCAAAGAAGGATCCACCCGAAAGCCTCGACCTTTAGCTTCAACTCCAAGCTAGGAGTAACTAGAGTGCAAGAAATGCTAAGACTTGAACCCTAGAAGAGAGTAGAGAAGATCAAGTGAAGGTTTTTCTCAAGCTTTTTGTTTCTCAACACATGAGAGGGAGAGAGCTTGAGGGAGAGGATGAACAAGAGAGAGAAATGATATGAGAGAATGAGAAAATAATAGAGCCATTCTCACTAATATGTGTGAATTAATTTAATTGAATAATTAGCTAGATAATTATCATGGTAAATCATGACATGACCATTATCATTTCAATTTGCAAAGATCAAAAAGCATCTTCCAAAAGAAATGATGATGGTCAAAGTGTCAACCTAGGTCAACAAGTCAAAGAAGTCAAATAGTCAACAACCACAACCATGGATAATTATTAAACTAATTACTAATTAACAATAACACACACATAAATATTAGGGTTAATAAAATGACAATAGCCATTAACCCTAAACAAGGTCCTCTCCCTCAATCTCAAGCAACTGTGCATACGCACCCGCATTCGTGATCCGAGGAACACGAACACAATGAGAAAAACCAATCTCAAATCATATACTAGGATCCGGCTTAAACCAAAGCCCGCTAGTATAAACTGTCCGGACAGCAAACGTGCACAAGTGCGCGAATGTGAACGAACCCTGTCCCAAAACCATGCGACCTCTACTCATTTAGCCTAAAGGCGAATAGCTCTCTGTGTGGGACTCTAAAGACTCGACACTACGCTGGCAGTGGGTTTAACCACAGACCGCAAGCGGCACTAGCTGTACGTAACGGTCCCCAGGTAGATGTCGATAAGAAGACTGACGAGGTGAACCCCATCTGAACTCCTACTGAGCCTGTATGTGACAATCTCCGTACAGTCCGGTCTGTTCGTCTGATACATCGCATGGCGGGCCTAGGGGGGCGGTAAACGTCAGTCCCCTAATAGCGGTACAAGTCGTGCCGGAGTGAAGCCCAGAACACCCTGAGATAACACTGGAAACCTACCAGTATATCTCGCTTGCCCTGGCCAGGGACTACTCGTGTAATGGCTCTCCTAGACACAGCGCGATGTCAACCCCTAATACCGGGAGAGACGAATCCTGTCTAACCGTCACTGCCTCCAAGTGCTTCAGGACTGCACCCAAAAACTACCTGTTTGCACGACTCCTTTGAGCCGTGGTAGGGTAGTAATCAAAGTGCAGTGGGAACACACTCGAGGCGAAGTGACAGTGTCAAGTCAGCGAACTAAGCTGTACTCATGTCACCTGGGAACTGATAACTGACGATAGGTATAATACCAACCAACAGTTCCCGACGAGTCCTGTCCAGTGTACTCGTAACCCAACGAGCACCCGTATACTATCTCAAGTACGACGTACTGACGGCTGTGGGACAGACCGTCTCCCACACTGGGATGAGAAGCGCATACGCTAGTCTACTCCGGAGTATCGATGCCCTGTCTCGATAGTCCAACGACCAGGGACCTGTATAAGGATGTGCTTATAGATCACCCAGCTCCCACGAGTGTGAGCGCCATCACCACGCTGGTAATCAAGCAAAGATCCTAAGGGCTCTACTAATATGTATATCAGCAATATGCTAAAAGAAACACATGCACATATTAAAGCAGAGACAAACCAAGTAGCATACTACCATTTCGAGCAAGATTGTATATACAACTGTGAATATCCCAAGCTTCCATCAAGTAATATACAAACTAGTATGATACAGTAATGGCCTCTAGGGCATATACACTAACAATCTCCCACTTGCACTAAGGCCATGTACTGGCGTATCGAAGACCTATCATCTCGATCAGCCGCTCGAACTGAGTCTGGGGCAAGGCCTTGGTGAATGGATCTGCTGTGTTATCTTCTGATGCAACTCTCCGGACCTCGATCTCCTGGCGATCCACGATCTCCCTGATCAGGTGATACCGCCTTAAGATGTGTCTGGATTTCTGATGGGATCTGGGTTCCTTTGCTAAAGCTATAGCCCCGTTGTTGTCGCAATACAGAGGTATTGGGTCAACAATGGACGGAACCACCTGAAGTTCTCTCAAGAACTTCCTTATCCAGACAGCTTCTTTTGCGGCATCAGATGCAGCGATGTATTCCGCTTCCATCGTCGAGTCAGCAACGGTTTCCTGTTTGGAGCTCTTCCAACACACCGCCCCTCCATTGAGGGTGAATACAAAACCCGACATGGACTTGGAATCATCCTTGTCACTCTGGAAGCTGGAGTCAGCAAAGGCCTCAATCTGCAGGTCTTTTCCGCCATACACCAAGAACATCTCTTTAGTCCTTCTCAGGTACTTGAGAATGTTCTTTACTGCTATCCACTGTTTCTCCCCTGGGTTTGACTGATACCTGCTTACCACACTCAGTGCATAAGCCACATCCGGTCTGGTACACAACATTGCATACATTATAGAGCCTACCGCAGAAGCGTAGGGTATAATAGACATGCGATCCCTCTCCAAATCAGTCTTGGGAGACATCTCTTTGGAGAGGGTGATCCCGTGACAAGCCGGTAGATTACCGCGCTTAGAATCTTCCATACTGAATCTCTTCAGTATGGTGTCGATGTACCTGGACTGCGAGAGTCCTAATATCCTCTTGGATCTGTCACGGTAGATCCGGATACCCAGAATGTATGAGGCATCACCCAGGTCTTTCATGGAGAACCTGTGTGACAAGAACTCCTTGACAGATTGTAGCATAGGAATGTCATTTTCTATTAAGAGAATGTCATCCACGTATAAAACGAGGAATACTACAGTTCTCGCTACAAATCTACAATAGATGCATGGTTCATCTGGATTTTTGATAAAGCCAAATTCTTTGACCGTCTCATCAAAACAGATGTTCCAACTCCGCGATGCCTGCTTGAGTCCATAAATGGACTTGAGCAACTTGCACACCTTTCCGCTGCTCCCACCCTGAATGAAACCCTCTGGCTGGTCCATATAGACACACTCCTCTAAATGACCATTTAGAAAAGCTGTCTTTACGTCCATCTGCCAAATCTCATAATCGTGGAAAGCAGCGATGGCAAGAAGGATCCGAATGGATTTCAGCATAGCTACTGGAGAAAAGGTTTCGTCATAGTCCAAACCAGGTCGCTGACGAAAACCCTTTGCTACCAGTCTAGCTTTATAGGTCTCAACCTGTCCATCTACACCAATCTTCCTTTTGAAGATCCACTTGCATCCTACGGGTTTTACCCCGTCTGGAGCAATGTCCAACGTCCATACTTTGTTGGTGTACATGGACTCCATCTCGGTCCGCATTGCATCCAGCCATTTTACCGAGTCGACGCTCTGAATGGCTTGCTGAAAGCTAGTAGGCTCATCACAATCTATGATGCAGTCCTCTTTATCCCCGTCAATGAGAAAACCGTAGTACCTCTCGGGCGGATGAGACTGCCTACTACTCCTGCGGAGCGGCGTAGGAATGTCCTGTTCTTTTGAACCTTCTGGTTCCACTAAACTTTCAGTAATAGTTTGTGGTTCTGGAATTTCTTCCAGTTCTATCGCGCTCCCACTTAATTCTTTTTCTATGAACTGATGTTCTAGAAAGTGGGCATGGCGAGAAATAAGGACTTTTTGTTCCTCTTCGCAATAGAAGTAATATCCCTTGGAGTTCTTTGGATATCCCACAAACTTGCACTGTACTGAGTGTGCCTCGAGCTTGTCCGCATGCTGCTTTTTTACAAAAGCTGGACATCCCCATGTCTTAATATGATTAAGATAGGGTTTCTTCCCACACCACATCTGATATGGTGTAGTAGGCACAGTCTTAGTTGGAACCCGGTTCAAAAGGTATGCCGCTGATTCTAGCGCATATCCCCAAAACGATCGCGGCAACTCAGCATTACTCATCATGGACCGTACCATATCCAATAGGGTTCGGTTCCGTCTCTCCGATACACCATTATGTTGCGGAGTGTATGGAGGAGTAAGCTGAGAGAGAATTCCATTCTCTTTTAAGTAACACAGGAACTCGGCACTCAAGTATTCACCACCTCGATCAGATCTCAGTGTCTTTATACTTTTGCCTGTTTGTTTTTCTACTTCATTCTTATATTCCTGGAATTTTTCAAAAGCCTCGGATTTATGTTTCATTAAGAAGATATAACCGTACCTTGAAAAGTCATCCGTAAAAGTAATGAAGTAGGAATAACCGCTTCGCGCATGTGTAGACATTGGACCGCACACGTCGCTGTGTACGAGTCCCAAGAGCTCGCTCGCTCTTTCTCCGTGTCCAGAAAACGGAGCCTTTGTCATCTTTCCTTTGAGACAGGATTGACAAGTTGCATACGATTGATATTCGAACGAATCTAAATATCCTTCAGTATGTAACTTAGTCAATCTTCTCTCGTTGATGTGACCCAGTCTACAATGCCATAAGAAAGTTTTATTAATTTCTGGAGACTTTCTTTTGTGTGTATTCTGGATATTGAAAATCTGTGGTTGGTTTAAAACGTATATACCGTTGTTCAATGTACCTGACCCAATCAAAGCTTGATTAAGGTGAATGTTCACTACATTACTTACAAATGCAAATTCATAACCTTCTTTAGATAATAAAGATACAGAAATGATATTACAGGTTGCATTTGGTACATAATAACAACTACGCAAAACCAAAAAATGTCCATCTGACAATCCCAGGTGATAGTCCCCCACGGCCTCAGCATCCATGCTAGCACCGTTCGCAACTCTGAGGGTCATGTCACCTGCCTTCAAAACTCTACGCTTTCTCAACGCCTGCAAAGAATTACAGATATGAGATCCTGATCCGGTATCCAATACCCAGGAAGTAGAGTTTATTGATAGACAGTTTTCAATAACATACACACCTGAAGCTGAAGCTGCAACTCGCTTCAAATCCTGTGTTCTGGCTTTCCAAGCCTTGCAATCCTGTTTCCAGTGACCACTTTTGTGACAATAGAAGCATTCTTCCTTCCCCACTAGCTTCCCCGCTATCTTTGTTGCTTTACCTTTTCCCTTCGTATCCACTTTACCGACACCTCCTCTTGGTTTGGCGGGGGCTTTCTTCTTCTTACCCTTGGCTTTCGCCTTGGATCTAGAGGAGGAAGATCCTCCTACAAACAAAGCGGATGTCTCCCTACCTTTCTATAGGGTGCCCTCAGCACTCCTCAACATGTTCAGAAGTTCGGAAAGTTCTACCTCCTTTCCTTGCATGTTGAAGTTCAGAATAAACTGGGCGTAAGTGGAAGGAAGGGACTGGAGAATCAAATCAGTATAGAGCTCATTCTCCAACGTGGTCCCAAGGTCCGCGAGCTCCTCAATGTAGCCAATCATCTTAAGCACGTGTTCCGCTACCGATGATCCGACGGCCAACCTTGCCGAAAATAGCTTCTTCGACACTTCGTATCTTGCGATACGAGACTGCTCCCCATACAGTTCTTTTGTATGAAGAAATATGGACTCTAGGTCCATATTCTCGTGCCTCCGCTGATGTTCATTGTCCATCGAGGCTAATACGAGGCATTTGGTCTTCGCGCAATCTATCTCCCATGTCTTACGGATTTCCTTATCCGCGACGCCGGAGGTGGGACCTGGGACAGGGGGTGCTTTGGTGGTAAGGACATACCCCAACTTGTCGTAAGTGATTGCCATCTTGACATTCCTGAGCCAATCTTTGTAGTTTGGCCCTGTCAATATGTTTTTATCTAGTAATAACTTAAGTCCGGTCATCTTGAATGGTCGCTACAATTAGGAGAGAGAAAAGAAACACTTTAGCATGATGCTCTTGCAAGTTTAGAGTGGTTTTTAATTTGTCTAAACTGGATGGCTCCCACTGTCTCTCGAATCCCTTCTCAAACCGTAAAGGAAGGATTAGTCAGGATTACTCTCACCGTACAATACTTGCTTAACCGTTCAGCCAGGCCAGTGTCGGTACTTCGAGGGAGGTTTTCCAACGCTTTCGCGAAGTTCCTTAATTAAGTAACCTCTTTTCCCTGTGGGCGTAGCCCCGCTAACACCTTTCTAGACACCTACTAAGTTTATAGCATTGATCGTTAAGTGAGAGTTTTCCCGAGGAGTAGCATATACTCACAGTAGGATCGGGATCCAAATATCATCGCGTGATAAAACCGAAGGAATCCTACCAAAATCATCACACTCCAAATGGTATGCAAATCTAGCAAGTTTCAGTACTTATGAAACTCCCGATGTGGATTTTTGCCCCATGCTCTTATGACCTTGACTTTGGCCAAAATATCATAAGTCACATGTCAAGTTCTACCCGTCATTCTCCTGGTTAATTTGGACCCACCCGTACCTACCCTTGACTTTGGCCAAAATGGCAGCACGACTGTCCCAAACCAACGCATCTATCTATGCTGCACATGAATACCCAATAGCTACCAATCACTATGCCTTGACTTTGGCCAAAATACATAGCTTGAATACTTTTTGACCATTCATGTGGAATGACGGAGGGCTACGGATGGTTTTGGCGAAACCGTGAACGTAGTGAACTTGATCTAATCGATGGAACGAGATAGCTTTTAAAAGGAGTGGTTCAAGCTCCGCGTTTAAAAGTTTTAGTTTTGAAAAGAACCGAGTGGTTTTCAAAGTGTTCCAATCGACTTTTACTTGGTTTATTTTCTTGCATTAGTTCTTTTAATGCATCCCATCATTTAATCGTACCATTGCAGAAAACAACCAAAATATGACGTACGCTTATGCCATTCGCATTCGCCACGGGGCCCCGTCATCACCCGTTAGGTTACTTAACTAACGACAGAGCGGGGGCTGGGCTAGCGCGGCTGTAAAACATAAGCAACGCCTAAATAGTTATTATATATAAATATATAGCAATGATAGACATTACAGATCACAGATGAATACATTGGATATACTAGGAATGCACAATGCGTTCGAGCCTGCAACGCAAAGCGGATTACACGGTCGCGGTGAATAGCCAAAACCCCACCCAAGACCCCTACGGGTGCGGCAAACTACCCGCCAAGCACCCGAAGCGAAGCAACCTCCCTCACCACCGTGAGTAGGCCACTCGGCACTTCGAGATACCCGGTAGTTTGTGCACCCCCTCCATGGGTCTATCCTAGGAGCAAAAACAGTAAAAAGAATTATACAATGACGGCTACAACCCCGACCCGGTTGTGCGGCCATACAAATAATATTATTACATCAATTTACATGTTACAAGTGAATGAAAGAAAAAATAACGCTCATCTCACATCCAACCCGTCTATTCACCCGCGACGATCCAATCCATTCATATCCACAAACCAACAATCACAGATCACAGAGATGTATAACCCCGACTAATCGACTTATAGCGATTAGCCGACGTTCAATACATACAAGCATCACAGATATAACCGATATAGTTAAAGTGTAGTGAAGTTCCGAAAAATACGGAATTATAGGCCCCCAAAAGTAAATTTTAGTTCTGGAAAATCTGGGCACATATAATATATTTCAAAAATCCCAAAACCAACACAGAAATATACTGCACCAAAAACGATGCAGAGAGGGGACAAGACGGCCGCGCTTCCGCGGCAAGAGCTTCCTTATGCCGCGGAAGCGCGGTCCTCTAGTCTCCTCTCTGGTTCGTTTTTGGTGGTGTTTTACACAAAACCCTGAGATAATTTTTGGAGTATAAAGTTTTTCATTTTGACCAGAAAAAAATTTAACAGAAACTTGGATTTTGAAAAAGTTTGGTTTTTGGGTTTTTCGGTTTCGAAACTTCGTTACACTTAACTACTTAGCTAGTTTAGGTTTAGTTAGGCTCTGATACCACTGTAAGTCCACGTTGCCCACCCCGGTGCTTACGGGGAGGCGGAAAACATAATAAAAATTGGATTTTTATGGACTTAGGCAACATGGACCAAGCTTGTGAGGATCTTTGCTAAACATAAACTTGCTAGACCTAACTACAAAGTAGCTAAGTGATGGAAAGGTTATACCTTTGGTTTTTAGTCCTTCTCTCCTTGCTCCTAGGAATGGTAGAAAGAGGTCACCTTGCTTGTCTTCTCCCGTCAAAGAAGGATCCACCCGAAAGCCTCGACCTTTAGCTTCAACTCCAAGCTAGGAGTAACTAGAGTGCAAGAAATGCTAAGACTTGAACCCTAGAAGAGAGTAGAGAAGA
This sequence comes from Agapanthus africanus, assembly GCA_030015575.1. NCBI lineage: Eukaryota > Viridiplantae > Streptophyta > Magnoliopsida > Asparagales > Amaryllidaceae > Agapanthus > Agapanthus africanus. The sequence continues at coordinate 261,502,442 of JASDDO010000014.1, forward strand.
TCAAGTGAAGGTTTTTCTCAAGCTTTTTGTTTCTCAACACATGAGAGGGAGAGAGCTTGAGGGAGAGGATGAACAAGAGAGAGAAATGATATGAGAGAATGAGAAAATAATAGAGCCATTCTCACTAATATGTGTGAATTAATTTAATTGAATAATTAGCTAGATAATTATCATGGTATATCATGACATGACCATTATCATTTCAATTTGCAAAGATCAAAAAGCATCTTCCAAAAGAAATGATGATGGTCAAAGTGTCAACCTAGGTCAACAAGTCAAAGAAGTCAAATGGTCAACAACCACAACCATGGATAATTATTAAACTAATTACTAATTAACAATAACACACACATAAATATTAGGGTTAATAAAATGACAATAGCCATTAACCCTAAACAAGGTCCTCTCCCTCAATCTCAAGCAACTGTGCATACGCACCCGCATTCGTGATCCGAGGAACACGAACACAATGAGAAAAACCAATCTCAAATCATATACTAGGATCCGGCTTAAACCAAAGCCCGCTAGTATAAACTGTCCGGACAGCAAACGTGCACAAGTGCGCGAATGTGAACGAACCCTGTCGCAAAACCATGCGACCTCTACTCATTTAGCCTAAAGGCGAATAGCTCTCTGTGTGGGACTCTAAAGACTCGACACTACGCTGGCAGTGGGTTTAACCACAGACCGCAAGCGGCACTAGCTGTACGTAACGGTCCCCAGGTAGATGTCGATAAGAAGACTGACGAGGTGAACCCCATCTGAACTCCTACTGAGCCTGTATGTGACAATCTCCGTACAGTCCGGTCTGTTCGTCTGATACATCGCATGGCGGGCCTAGAGGGGCGGTAAACATCAGTCCCCTAATAGCGGTACAAGTCGTGCCGGAGTGAAGCCCAGAACACCCTGAGATAACACTGGAAACCTACCAGTATATCTCGCTTGCCCTGGCCAGGGACTACTCGTGTAATGGCTCTCCTAGACACAGCGCGATGTCAACCCCCAATACCGGGAGAGACGAATCCTGTCTAACCGTCACTGCCTCCAAGTGCTTCGGGACTGCACCCAAAAACTACCTGTTTGCACGACTCCTTTGAGCCGTGGTAGGGTAGTAATCAAAGTGCAGTGGGAACACACTCGAGGCGAAGTGACAGTGTCAAGTCAGCGGACTAAGCTGTACTCATGTCACCTGGGAACTGATAACTGACGATAGGTATAATACCAACCAACAGTTCCCGACGAGTCCTGTCCAGTGTACTCGTAACCCAACGAGCACCCGTATACTATCTCAAGTACGACGTACTAACGGCTGTGGGACAGACCGTCTCCCACACTGGGATGAGAAGCGCATACGCTAGTCTACTCCGGAGTATCGATGCCCTGTCTCGATAGTCCAACGACCAGGGACCTGTATAAGGATGTGCTTATAGATCACCCAGCTCCCACGAGTGTGAGCGCCATCACCACGCTGGTAATCAAGCAAAGATCCTAAGGGCTCTACTAATATGTATATCAGCAATATGCTAAAAGAAACACATGCACATATTAAAGCAGAGACAAACCAAGTAGCATACTACCATTTCGAGCAAGATTGTATATACAACTGTGAATATCCCAAGCTTCCATCAAGTAATATACAAACTAGTATGATACAGTAATGGCCTCTAGGGCATATACACTAACACTGGAGACAGCCGCATGATTTGAATCTGGTTCCAATTAAATCATTGCCTCTATTTCTGTATTGGATATAGAACAGTTCATATCTTGACATTGTTAAGATACGGGGAGTTTTCCGGCTTATGCTTAAAACCAGACTCCGGATAACTCAAGGCACGTTTCTGTAATGGCTGTTTGTGTGTTGACCTGGGCTATGATGAGGGTTGACTTTCTACCATCTGGAAGATCAATAGTGATATTGTTCTTCACTCGCCACAGTTTTAAGTAAAATGGATTTTTTCAGAAAACAATAGTGGGAGTATGGTAGAACTGGAAGTGATTCCAGAAGCGCAAACGATTACTAAAAATTTGATAAGAACCTAAAGATTCAATCTGGTTTGACATTCCATTGGCCACTCCGCAGATAAGGTGGGTAACCTCAGGCACCCAAGAGGTACTCCGGTAGCCTCAAGGACGGTGGCAGGGAGGTTCTTGTTTACCCAGACTTGCCATTGCTGCTGTTCCAGACTGTGAGACCCGGCAGAAGGATGAGTATAGCGTTGTTCTGGACTGGCTTTAGAAGTGCACGTGTATATGACTCTGCCAGAGGGTTGTCATAGTCAGTGGGAGCAGCGGAAGCATTGGTGGACAAGCGGCTTTTGTCTATTTATAAAGTAAAGCAGATATAGCGGAGATAGATCATCTATTTCAGATGTGAAAGTCATAGGTTTGACTTCATCAGAATAGGGGATGGATCTGTTAAGAAGGTAGTAGGGTGTGATGTCTTGGTATCTAGATGACATACACAGAGTAGGAAGTGATATTCCTATACTACGATCGGTTATACTTTGGTTGTCACACAGTGGTTTCTTCACATAGCAATTGGGTATTATATCAGACATTCTGGTTACTAGATCTATGGTTTTAGATCTAGATTTGGGTAGTATCCCAATCTAGGTACTTAGACAGCATTCTTAAGGTGTTTTAGAATAGACGACTCCAGGCGCGGTAGTGTACCTGCAGGTGATGGAGTCACCCTTTCTAAAGGTGTCTTACAGACTAAAAGGGAGAGGGATGTGCATGATTGGCAGATCACTTGCTTAGGCAATTGAGTCAATCATGACAAGTCAAGTATCACACCAGATGTTGTTTTGCACGGGATGCGATAAGTTGATATTGATCCAAACCTAGAGAAACGTTCGGAAGCAGTTTTAGAACATAAGTGGATGTTCTAGGGATATGATAACGACAGCCTCATTCGGGAGACAGTTATCATTCCAGGCTTCCAAGGTGACCTGGATGACAGGGTAGCTGTCAGAGTTATAGTTTTCCCTCTGACGAGGGGCAGTAGTTTAGACAGGTGGTCCAGGAAGATACTGAGGGAGGCATGGCGCAGGATACTGATTGAGTTCAGTTGATAATACAGTATAAGAAGTATTGGATTTGGAGTTCATTTATGAACTAGGTCCCGTCAGATATCCAGACATATTCTACGACAGGTATTGCTCATTTCGGGAGATGGGTTTCTCCGCGAACTTGAGATAAAGAGAGACATAGAAAGAAACATGAGGGCGGATCCACTCACTGAGGCTATTCCTCGAACGCAATAGTTTCGCAAACGGGTTTTGTGAGACTGATTAGTAGTGGAGTTGGGTGTTCGGTATCACACGGGCTGTGAGTATGCGACATCGCAATAATTAGCCTTGAGTGCATGTGGTAGATTGTTGGAGATAGTGCCCTCAGAGTCAATTATTTGATCACAGGCACGTGATTGCAATGATTGAGGGAGGACCTATACCGGTAGGACAGTCTTACTCAAGATGATATTATATTATCTGGTTTATCTTTATCATCGTGTACTGCTTTAGGTGACCTTACAGGTCACTATTGCACGTTGATAGAGCCCCTAGGATTCTTGCTTGACTGCCAACAGTATGATGGCGATCATATACGTGGGAGCTGGGGTCTATAAGCACATCTTTAAAAGGACCCTAGTCGTAGGAGTTTCGAGACAGGGCATCGATACTCCAGAGTAGACTAGTGTATACAGTCGAGACCCCGACGAGGGGCAGTGGCCGGTCTTAGAAGCCACTGGTGTCAGTTGGTTCACCTAAGATGTATGCAGGTGCTCTTTGGGTTATGAGTACACCGGACAGGACTCGCCGGGAACATGCTAGTTGGGATTATACCAGACGTCAGATAGCAGTTTCCTGGTGACATGTGTACAGGTTAGTTCATCGACCTGAGATCATCATTTGTCTCGTGTGAGTTCCCACTGTACTTTGATTATTACCCTACCACGGCTCAAAGGAGTCGTGGAAACAGGTTTTAGTTGGGTACAGTCTCGAGCCACATGGAAGCAGTGAGCGGATCGACAGGGGTTCGTCTCTCCCGGTATTGGGGGTGAGGTCGCGCTGTGTCTAGGAGAGCCATTACACGAAGTCCTTGGCCAAGGCAGGAGATTTACTGGTAGGTATTCCAGTAATATCTCAGGGTGTTTTGGGCTACACTCCGACACGACTTGTACCGCTTTTGGGGGTCTGACTTTTACCAACCCCCTAGGCCCGCCATAAGATGCTCATAGACGAACGGACCGGACTGTACGGATATTGTCACCGACAGGCTCAGTAGGGTGTCAGGATGAGTTCGCTCATGGACGTCCCTTTTGTTCAATAGCTGGTAGCCCGTTATGTATGGCTAATACCTCTGACGTGCTAGTAGTTAAATCCACAGCTAAAGTATTGACGAGTCTTTAGAGTCTCCCACAAACATTTTTTCAAGTTTCGGGCGAAACGCTGTAGAGGCCGTATGGATATATGGCAGGGTTCGATCATGTACGTGCAGTATTGCACGGATCATGATCGGACGGATAATATTAGCGGGCATTGGTTTAAGCCGGATCCTAGTATTGTACAGTGTAGATTTTGTCTCATTGCATTTGTATTCGGTCGGAATACAAATGCGGGTATGTATATACAGTCGTGGGGTTTTCCTGTAATTTATTACGGGATCTGTTTTTTGAAGTTGCCAGTTTGCTTTCCGGTTTCGGCCATTTTCCTTTGTTCCTTTCTTTGGCTGAATTTTGTTGTGGAGGGGGTTATTTGCATATGTGCAATTAGTAATGGAGAAGACTTTTTAGTGGCACATGGTTGCTTCATGATGGTGCACCATCCTTTGACTTCTTTGTTCATCATTGTTTACTTTATATGATGGGATTATGATGAGACTTTAGGGTAATGATTATTGATCATCATCACCCTTTTTTTCTCTCTCTTGGATTATTCCTCACTCCCTCTCTCACTCTCTTAGCATGGCTGGCCATTCTTAAGTGAGGGGCTGTCCACTGTTTTTGCTGTGGGAAATTACTCTCATTTGCTTGCATAAAATTCCCTTGGTTCATCTCAAAAGCATATCTCCTTCCTCCATCCAAATGGCAACTCAAAAACAACCCCATGAGACATAGAGTTCTACACTATTCTACAGCAATCTTGGACACGTCGGCTTGCCAACTTCATGTCCGAGTTGCCTCGGTCCAGAGGTGGGAGCCCGTAAAAGGACTCGGCAGTGTGGTGCCCTTTCCGATGAGGAGATGAAGACCGGAGATTCCGCGAGGAGATCGGGATGGACGACGTGAAGACCGAAGGACACGGATCGCTCGGTATATCTCTCTACCCCTTTCTCTTGTTAGCTAGCATTAGGTTAATGGCCCGATCCGGGTTCAAAGTCCGCGGTAGCGCCAGTTTCCAGTATGAAAAAGTTTTTGTTTTCCGCATTTTGGCCTCGGACAGATGGCCAGGGCGCTGCCGTGCACTTACAGGTATGTGATACCGGATCAGGATCCCGAATATGTAATTAGTTACACGGGCTATAAGATAGGTAGAGAACTGAGAACGGGTGATAAGTTTTAAGAGTTAAAATTGGTGCAAGTGTTGCAGCCAAGTCTGTTGGTAGTAATCACCCTGTATTACCAAATACATTGATTCTGAACGAATGCTATTAGATACCGAACCTGATATACAACATCATATCAGTTTCTTTATTGAAATAAAGAAGGATATAATTTTGTATTGTTGGATAATGTTTTGAACATTTCCTATATCAAAAGTTGATCGAATCAGGCACGTTATCTAAAAGCGTATACGTTCTAAATCAAATCACAGTTCTTAACGTTTAGAAAACACACAAGGGGAAGAGTTCGAAATGAACAAATCCTTCTTGTGGCATTTTAGACTAGGTCATATCAATGCGACCCGACTAGCTACGTTATATAAAGATGCATATTTAAATCAGTTTGAATTTATATCTTGTGAAACTTTCCAGTCATGTCACAAAGATAAGATGACCGTAGCTCTGTTTATTGGAAACAGAGAAAGAGTTAGTGAACTCTTGGGATTGATACATGCTGATGTATGAAGGTCCCTTATCTACACATGTCAGGACTGGTTCTTTTTACTTCATTATATTCACTGATGATCTCTCAAGATTCGCACATGTGTTCCTGTTGAAACACAAGTCTGAACCTTTTGAGATATTCACAGAATATAAGTTAGAAGTAGAGAACCAAAACGGGTATAAGTATTATATCCTTTGATGTGATCAGGGAGGAGAATACTTGAGCACGGAATTTCTAGACTATTCAAATAGAGAATGAGATTCTCTCTCAGCATTACTCCTCCGTATACACCACAACACGTTGTTGTATCGGGGCGGATCAATCGCATCCTATGTGATATGGTGTGCTCTATGATAAGTACACTGAGTTACCTATTTCCTTTTGGGGGTTATGCACTTGTGAAGCTGTATACCTATTGAATAGGGTTCCAATTAAATCAGTGCCTACCACTCCATATGCGATATGGTATGGGAAGAGCCCATCTCTTAAGGATGTTAAGATTTGGGGTTGTCCGTGTTAGTTATATGTATGCCCTAGAGGCCATTACTATACATAGGATGTATATTGTAGTGGATGCTGGGACATATATAGGGAGGACTTTCTTGCTCGACATGATAGTATGCTATCTGGTTGCTCTTTACCTTAACCTGTACACTGATTGTCTCTCTGTTACATGTTGGTAAAGCCCTTAGGATATGTACTTGACTACCTGGACTATGATGCGGATCATACTAGTAGGGACATGGTAGTCCATAAGTACATCCTTCAAAGTCCCTAGTCGTGGGTGTATCGAGACGGGGCATCGATATACCAGAGTAGACTAGCATATACCTTCTCAACCCATACAGATGGGCGATGGATGATCCCATATCAATTGGTGTTTGACATCAGAGATGATATACGGGTGCTCAGTGGAGACTGGGTACACTGGACGGACTCGCCGAGAACTCCCATATGGTATTATACCTTACGTTAGATGGCAGTTCTCTGGTGACACTGGTACAGAGTAGTCTGTTGACCCGAGATCGTCATAGAGTCTTGTGTGGTTCCCACTGTGCTTTGATTTCCACCTTACCACGTCCAAGAGGGCGTGCAAAACGGTGGTTTTTGGGTACAGTCCCGAATCACATGGAGGCAATGAGCGATAGGAGGGGATTCGTCTCTCCCGGTATAGGGAGTTGATGTTGCGCTGTGTTTGATTGGCTATAACCGGAAATCCCTGGCCAGGGTTGCTGAGATTTACTGGTAAGTGTTACCAGTAGTTTCTCGAATTGTTATAGACCTCATATCGACACGACTTATCGAGCTATTGGGGTCTGACGTTAACCACCCCTAGGCGAGGTATGCGACATATCAGACGATCAGACAGGACTGTGCGGTAAGTGTTACTGGTTGGATTCACAGGAGTGTGAGCGGGCTTGCTCGTCGATCTTCTAATCGCTCAATACCCGGGTGGCCGTTACGTTTAGTAGACCGCTTGCGGCTTATGGATGTTTGATATGATCATCATCTGCTGCCGACGTATTGACGAGTCTTTAGAGTCCTACACAGAGGTTTCCTGGCTCAAGCGAAACGAAATAGGAGCGCATATGAGATATGTGCGGGACCGAGAATAATGCGTATATGTGATACCGTATTTCATTCTCGCGATGATTGTATCGAATGGTTGTAAGCGATATAACCTAGTTATCGAATCGAGGATTGATTCGATAAGCCGATACATTGAATATTAGTCGGTTATATGCGATATGTCCGGATCGTTAAATCAAGTGTTGATTTAATGATTTAATGCATAATTATATATTTGATATATTACTTTGCATTAACTAGTATTGGTTCATTTTAAATGGATTTTCTCACTTGATTGTGTAAGTTGTATATGTGATATACTTTTGTGCACATGATTGTATCATGTTTGATGATACATGCTTATTTGGTTAAGTGTAAAGAACTAAACCATGGTTAAAATGATGATTAGGGTTTTGCTTATTCATTCTTTTATTTGTTTATTCATTTTGGAAATGATAAGAAAAGAATGGTGGCTTTATTTGTAGTTTTGTTGAAGCTTCATGAAGCTTTGACCTAGTCCACCATTCTTATCTCATCCTTAACCCTAACCATTCCAACTAACCCTAGTTTACTCTCTACACTTGACTATGGTTAGGATATGATAAGTATTCATATTTGTTTCTTTTTTAAATAAGAAACTTATCATATTCTTTTTTTCTTCTTCTTCTTCTTCACTTGAAGAAAGCTTGCTTCATCAATGGCAACTTGAGCAAATGAGTGAGAAATCCAATTCTAAAGTGAACCCACCTCCTATTTCTTCATCCTCTACCTCTTGCCAAGTAGTATAGGGTGTTTCCTTCACAAGTTTTCATGACTTGGTGAAGGTGGAGCTTGATCTAGTGATGCCTCGACGTAGATCATCTTCGGCACGAAGCCGACGACCTTGCCCGCCCATTTCTCCGATGAAGCCGACGCTAGAGCCCGGGATTCCATTTGGACAGCGAGGAGACTTCATTGCGAAGCTATGGAGGTGGAGGACCGGATCTACAAAGGTTGTATTTCCGTTCTTTTAGTTATATTGTTAACTAGTTGTATGTGTTCGCCTAAAATATCTAGTTAACGATCTAGTCTAGGGTTTCTCGGCACCGTAATTTTTGAATTGGCATGGTTGATACCTTGTGAGACCTCTTGAGAGTGCCTAGGAACCCTACAGTGGTATCAGAGCCTAGCTAGAGCCTTAGGCGATGCGTAGACGAAGTTTGAAGCCCGAACGAACCCGAAACCCTAACCCGATAATGCTCTCTGGACTTTTTTCAAATTTGTGGATTTTTGTCAATTAAAAATATGCAGAAAAATCAGCAGGGAATCTTAAGAATTACTGTGCAACACGTGTCCATGATTCCTCCAAGGTGCGGCGGAACCGCGGCAGAAGCCTGGCTTCTGCGGCGCTTCCGCGGCCGTATGATGACGTCATCCTTCCCTGTTTGCACAGTAACTCCTATTTTATTATGCTTAGTTTTCTGGGAATTTTTAATTTGACTCAAGAGTTGAGTATTCTGGGGTTGTTTTGGGATTCGATTATTCGATCGGATTATCTGATTTTGTCTATGTGGCTTTCCGGATAATTTTTGAATATGTTAAAAAGTTCGACCGGATATAAATACCCACTTTTTCCCCGTCGGGAAATTTCCAAGAGTTGGATCTTTCCGTCGTTTAACAACGTTCTAAGTAGTGCAAGGAACGCGATGGTCCCTCTAGAAGACAACAAACCTTAACTCGATTATGTGACCGTCTTGAACTGCCCTTTGAACCTTCGGGTTTGGGGCAGTACGGCGTGACACATGTGAGGCGTTGGCTTGACCCTTCTACGGCTGGACCGTTGCTACTGAGGCACGAACTGAATGTTTTTAGACTTGTTTCATGTGTTGATCTGTATCGGGAAAACTTGGGTGTTTGAATGTTCGATCGGAAAGTTTAACATTTTCTGTTTATCCGGAATGTGATACAATAATTGGAATTCACAAAAGTTATGAGATAACTGAATGAATGTTATAAATCTAGCAATTTAGTCTCACTTGATCGGTTGCCACGGAATTTTGATGTGATCAAAAGTCCGTCGCAATCACGTAGTGTATGCGGATACTCGCCGGGTAAACTTAATAGACAGACTCACTCCATAGCCCCGACCAAGTGACTGTAGGAGAACCCCTTCGCCGAAAGCATCCGTTCGGGTGCTCGCGGTAGCGGTGTTCCGCCTTGGTACACTTCGTCGACGGTATCGGGGGTGCAGCCGTCTACTGAAGTTTACGACGAGCATTCGATCAGGATGTCGGGAATCTTGTTGAATTGCCCGACTTGATATTGAAAAGTGTTTTCGATAATGCGACTAAAATGCTGGGTTTATAATTGTTAGGCATGTGATGTCGAAGGTATTCATTTGATTAGGCATGCGATGTCTATGGAGATTGCGGATTCCAACTGTTGTAGTTTTACACTTTCTTTTTTGTGACCGTAAGTGTAATATGTGATATTGCCGGTTTCGTTGCTATATGTCAACGACAATTGGGATGTGCATATTTACTTACGTTGATGACATGTGATGTTATGTGTTGCTGGATATGTTATATTGGATCGTCGTGTTTGAATAGCCGGGGGTTTTTTATGTGAGATGAGTGTTTTTCATTTTCATTCATGTAAAAACTTGTATGTAATATTCTTTTATTGGGGCACTTCCAGGTTGCGGAAGATGTCACCCTTTGTATATTATTTACTTTTCCGCACTAGGATAGAGCTAAGGAGGGGAGCACAAGTAACCGGGATCTGGAGTCCAGTGGGAGACCAACTCGAGGAGTCGAGTCCGGGTCTCCTAACTCTAGAATTGGTAGGGTTGCTTGCCGCTCTCGTAGAGGTCTAGGGGTGTGGGTTTGGCTATTCATCACGACCGTGGAATCCGTGTTTTATACTGGCTCGTATTGAAAACACGTACGTCCTGGTATATCCAATATTTCATATGATTCTTCTACTGCAATATCTGTGATGTGATCATGTGATGTTCTGTGATGGATACTATATATAGTATATATGATATATTATATAGACGTTACTTATGTTTTACACCCGCGCTAGCCCTGCCCCGCTCTGCCGTTAGTTACCTAACCTAACGGTGCACGAGGGGACATCGAGGCGAATGCGGATGGCATAAGTGTACGTCGTATTTATCTGTGATGTTTAGGTACTTAAATGATGGGACTTCATTAATATGATTAATGAAATAAAAGAAACCTAAGATGTTGTAGAATCGAATTTCAAAAATAAAACAGGTAGCTACAGTTCTTGCTTTCCACAGCGGTGTATATGATATATCCTGCACCTTATTCGATGAGGAAAGGACCGAGATCCCTTCACCGTGAGTGACTCCTTTAGCAATAACTGGCAGATGCTACACACTCGGTTTGTATTTTGATTGCTTTTAAGAGTTTTTGCTTTGCACTGTGATATATATGATATATCCCGCACCTCATTCGACGAGGAAAGGACCGACGATCCCTTCACCGGGAGTGACTCCTTTAGCAAAACTAGAAAAGCCTCAAAAACACTCCATTTTTAAAATCATTTGATTCTACAACGATATCAAGTTCATTACGCAATAGGTTTTCAGAAAAACCTGTCGTAGCCCTCCGTCATTTCAGATAACTTGTATATAGTATTCGTGCTGCATTTGTTGGCTTTCGTCAAGGTGCAGTGTGCGGTAGCTATATGCTGCTTATCTGCTGCATACGATGCGATTGGATTAGGGTAGTCGTGCGGCTTTGTTAGCTTTCGTCAAGGGTCGTGCGGGTGGGTTTAATTCAATCATGAAATATACGGGTTGAACTTGACTAGCGGGCTATGGTTTGTTGGCTTTCGTCAAGGTCATAGCACGTTAGGGGCAAAATATTATCGGGAATTTCAAGTGTTGAAATTTGCAATGAGATTGCATACCTTCTATGAGATAGTTGGATCCCGATACCTGCTGCGAGTAAGAGTTACTCCTGGGAGAGTTTTATACATTACAATTAGCCGATCAAGTAGGTGTCTAGAAAGGTGTTAACGAGGTTACGCCTCTGGGAAAACGAGGTTTACATTAATTAGGTTCGTGCGAAAGCACGGGGGACCTCCCTCAAAGTACCGACACTGGCCTGGCTGAAAGATTGGCGAACTTGTAGTGTGTAATTAATCCCGGCTAGTCTTTCCTTTTAGGGTTTGAAGGAAGATTTGATAAAAACCAGTGGGAGCCATCCTGATTAGATAAAATAATAACCAATCTATTCTTGCAAGAGCGCACGCTGAGTGTTTTCTTCTCTCACTCTCCAGGTAGCGACCATATCACGCCTTAATCAAGATAATAATACGGAAAATTGACCGAACCCGCTTGTTATACTGTGCTGGGGAACGTTGGTCCCGCTCCAACTTATAATTGTTATAAGACTGAGCAGGAAATTGGGGAATACCAGAATTCCCGTGCCGCCCAAACGAAGAGAGTGCATGCTGATGCATCATCTTCGGGTGTGTCCGTTACAGAGAACTGTTTCTCTGTATCCTCTAAGTCCTGGGTATGTGATACCAGATCAGGATCCCAGATATGTAATCTGTTACATAGGGCTACAGAAAGGTAGAGAACTGAGAACGGGTGATAAGTTTCATGAGACAGAAAATGGGGCAAGTGTTGCAGCCAAGTCTGTTGGTCACTGTCACCCTGTATTACCAATACATTGATTCTGAACGAATGTTATTAGATACCGAACCTGATATACAAAATCATATCAGTCTCTTTATTAGTAAAGAAATGATAAAATTTTGTATTGTTGGATAATGTTTTGAACATTTCCTATATCAAAAGTTGATCGGTTCAGGCACGTTATCTAAAAGCATTGATGTTCTAAATCAAAGTACAGTTCTTAGTATATGGATCACACACAAGAGGAAGAGTTCAGAAATGAACGGATCCTTCTTGAGGCATTGTAGACTAGGTCATATCAATGCGACCCGACTGGCTAAAGTTACATTTAGATGCATATTTAAATCAGTTTGAATTTACATCTTGTGAAACTTGCCAGTCATGTCACAGAGACAAGATGACCATAGCTCCGTTTAATGGAAACAGAGAAAGAGTTAATGAACTCTTGGGATGATACATGTTGATGTATGTAAGGTCCCATGTCTACACATGCCAAGACCGGTTCTTTGTACTTCATTACATTCTCTAATAATCTTTTTAGATTCAGACATATGTTCTTGTTGAAACACAAGTCCGAAACTTTTGAGATATTCACAGAATATAAGTTAGAAGTAGAGAACCAAAACACGGGTATAAGTATTATGTCCTTTGATGTGATCGAGGAGGAGAATACTTGAGCACGAAAATCCTGGATTATTCCAAAGGAGAATGAGATTCTCTCTCAGCATTACTCCTCCGTATACACCATAGCACGATGGTATATCGGGGCGGAGCTATCTCACCCTATATGATAAGGTGTGCTCTATGATGAGTACTACTGAGTTACCTATTTCCTTTTTGGGAGTTATGCACTTGAGAAGCTGCATACCTATTGAATAGGGTTCAAATCAAATCAGTTGCCTACCACATCATATTTGATATAATAAGAGAAGAGCCCATCTCTCAAGTTAGTTGAGATTTGGGGTTGTCCAGCCTATGTCTGAAAAGCAAAATCCGGACAAGCTCGAGGCAAGATTTGTTATGCAGAACTGGAAAGGTTACAGCTATACAAAACTGCAGCTGATAATTTGACAGAACCAAAGGATTCAATAGTTACCAACGAACCTCAGCCTCTCCGCCGATCTAGTAGGGTTCCTCACCCACCTGAGAGATACTTCTGTTTCTCTATGACAGTGGGAGCGAGGATTGCATCATGAGATGATGACCCAACTAGCTTCGAGCTGGCCATCAGGAGTGAGACTCTGTAAGAATGGCTGGATACTTAGCGATCTGAGATGGAATCCTTATACACCAACAAAGTATGGACTTTGGTTGCTATATCTGAAGGGTTAAATCCCCATTAGGAGCAAGTATATCTTGAGAAGATTACTTGGTGTAGATGGAAAAGCTGAGACTTTCAAAGCTAGACTTGTTAAAGCTTTTCTTCATCGACCAGGCGTGGATAATGATGAAACCTTTTCAAGTAGCTATGCTTAAGTCCATCCAGATCCTACTTGCCACGGCTGCATACCATGACTACGATATCTGGTAGTTGGGTGTCATGACAGCTTTTATAAATGATGTTTTGGAAGAGAACGTCTATAAGTACACAGCCAGAGGGCTTCGTAAACAGTGGGAGCAGCGGAAACGTGTACAAGATGCTTTATAGGATAAAGCAGGCATCGCGGAGTTGGAACGTCTGTATTGATGAAGTAGTCAAAGAGTTTGACATCATCAAAATGGTAGATGAACCTTGTATATACAAAAAGGTAGTAGGGAGTATGGTGATGATCCTCGTAGAGTACGTGGATGACATACTCTTGATAGGGAAGGAGTTTCCTATGCTACGCCCGATCAATCTCCACTTATCATAATGATTTTCCATATAGGATCAAATTGATACCTCCTAAATCCTGAGTTATCATCTATGAGATAGATGTAATTGGATGCTAGGAATCTCACTAGTAGTAGTAAGATGGTATCAATCGATCCTGAGGAGAATCACTGGAAGGGTTCCAGGGTGATAAAGACGACTGAATGTCAGTCATAGGCATTGTCTTTACCCTCATTGAAGGGACGGTATGTTGGAAGAGTTCCAAGCTAGATACCGTGACATACTAGACGATAAAGGCAGGATACATTGCTACTTAAGATGCTACCAAAGAGGCTGTTTGGGTGTATATTGGTTCATGAGATGAACTACGTTCCTACCATTGTGAGACAATGGAGTTGTGGCTTATGCCGAGGAACGCCGGTCCTATCAGTGATCCAGATATATTCTAAGGCAGTATCACCTGATCATGGAGATGGTTGATCTCCAGGGGATCGAGGTCAGGAAAGTAGAATCAGAGGACAACACGGCGAATCCACTCGCGAAGGCCTATTCCCAGAGAGAGACTTTTAAGGGATGGTTGAGTATGAGATACTACAACCACTGCTATCAGATGGCCCTAGTGCAAGTGGGAGATTGTTAGTTATATGTATGCCCTAGAGGCCATTACTATACATAGGATGTATATTGTAGTGGATGCTGGGACATATATAGGGAGGACTTTCTTGCTCGACATGATAGTATGCTATCTGGTTGCTCTTTACCTTAACGTGTACACTGATTGTCTCTCTGTTACATGTTGGTAAAGCCCTTAGGATATGTACTTGACTACCTGGACTATGATGCGGATCATATTAGTGGGGACATGGTAATCCATAAGTACATCCTTCAAAGTCCCTAGTCGTGGGTGTATCGAGACGGGGCATCGATATACTAGAGTAGACTAGCGTATACCTTCTCGACCCATACAGATGGGCGATGGATGATCCCATATCCATTGGTGTTTGACATCAGAGATGATATATGGGTGCTCAGTGGAGACTGGGTACACTGGACGGACTCGCCGAGAACTCCCAGGTGGTATTATACCTTACGTCAGATGGCAGTTCTCTGGTGACACTGGTACAGAGTAGTCTGTTGACCCGAGATCGTCATAGAGTCTTGTGTGGTTCCCACTGTGCTTTGATTTCCAACTTACCACGTCCAAGAGGGCGTGCAAAACGGTAGTTTTTGGGTACAGTCCCGAATCACATGGAGTCAATGAGCGATAGGAGGGGATTCGTCTCTCCCGGTATAGGGAGTTGATGTTGCGCTGTGTTCGATCGGCTATAACCGGAAATCCCTGGCCAGGGTTGCTGAGATTTACTGGTAAGTGTTACCAGTAGTTTCTCGAATTGTTATAGACCTCATATCGACATGACTTATCGAGCTATTGGGGTCTTACGTTAACCACCCCTATGCGAGGTATGTGACATATCAGACGATCAGACCGGACTGTGCGGTAAGTGTTACTGGTTGGATTCACAGGAGTGTGAGCGGGCTTGCTCGTCGATCTTCTGATCGCTCAATACCCGGGTGGCCGTTACGTTTAGCAGACCGCTTGCGGCTTGTGGATGTTTGATATGATCATCATCTGCTGCCGGCGTATTGATGAGTCTTTAGAGTCCTACACAGAGGTTTCCTGGCTCAAGCGAAACGAAATATGAGCGGATATGAGATATGTGCGGGACCGAGAATAATGCGTGTATGTGATACCATATTTCATTCTCGCGATGATTGTTTCGAATGGTTGTATGCGATATAACCTAGTTATCGAATCGAGGATTGATTCGATAAGCCGATACATTGAATATTAGTCGGTTATATGCGACATGACCGGATCGTTAAATCAAGTGTTGATTTAATGATTTAATGCATAATTATATATTTGATATATTACTTTGCATTAACTTGTATAGGTTCATTTTAAAAGGATTCTCTCACTTGATTGTGCAAGTTGTATATGTGATATACTTTTGTGCACATGATTGTATCATGTTTGATGATACATGCTTATTTGGTTAAGTGTAAAGAACTAAACCATGGTTAAAATGATGATTAGGGTTTTGCTTATTCATTCTTTTATTTGTTTATTCATTTTGGAAATGATAAGAAAAGAATGGTGGCTTTATTTGTAGTTTTGTTGAAGCTTCATGAAGCTTTGACCTAGTCCACCATTCTTATCTCATCCTTAACCCTAACCATTCCAACTAACCCTAGTTTACTCTCTACACTTGACTATGGTTAGGATATGATAAGTATTCATATTAGTTCTTTTTTAAATAAGAAACTTATCATATTCTTTTTTTCTTCTTCTTCTTCTTCACTTGAAGAAAGCTTGCTTCATCAATGGCAACTTGAGCAAATGAGTGAGAAATCCAATTCTAAAGTGAACCCACCTCCTATTTCTTCATCCTCTACCTCTTGCCAAGTAGTATAGGGTGTTTCCTTCACAAGTTTGTAGGGTTCCTAGGCATCCTAATGAGGTCTCACAAGACATCAACCATGCCAATTTCAAAAAATCTAGGTGCCGAGAAACCCGACTACGGATCGTTGGCTAGAAATCTAGGCGAAACAATAAACTAGTTAACACTTAACTAAGAGATACGGAAATACAACCTTTGTAGATCCGGTTTTCCACCTCCATAGCTCCGCAATGAAGTCTCCTCGCTGTCCATAACAAGTCCCGGGCTCTAGCGTCGGCCTCATCGGAGAATGGACGGGCTAGGTCATCGATGTCCACGCCGAAGATGATCTACGTCGAGGCATCGCTAAATCAAGCTCCGACTTCACCAAGTCAAGAAACTTGTGAAGAAAACACACTCTACTACTTGGCATGAGGTAGAGGATGAAGAAATAGGAAGTGGGTAGACTTTAGAATTGGATTTCTCACTCATTTCATCAATCCACCATTGATGTAGTCAAGCTTTTCTTCTTGAGTTTAAGGAAGAAGAAGAAAAAAGTGTTATGATAAGTTATTTTGAAAATAGAAAAATAAAAGAATACTTATCATAATCAACCATGGTCAAGTGTAGAGAATTAACTAAGGTTAGATTAATGGTTAGGGTTAAAGATAAAGACAAAGTGGTCACTTTGGTCAAAGCTTCATAAAGCTTCAAAAAGCTTCATGAAAGAAAATAAAATAAAGAAACCATTTTGCTTTTCTTTTATGCTTTTATTAATATCCAAAATGAATAAACAAATAATTAAATGAAAAAGCAAAACCCTAATCATTAAGTTAACCATGGTTTAATTCTATACACTTAACCAAAAGGTATGTATCATGAAACATGATACAAGCAAGTGCACAAAATCATATCGCATATGCAATGCGCACATCCGAGTGAGAAAATCCATTTAAAGTGAACCGATACTAGTTAATGCAAAGTAATATATCAAATATATAATTATACATTAAATCATTAAATCAACACTTGATTTAACGATCCGGTTATATCGCATATAACCGACTAGTATTCAATGTATCGTCTTATCGAATCAACCCTTGATTCGATAACTAGGTTATATCGCATACAACCAATCGATACATTCATCGCGAGAATAGAATACGGTATCACATACACGTATTATTCTCGGTCCCGCACATATCTCATATGCGCTCCTATTTCGTTTCGCTTGAGCCAGGAAACCTCTGTGTAGGACTCTAAAGACTCGTCAATACGCCGGCAGCAGGCGATGATCATATCAAACACCCACAAGCCGCAAGCGGTCTGCTAAACGTAACGGCCACCCGGGTATTGAGCGATCTGAAGATCGACGAGCAAGCCCGCTCACACTCCAGTGAATCCAACCAGTAACACTACCGTACAGTCCGGTCTGATTGTCTGATATGTCGCATATCTCGCCTAGGGGTGGTAAACGTCAGACCCCAATAGCTCGATAAGTCATGTCGATATGAGGTCTATAACACTTCGAGAAACTACTGGTAACACTTACCAGTAAATCTCAGCAACCCTGGCCAGGGATTTCCGGTTATAGCCAATCGAACACAGCGCAACATCAACTCCCTATACCGGGAGAGACGAATCCCCTCCTATCGCTCATTGCCTCCATGTGACTCGGGACTGTACCCAAAAACCACCATTTTGCACGCCCTCTTGGACGTGGTAAGATGGAAATCAAAGCACAGTGGGAACCACACAAGACTCTATGACGATCTCGGGTCAACAGACTACTCTGTACCAGTGTCACCAGAGAACTGCCATCTGACGTGAGGTATAATACCATCTGGGAGTTCTCGGCAAGTCCGTCAAGTGTACCCAGTCTCTACTGAGCACCCGTATATCATCTCTGATGTCAAACACCAATGGATATGGGATCATCCATCGCCCATCTGTATGGGTCGAGAAGGTATACGCTAGTCTACTCTGGTATATCGATGCCCCATCTCGATACACCCACGACTATGGACTTTCAAGGATGTACTTATGGACTACCATGTCCCCACTGGTATGATCCGCATCATAGTCCAGGTAGTCAAGTACAGATCCTAAGGGCTTTACCAACATGTAGCAGAGAGACAATCAGTATACACGTTAAGGTAAAGATCAACCAGATAGCATACTATCATGTCGAGCAAGAAAGTCCTCCCTATATATGTCCCAGCATCCACTACAATATACATCCTATGTATAGCAATGGCCTCTAGGGCATACATATAACTAACAATCTCCCACTTGCACTAGGGCCATCTGTAGCAGTGGTTGTAGTATCTCATACTCAACCATCCCATAAAAATCTCTCTCTGGGAACAGGCCTTTGTGAGTGGATCCGCTGTGTTGTCCTCTGAGTCTACTCTCCTTACCTCGATCCCTTAGAGATCAATCATCTCCATGATCAGGTGATACTGCCTTAGAATATGTCTGGATCACTGATGGGACGGACGTTCCTTGGCATAAGCCACAACTCCATTGTCACACAATGGGAGGAACTAAGTTCATCTCATAAACCAATATACACCCAGACAGCCACTTTGGTAGCATCTTAAGTAGCGATGTATCCAGCCTTTATCGTCTAGTATGCCACGGTATCTAGCTTGGAACTCTTCCAACATACCGTCCCTTTACTGAGGGTAAAGACAATGCCTGTGACTGACTTTCAGTCGTCCTTATCACCTTGGAACCCTTCCAGTGATTCTCCCAGGATCGGTTGATACCATCTCACTACAACTAGTGAGAATCCTAATATCCAATTAGATCTATATCATAGATCCAAAATCCAAGATTTAGTAGTTATCACTTTGATCCTATATGGAGAATTATGGTGATAAGCGGAGATTGATCGAGCGTAGCATAGGAAACTCTTTCCCTCTCAAGAGTATGTCATCCTCGTACTCTACGAGGATCGTCACCATACTCCCTACTACCTTTTTGTTTATACAAGGTTCATCTACCATTTTGATGATGTCAAACTCTTTGACCAATTCATCAAAACAGATGTTCCATCTCCGCGATGCCTGCTTTATCCTATAAAGCATCTTGCACACGTTTCCGCTGCTCCCACTGTCTACGAAGCCCTCTGGCTGTGTACTTATAGACGCACTCTTCTAAAACATCATTTAGAAAAGCAGTCATGACACCCAACCACCAGATATCGTAGTCATGGTATGTAGCCGTGACAAGTAGGATCTGGATGGACTAAAGCATAGCTACTTGAAAAAGGTTTCATCATTATCCACACCCGGTCTATGATGCACACTTTTAACAAGTCTAGCTTTGAAAGTCTCAACTTTTCGATGTACACCAAGTAATCTTCTCAAGATATACTTGCTCCTGATGGGGATTTAACCCTTCAGATATAGCAACCAAAGTCCATACTTTGTTGGTGTACATGGATTCCATCTCAGATCACTAAGCATCCAACCATTCTTACAGAGTCACACTCCTGATGGCCAGCTCGGAACTAGTTGGGTCATCATCTCATGATCCAATCCTCGCTCACACTGTCATAGAGAAACCGAAGTATCTCTCAGGTGGGTGAGGAACCCTACTAGATCGGCGGAGAGGCTGAGGTTCGTTGGTATCTACTGAATCCCTTGGTTCTATCAAATCATCTGCTGTAGTTCGTATAGCTGGAACTTTTCCAGTTCTACATTACAGACCTTGCCTCGAGCTTGTCCGGATTTTGCTTTCAGACATAGGCCGGACAACCCCAAATCTTAACTAACTTAAGAAATGGGCTCTTCCTTTTCCATATCACATATGAAGTGGTAGGCAACTAATTTGATTGGAACCCTATTCAATAGGTATGCAACTTCGTAAGTGCATAACTCCCAAAAGGAAAAAGGTAACTCAGTATTACTCATCATAGAGCACACCATATCAAATAGGGTGTATCTGCTCCACCCCGATATACCATCGTGCTATGGTGTATACGGAGGAGTAATGCTGAGAGAGAATCTCATTCTCCTTTAGAATAGTCCTGGAATTCCGTGCTCAAGTATTCTCCTCCTTGATCTCATCAAAGGACATAATACTTATACCCGTATTTTGGTTCTCTACTTCTCGCTTATATTCTGTGAATATCTCAA
This sequence comes from Agapanthus africanus, assembly GCA_030015575.1. Lineage (NCBI taxonomy): Eukaryota > Viridiplantae > Streptophyta > Magnoliopsida > Asparagales > Amaryllidaceae > Agapanthus > Agapanthus africanus. Next base: position 261,523,119 of record JASDDO010000014.1, read on the forward strand.
AAGGCTCGGACTCATGTTTCAACAGGAACATATGTCTGAAGCTTGAGAGATTATCAGAGAATGTAATGAAGTACAAAGAACCTGTCCTGGCATGTGTAGACAGGGGACCTTACATACATCAACATGTATCATCCCAAGAGTTTACTAACTCTTTCTCTGTTTCTAGTAAACGGAGCTATGGTCATCTTATCTTTGTGACATGACTGGCGAGTTTCACAAGATGTAAGTTCAAACTAATTTAAATATGCATCTTTATGTAACTCTAGCCAGTCGGGTCGCATTGATCTGACCTAGTCTACAATACCTTAAGAAGGATCCGTTCATTTCTGAACTCTTCCTCTTGTGTGTGTTCCGTATACAAAGAACTGTAGTTTGATTTAGAACATTAATGCTTTTAGATAACGTGCCTGAACCGATCAACTTTTGATATAGGAAATGTTCAAAACATTATCCAACAATACAAAATTTTATCATTTCTTTACTAATAAAGAGACTGATTTGATTTTGTATATCAGGTTCGGTATCTAATAACATTCGTTCAGAATCAATGTATTGTAATACAGGGTGACAGTGACCAACAGACTTGGCTGCAACTCTTGCCCCGTTTTCTGCCTCATGAAACTTATCACCCGATCTCAGTTCTCTACCTATCTGTAGCCCTATGTAACAAATTACATATGCGGGATCCTGATCTGGTATCACATACCCAGGACGTAAAGGACACTGAGAAACAGTTCTATATAATGAACACACCCGAAGATGATGCATCATCATGCACTCTCCTCGTTTGGGCGGCACGGGAAATCTGGTATTCCCCAATTTCCTGCTCTGTCTTATAACAATTATAAGTTGGAGCGGGACCAACGTTCCCCAGCTCAGTATAACAAGCGGGTTCGGTCAATTATCCGTATTATTATCTTGATTAAGGCGTGACATGGTCGCTACCAGGAGAGAGAGAGAAGAAAACACTCTGCGTGCGCTCTAGCAAGAATAGATTGGTTATTATTTTATCTAATCAGGATGGCTCCCACTGCTTTTTATCAAATCTTCCTTCAAACCCTAAAAGGAAAGACTAGCCGGGATTAATTACACACTACAAGTTCGCCAATCTTTCAGCTAGGCCAGTGTCGGTACTTTGAGGGAGGTCCCCCGTGCTTTCGCACGAACCTAATTAATGTAAACCTCGTTTTCCCAGAGGCGTAACCTCGTTAACACCTTTCTAGACACCTACTTGATCGGCTAATTGTAATGTATAAAACTCTCCCAGGAGTAAGTCTTACTCGCAGCGGGTATCGGGATCCAACTATCTCATAGAAGGTATGCAATCTCATTGCAAATTTCAACACTTGAAATACCCGATAATATTTTGCCCACCGAACGATCTATGACCTTGACAAGGTCAACAAACCATAGACCGCAAGTCAAGTTCAACCCGTCATTTCTTGATTGAATCAAACCCACCCGCACGACCCTTGACAAGGTCAACAAGGCCGCACGACTACCCTAACCCAATCTGCATCATATGCATAAGCAGATAAATACTGGTTAGCTACCGCACACTGCGCCTTGACAAGGTCAACAAACGCAGCACGAATACTAAACAGGATTTATCTGAAATGACGGAGGGCTGTGACAGGTTTTTCTGAAAACCTATTGCGTAATGAACTTGATATCGTTGTAGAATCAAATGATTTTAAAATGGAGTGCTTTTGAGGCTTTTCTAGTTTTGCTAGAGTCACTCCCGGTGAAGGGATCGTCGGTCCTTTCCTCGTCGAATGAGGTGCGGGATATATCATATATATCGCTGTGCAAAGCAAAAACACTTAAAAGCAATCAAAAGACAAACCGAGTGTGTAGCATCTGCCTGTTATTGCTAAAGGAGTCACTCCCGGTGAAGGGATCTCGGTCCTTTCCTTATCGAATAAGGTGCAGGATATATCATATATACCGCTGTGCAAAGCAAGAACTGTAGCTACCTGTTTTATTTTGAAATTCGATTCTACAACATCTTAGGTTTCTTTTATTTCATTAATCTCATTAATGAAGTCCCATCATTTATGTACCTAAACATCACAGATAAATACGACGTACACTTATGCCATCCGCATTCGCCTCGATGTCCCCTCGTGCACCGTTAGGTTAGGTAACTAACGACAGAGCGGGGCAGGGCTAGCGCGGGTGTAAAACATAAGTAACATCTATATAATATATCATATATACTATATAAAGTATCTATCACAGAACATCACATGATCACATCACAGATATCGCAGCAAAGAATCATATGAAATATTGGATATACTAGGACGTCCGTGTTTTCAATACGAGCCAGTATAAAACACGGATTCCACGGTCGTGATGAATAGCCAAACCCACACCCCAAGACCCCTACGAGAGCGGCAAGCAACCCTACCAATTCTAGAGTTAGGAGACCCGGACTCGACTCCTCGAGTTGGTCTCCCACTGGACTCCAGAACCCGGTTACTTGTGCCCTCCTCCTTGGGTCTATCCTAGTGCGGAAAAGTAAATAGTATACAAACGGTGACAACTTCCGCAACCTGGAAGTGTCCCAATAAAAGAATATTACATACAAGTTTTTACATGAATGAAAATGAAAAACACTCATCTCACATAAAACCCCCCGGCTATTCAAACACGACGATCCAATATAACATATCCAGCAACACATAACATCACATGTCATCAACGTAAGTAAATATGCGTATCCCAATTGTCGTTGACATATAGCAATGAAACCGGTGATATCACATATTACACTTACGGTCACAGAAAAGAAAGTGTAAAACTACAACAGTTGGAATCCGCAATCTCTTTAGACATCGCATGCCTAATCAAATGAATTCTTTAGACATCGCATGCCTAACAATTATAAACCCCGCATTTTAGTCTCATTATCGAAAACTCTTTTCAATATCAAGTCGGGCAATTTAACAGGATTCCCGACATCCTGATCGAATGCTCGTCGCAAACTTTAGTAGGCGGCCGCACCCCCGATGCTGTCGACGAAGTGCACTAAGGCGGAACACCTCTTCCGCGAGCACCCAAACGGATGCTTTCGGCGACGGGGTTCTCCTACAGTCACTTGGTCGGGGCTATGGAGTGAGGCTGTCTATTAAGTTTACCCGGGGAGTATCCGCGTACGCTACGTGATTGCGACGGACTTTTGATCGCATCAAAATTCCGTGGCAACCGATCAAGTGAGACTAAACTGCTATGTTTATAACATTCATTCAGTTATCTCATAACTTCTTGTGAATTCCAATTATTGTATCCCATTCCAGATAAATAGAAAATGTTAAACTTTTCGATCGAACAGTCAAACACCCAAGTTTTCCCGATACAGATCAACACATGAAATAAGTCTAACAACATTCAGTTCGTGCCTCAGTACCAACGGTCCAGCCGTAGAAGGGTCAAGCCAACGCCTCACATGTGGCACGCCGTACTGCCCCAAACCCGAAGGTTCAAAGGGCAGTTCAAGACGGTCACATAATCGAGTTAAGGTTTGTTGTCTTCTAGAGGGTCCATCGAGTTACTTGCACTACTTTGAACGTCGTTAAACTACGGAAAAATCCAACACTTGGAAATTTCCCGACAGGGGAAAAATTGGGTATTTATATCCGGTCGAACTTTTTAACATATTCTAAAATTTATCCGGAAAGCCACATAGACAAAATTTTATAATCCGATCGAAAGAATATTCAACTCTTGAATAAAATTTAAAAAATACCCAGAGAACTCAGCACAGTTAAATAGGAATTACTGTGAAAATAGGAGTCAAAGAGTCAACAATGTTGCCGCGGAACCGCCGCGCCACGTGGGCTTAGGCCGCGGTTCCGCGGCGTTATGACGGAGTTAGGTCTCCGTTTTTCACAGTATTTCATAAAACACCCTGCTTGATTTTCTGGATATTTTTAATATGGAAAAATGCACTGTTTTGAAAAAAGTACAGAGAGCATGGGAAAAATGGGGTTTCGGGTTCGATCAGGATTCAAACGTCGTCTAGACTTCGCCTAAGGCTCTAGCTAGGCTCTGATACCACTGTAGGGTTCCTAGGCATCCTAATGAGGTCTCACAAGGCATCAACCATGCCAATTTCAAAAAATCTAGGTGCCGAGAAACCCGACTACGGATCGTTGGCTAGAAATCTAGGCGAAACAATAAACTAGTTAACATTTAACTAAGAGATACGGAAATACAACCTTTGTAGATCCGGTTTTCCACCTCCATAGCTCCGCAATGAAGTCTCCTCGCTGTCCATAACAAGTCCCGGGCTCTAGCGTCGGCTTCATCGGAGAATGGAAGGGCTAGGTCATCGATGTCCACGCCGAAGATGATCTACGTTGAGGCATCGCTAAATCAAGCTCCGACTTCACCAAGTCAAGAAACTTGTGAAGAAAACACACTCTACTACTTGGCAAGAGGTAGAGGATGAAGAAATAGGAAGTGGGTAGACTTTAGAATTGGATTTCTCACTCATTTCATCAATCCACCATTGATGTAGTCAAGCTTTTCTTCTTGAGTTTAAGGAAGAAGAAGAAGAAAGTGTTATGATAAGTTATTTTGAAAATAAAAAAATAAAAGAATACTTATCATAATCAACCATGGTCAAGTGTAGAGAATTAACTAAGGTTAGATTAATGGTTAGGGTTAAAGATAAAGACAAAGTGGTCACTTTGGTCAAAGCTTCATGAAGCTTCAAAAAGCTTCATGAAAGAAAATAAAATAAAGAAACCATTTTACTTTTCTTTTATGCTTTTATTAATATCCAAAATGAATAAACAAATAATTAAATGAAAAAGCAAAACCCTAATCATTAAGTTAACCATGGTTTAATTCTATACACTTAACCAAAAGGTATGTATCATGAAACATGATACAAGCAAGTGCACAAAATCATATCGCATATGCAATGCGCACATCCGAGTGAGAAAAATCCATTTAAAGTGAACCGATACTAGTTAATGCAAAGTAATATATCAAATATATAATTATACATTAAATCATTAAATCAACACTTGATTTAACGATCCGGTTATATCGCATATAACCGACTAGTATTCAATTGTATCGGCTTATCGAATCAACCCTTGATTCGATAACTAGATTATATCGCATACAACCAATCGATACATTCATCGCGAGAATAGAATACGGTATCACATACCACGTATTATTCTCGGTCCCCGCACATATCTCATATGCGCTCCTATTTTCGTTTCGCTTGAGCCAGGAAACCTCTGTGTAGGACTCTAAAGACTCGTCAATACGCCGGCAGCAGGCGATGATCATATCAAACACCCACAAGCCGCAAGCGGTCTGCTAACGTAACGGCCACCCGGGTATTGAGCGATCTGAAGATCGACGAGCAAGCCCGCTCACACTCCAGTGAATCCAACCAGTAACACTACCGTACAGTCTGGTCTGATCGTCTGATATGTTGCATATCTCGCCTAGGGGTGGTAAACGTCAGACCCCAATAGCTCGATAAGTCGTGTTGATATGAGGTCTAAAACACTTCGAGAAACTACTGGTAACACTTACCAGTAAATCTCAGCAACCCTGGCCAGGGATTTCCGGTTATAGCCAATTGAACACAGCGCAACAATCAACTCCCTATACCGGGAGAGACGAATCCCCTCCTATCGCTCATTGCCTCCATGTGACTCGGGACTGTACCCAAAAAACCACCGTTTTGCACGCCCTCTTGGATGTGGTAAAGATGGAAATCAAAGCACAGTGGGGAACCACACAAGACTCTATGACGATCTCGGGTCAACAGACTACTCTGTACCAATGTCACCAGAGAACTGCCATCTGACGTGAGGTATAATACCATCTGGGAGTTCTCGGCGAGTTCCGTCCAGTGTACCCAGTCTCTACTGAGCACCCGTATATCATCTCTGATGTCAAACACCAATGGATTTGGGATCATCCATCGCCCATCTGTATGGGTCGAGAAGGTATACGCTAGTCTACTCTGGTATATCGATGCCCCATCTCGATACACCCACGACTAAGGACTTTCAAGGATGTACTTATGGACTACCATGTCCCCACTGGTATGATCCGCATCATAGTCTAGGTAGTCAAGTACAGATCCTAAGGGCTTTACCAACATGTAGCAGAGAGACAATCAGTATACACGTTAAGGTAAAGATCAACCAGATAGCATACTATCATGTCGAGCAAGAAAGTCCTCCCTATATATGGGTCCCAGCATCCACTACAATATACATCCTATGTATAGCAATGGCCTCTAGGGCATACATGTTAGTTTATATGTATTCCCTAGAGGCCATTACTGTACATAGGATGTATATTGTAGTGGATGCTGGGACATATATAGGGAGGACTTTCTTGCTCGACATGATAGTATGCTATCTGGTTGATCTTTACCTTAACGTGTATACCGATTGTCGCTCTGTTACATGTTGGTAAAGCCCTTCGGATGTGTACTTGACTACCTGGACTATGATGTGGATCATACTAGTGGGGACATGGTAGTCCATAAGTACATCCTTCAAAGTCCCTAATCGTGGGTGTATCGAGACGGGGCATCGATATATACCAGAGTAGACTAGCGTGTACCTTCTCGACCCATACAGAATGGGCGATGGATGATCCCATATCCATTGGTGTTTGACATCGGAGATGATATACGGGGTGGCTCAGTGGAGACTGGGTACACTGGACGGACTCGCCGAGAAGTCCCAGATGGTATTATACCTCACGTCAGATGGCAGTTCTCTGGTGACACTGGTACAGAGTAGTCTGTTGAACCGAGATCGTCATAGAGTCTTGTGTGGTTCCCACTGTGCTTTGATTTCCATTTTACCACGTCCAAGAGGGCGTGCAAAATGGTGGTTTTTGGGTACAGTCCCGAGTCACATGGAGGCAATGAGCGATAGGAGGGGATTCGTCTCTCCCGGTATAGGGAGTTGATGTTGCGCTGTGTTCGATTGGCTATAACAGGAAATCCCTGGCCAGGGTTTGCTGAGATTTACTGGTAAGTGTTACCAGTAGTTTCTCGAATTGTTATAGACCTCATATCGACACGACTTATCGAGCTATTGGGGTCTGACGTTTACCACCCCCTAGGCAAGATATGCGACATATCAGACGATCAGACCGGACTGTACGGTAGTGTTACTTGTCGGATTCACTGGAGTGTGAGCGGGCCTTGCTCGTCGATCTTCAGATCGCTCAATACCCGGGTGGCCGTTACGTTTAGCAGACCGCTTGTGGCTTGTGGGGTGTTTGATATGATCATCGCCTGCTGCCGGCGTATTGACGAGTCTTTAGAGTCCTACACAGAGGTTTCCTGGCTCAAGCGAAACGAAATAGGAGCGCGTATGAGATATGTGCGGGACCGAGAATAATGCGTGTATGTGATACCGTATTCCATTCTCACGATGAATGTATCGATTAGGTTTATATGCGATATACCCTAGTTATCGAATCAAAGGTTGATTCGATAAGCCGATACATAGGATACTGGTCGGTTATATGCGATATGATCGGATCGTTAAATCAAGTGTTGATTAATGATTTAATGTATAATTATATATTTGATATATTACTTTGCATTAACTAGTATCGGTTCACTTTAAGATGGATTTTTCTCACTCGGGTGTGCGCATTGCATATGCGATATGATTTTTTTGCACTTAATTGTATCATGTTTGATGATACATGTTTACTTGTGTTTTGTGTAAAGTTTTAAACCATGGTTATGTAATGGTTAGGGTTTACATTTTCATATCTATTTATTTATTCATTTATTCATTTTGGAAAATGATAAGCAAATGAGGAAAATGGTGGCTTCTTCTGTTTTGTTCATGAAGCTTCATGAAGACTTTGACCAAGTGACCATTTTGTCTCATGCTTAACCCTAACCATCCCATTAACCATGATTTATTCTCTACACTTGACCATGGTTCAATTATGATAAGTATTCTTTTTACTTTTCATTTTAATTTAACTTATCATCTTCTTGCTTTCTTCTTCTTCTTCATTTCAAGAAGAAAAGCTTGACTACATCAATGGTGGATTGATGAAATGAGTGAGAAATCCAAAACTAAAGTCTACCCACTTCCTATTTCTTCATCCTCTACCTCTTGCCAAGTAGTAGAGTGTGTTTTCTTCACAAGTTTCATGACTTGGTGAAGTGAGAGCTTGATCTTGCGATGCTTCGACATAGATCATCTTCGGCTATGGACATCGACGACCTAGCTTGCCCATTCTCCGACGGAAGCCGACGCTAGAGCCCGGATTTGATTTGGACAGCGGAGAGGACCTCGTCTCGGAGCCGTGGAGGTGGGAGGACCGGATCTACAAAGGTTGTATTTCCGTATTCCCTTAGTTAATTGTTAACTAGTTTTCCTTTACGCCTAGTTTTCTAGCAAACGATCCGTAGTCGGGTCTCTCGGCACCCGTAAAATTTTATAATGGCATGTTCGATGCCTTGTGAGACCTCATTAGGGTGCCTAGGAACCCTACAGTGGTATCAGAGCCTAGCTAGAGCCTTAGGCGAAGTCTAGACGGAATTTGAAACCCGGACTAACCGAAAACCCGAACCCAAAATTGCTCTCTGGACGATTTCTGAAATCTGGTCTTTTTCAAAATTAAAAATATGCAGAGAACACATCACAAACATCTACGAGTTACTGTGAAATTTGACAGTCCAATTCCACTAAGTCAGCGCGGATCCGCGGCATGAGCAATAGCTCATGCGGCGGTTCCGCGGCCGTACGGCCACAATATTTAATTTATTTTGCACAGTAACTGTTATTTTCCAGTGGTGATTTTCCTGAGTATTTTTAATATTTTTTCAAGAGTTGAATTTTTTCTGGGTTGTTTTGGGGATTCGAATGTTCGATCGGATTATCAAATTTTGTCTGCGTTGGCTTTCCGGATAAATTTTAGAATATGTTAAAAAGTTCGACCGGATATAAATACCCAATTTTTCCCCTATCGGGAAATTTCCAAGTGTTGGATTTTTCCGTAGTTTAACGACGTTCTAAGTAGTGCAAGTAACGCGATGGTCCCTCTAGAAGACAACAAACCTTAACTCGATTATGTGACCGTCTTGAACTGCCCTTTGAACCTTCGGGTTTGGGGCAGTACGGCGTGCCACATGTGAGGCGTTGGCTTGACCCTTCTACGGCTGGACCGTCGGTACTGAGGCACGAACTGAATGTTGTTAGACTTATTTCATGTGTTGATCTGTATCGGGAAAACTTGGGTGTTCGAATGTTCAATCGGAAAGTTTAACATTTTCTAATTATCTGGAATGGGATACAATAATTGGAATTCACAAGAAGTTATGAGATAACTGAATGAATGTTATAAACATAGCAATTTAGTCTCACTTGATCGGTTGCCACGGAATTTTGATGTGATTAAAAGTCCGTCGCAATCACGTAGCGTACGCGGATACTCGCCGGGTAAACTTAATAGACAGCCTCACTCCATAGCCCCGACCAAGTGACTGTAGGAGAACCCCGTCGCCGAAAGCATCCGTTCGGGTGCTCGCGGTAGCGGTGTTCCGCCTTGGTGCACTTCGTCGACGGTATCGGGGGTGCGGCCGCCTACTAAATTTTGCGACGAGTATTCGATCAGGATGTCGGGAATCTTGTTGAATTACCCGACTTGATATTGAAAAGAGTTTTTGATAATGAGACTAAAATGCGGGGTTTATAATTGTTAGGCATGTGATGTCTAAGGAATTCATTTGGTCAGGCATGCGATGTCTGAAAAGATTGCGGATTCCAACTGTTGTAGTTTTACACTTTCTTTTCTGTGACCGTAAATGTAATATGTGATATCGCCGGTTTCGTTGCTATATGTCAACGACAATTGGGATACGCATGTTTACTTACGTTGATGACATGTGATGTTATGTGTTGCTGGATATGTTATATTGGATCGTCGTGTTTGAATAGCCGGGGGTTTTTATGTGAGATGAGTGTTTTTCATTTTCATTCATGTAAAAACTTGTATGTAATATTCTTTTATTGGGGCGCTTCCAGGTTGCGGAAGTAGTCACCGTTTGTATATTATTTACTTTTCCGCACTAGGATAGACCCAAGGAGGGGAGCACAAGTAACCGGGTTCTGGAGTCCAGTGGGAGACCAACTCGAGGAGTCGAGTCCGGGTCTCCTAACTCTAGAATTGGTAGGGTTGCTTGCCGCTCTCGTAGGGGTCTAGGGGTGTGGGTTTGGCTATTCATCGCGACCGTGGAATCCGTGTTTTATACTGGCTCGTATTGAAAACACGGACGTCCTAGTATATCCAATATTTCATATGATTCTTCTGCTGCGATATCTGTGATGTGGTCATGTGATGTTCTGTGATAGATACAGTATATAGTATATATGATATATTATATAGACGTTACTTATGTTTTACACCCGCGCTAGCCCTGCCCCACTCTGCCGTTAGTTACCTAACCTAACGGTGCATGAGGGGACATCGAGGCGAATGCGGATGGCATAAGTGTACGTCGTATTTATATGTGATGTTTAGGTATTTAAATGATGGGACTTCATTAATGAGATTAATGAAATAAAAGAAACCTAAGATGTTGTAGAATCGAATTTCAAAATAAAACAGGTAGCTACAGTTCTTGCTTTGCACAGCGGTATATGTGATATATCCTGCACCTTATTCGATGAGGAAAGGACCGAGATCCCTTCACCGGGAGTGACTCCTTTAGCAATAACTGGAAGATGCTACACACTCGGTTTGTCTTTTGATTGCTTTTAAGTGTTTTTGCTTTGCACAGTGATATATATGATATATCCCGCACCTCATTCGACGAGGAAAGGACCGACGATCCCTTCACCGGGAGTGACTCATTTAGCAAAACTAGAAAAGCCACAAAAGCACTCCATTTTAAAATCATTTGATTCTACAACGATATAAAGTTCATTACGCAAAAGGTTTTCTTAAAAACCTGTCGTAGCCCTCCGTCATTTCAGATAAGTAATAGTTAGTATTCGTGCTGCGTTTGTTGACTCAGTCAAGGCGTTGTGTGCGGTAGCTGATTGTTGCTTATCTGCAAAGCATATGATGCGATTGGATTAGGGTAGTCGTGCGGCCTTGTTGACTCAGTCAAGGGTCGTGCGGGTGGGTTTAATTCAATCGAGAAATGACGGGTTGAACTTTACTTGCGGTCTATGGTTTGTTGACTCAGTCAAGGTCATAGATCGCATGGGGCAAAATATTATCGGGAATTTCAAGTGTTGAAATTTGCAATGAGATTGCATACCTTCTATGAGATAGTTGGATCCCGATACCCGCTGTGAGTAATTGTTACTCCTGGGAGAGTTTTATACATTACAATTAGCCGATCAAGTAGGTGTCTAGAAAGGTGTTAACGAGGTTACGCCTCTGGGAAAACGAGGTTTACATTAATTAGGTTCGTGCGAAAGCATGGGGGACCTCCCTCAAAGTACCGACACTGGCCTGGCTGAAAGATTGGGGAACTTGTAGTGTGTAATTAATTCCGGCTAGTCTTTCCTTTTAGGGTTTGAAGGAAGATTTGATAAAAAGCAGTGGGAGCCATCCTGATTAGATAAAATAAAAACCAATCTATTCTTGCAAGAGCGCACGCTGAGTGTTTTCTTCTCTCTCTCTCCTGGTAGCGACCATATCACGCCTTAATCAAGATAATAAAACGGATTATTGACCGAACCCGCTTGTTATACTGAGCTGGGGAACGTTGGTCCCGCTCCAACTTATAAATGTTATAAGACAGAGCAGGAAATTGGGGAATACCAGATTTCCCGTGCCGCCCAAACGAAGAGAGTGCATGCTGATGCATCATCTTCGGGTGTGTTCATTACAGAGAACTGTTTCTCAGTATCCTTTACGTCCTGGGTATGTGATACCAGATCAGGATCCCAGATATGTAATCAGTTACATAGGGCTACAGAAAGGTAGAGACCTGAGAACGGGTGATAAGTTTCATGAGGCAGAAAACGGGGCAAGTGTTGCAGCCAAGTCTGTTGGTCACTGTCACCCTGTATTACAATACATTGATTCTGAACGAATGTTATTAGATACCGAACCTGATATACAAAATCATATCAGTCTCTTTATTAGTAAAGAAATGATAAAATTTTGTATTGTTGGATAATGTTTTGACCATTTCCTATATCAAAAGTTGATCGGTTCAGGCACGTTATCTAAAAGCATTAATGTTCTAAATCAAACTACAGTTCTTTAGTATACAGAACACACACAAGAGGAAGAGTTCAGAAATGAACGAATCCTTCTTGAGGCATTGTAGACTAGGTCATATCAATGTGACCCGACTAGCTGGAGTTACATAAAGATGCATATTTAAATTAGTTTGAACTTACATCTTGTGAAACTCGCCAGTCATGTCACAAAGATAAGATGACCATAGCTCCGTTTACTAGAAACAGAGAAAGAGTTAGTAAACTCTTGGGATGATACATGTTGATGTATGTAGGTCCCCTGTCTACACATGCCAAGACCGGTTCTTTATACTTCATTACATTATCTGATAATCTCTCAAGATTCAGATATATGTTCCTGTTGAAACACAAGTCAGAACCTTTTGAGATATTCACAGAATATAAGTTGGAAGTAGAGAACCAATACGGGTATAAGTATTATGTCCTTTGATGAGATCAAGGAGGAGAATACTTGAGCACGAAAATCCTGGATTATTCTAAAGGAGAATGAGATTCTCTCTCAGCATTACTCCTCCGTATACACCATAGCACGATGGTATATCGGGGCGGAGCAATAACACCCTATATGATAAGGTGTGCTCTATGATTAGTACTACTGAGTTACCTATTTCCTTTTTGGGAGTTATGCACTTAAGAAGCTGCATACCTATTGAATAGGGTTCGAATCAAATCAGTTGCCTACCATTTCATATGTGATATGGAAAGGGAAGAGCCCATGTCTTAAGCTAGTTAAGATTTGGGGTTGTCCGGCCTATGACTAAAAGCAAAATCTGGACAAGCTCGAGGCAAAGTCTGTTATGTAGAACTGGAAAGGTTCCAGCTATACAAACTACAACTGATGATTTAGTACAACCAAAGGATTCAGTAGATACCAACGAACCTCAGCCTCTCCGCCGATCTAGTAGGGTTCCTCACCCACCTGAGAGATACTTCGGTTTCTCTATGACAGTGGGAGCGAGGATTGCATCATGAGATGATGACCCAACTAGCTTCGAGCTGGCCATCAGGGGTAAGACTCTGTAAGAATGGCTGGATGCTTAGTGATCTGAGATGGAATCCTTATACACCAACAAAGTATGGACTTTGGTTGCTATATCTGAAGGGTTAAATCCCCATCAGGAGCAAGTATATCTTGAGAAGATTACTTGGTGTACATGGAAAAGTTGAGACTTTCAAAGCTAGAATTGTTAAGGGTCTGCATCATTGACCAGGTGTGGATGATGATGAAACCTTTTCTAAGTAGCTATGCTTAAGTCCATCCAGATCCTACTTGCCACGGCTACATACCATGACTACGATATCTGGTGGTTGGGTGTCATGACAGTTTTTCTAAATGATGTTTAGAAGAGAGCGTCTGTAAGTACACAGCCAGAGGACTTCATAGACAGTGGGAGCAGCGGAAACGTGTACAAGATGCTTTATAAGATAAAGCAGGCATCGCGGAGTTGGAACATCTGTTTTGATGGATAAGTCAAAGAGTTTGACATCATCAAAATGGTAGATGAACCTTGTATAAACAAAAAGGTAGTAGGGAGTATGGTGGTGATCCTCGTAGAGTACGTGGATGACATACTCTTGATAGGGAAGGAGTTTCCTATGCTACGCTCGATCAATCTCCGCTTATCACAATGATTCTCCATATAGGATCAAAGTGATACCTACTAAATCCTGTATTTTGGATCTATGAGATAGATCCAAATGGATGTTAGGATACTCACTAGATGTAGTGAGATGGTATCAGTTGATCCTGGGGAGAATCACTGGAAGGGTTCCAGGGTGATAAAGACGACTGAATGTCAGTCGCAGGCATTGTCTTTACCCTCAGTAAAGGGACGGTATGTTGGAAGAGTTCCAAGCTAGATACCGTGACATACTAGACGATAAAGGCAGGATACATCGCTACTTAAGATGCTACCAAAGAGGCAGTCTGGGTGTATATTAGTTCATGAGATGAACTACGTTCCTACCATTGTGAGACAATGGAGTTGTGGCTCATGCCGGGAACGCCGGTCCCATCAGTGATCCAGACTTATTCTAAGGCAGCATCGCCTGATCATGGAGATAGTTGATCTCCAGGGTGATCGAGGTTAGGAGAGTAGACTCATAGGACAACATAGCGGATCCACTCACAAAGGCCTCTTCCCAGAGAGAGACTTTTATGGGATGGTTGAGTATGAGATACTACAACCACTGCTACAGATGGCCCTAGTGCAAGTGGGAGATTGTTAGTTATATGTATGCCCTAGAGGCCATTACTGTACATAGGATGTATATTGTAGTGGATGCTGGGACATATATAGGGAGGACTTTCTTGCTCGACATGATAGTATGTGATCTGGTTGATCTTTACCTTAACGTGTATACCGATTGTCTCCCTGTTACATGTTGGTAAAGCCCTTAGGATGTGTACTTGACTACCTGGACTATGATGCGGATCATACTAGTGGGGACTTGGTAGTCCATAAGTACATCCTTCAAAGTCCTTAGTTGTGGGTGTATCGAGACGGGGCATCGATATACCATAGTAGACTAGCGTGTACCTTCTCGACCCATACAGATGGGCGATGGATGATCCCATATCCATTGGTGTTTGACATCGGAGATGATATACGGGTGCTCAGTGGAGACTGGGTACACTGGACGGACTCGCCGAGAACTCCCAGATGGTATTATACCTCACGTCAGATGGCAGTTCCCTGGTGACACTGGTACAGAGTAGTCTGTTGACCCGAGATCGTCATAGAGTCTTGTGTGGTTCCCACTGTGCTTTGATTTCCATCTTACCACGTCCAAGAGTTCATGCAAAACGGTGGTTTTTGGGTACAGTCCCGAGTCACATGGAGGCAATGAGCGATAGGAGGGGATTCGTCTCTCCCGGTATAGGGAGTTGATGTTGCGCTGTGTTCGATTGGCTATAACAGGAAATCCCTGGCCAGGGTTGCTGAGATTTACTGGTAAGTGTTACCAGTAGTTTCTCGAATTGTTATAGACCTCATATCGACACGACTTATCGAGCTATTGGGGTCTGACGTTTACCACCCCTAGGCAAGATATGCGACATATCAGACGATCAGACCGGACTGTACGGTAGTGTTACTGGTCGGATTCACTGGAGTGTGAGCGGGCTTGCTCGTCGATCTTCAGATCGCTCAATACCCGGGTGGCCGTTACGTTTAGTAGACCGCTTGCGGCTTGTGGGTGTTTGATATGATCATCGCCTGCTACCGGCGTATTGACGAGTCTTTAGAGTCCTACACAGAGGTTTCCTGGCTCAAGCGAAACGAAATAGGAGCGCATATGAGATATGTGCGGGACCGAGAATAATGCGTGTATGTGATACCGTATTCCATTCTCGCGATGAATGTATCGATTAGGTTATATGCGATATACCCTAGTTATCGAATCAAAGGTTGATTCGATAAGCCGATACATAGGATACTGGTCGGTTATATGCGATATGACCGGATCGTTAAATCAAGTGTTGATTTAATGATTTAATGTATAATTATATATTTGATATATTACTTTGCATTAACTAGTATCGGTTCACTTTAAGATGGATTTTCTCACTCGGGTGTGCGCATTGCATATGCGATATGATTTTTGTGCACTTAATTGTATCATGTTTGATGATACATGTTTACTTGTGTTTTGTGTAAAGTTTAAACCATGGTTATGTAATGGTTAGGGTTTACATTTTCATATCTATTTATTTATTCATTTATTCATTTTGGAAAATGATAAGCAAATGAGAAAATGGTGGCTTCTTTTGTTTTGTTCATGAAGCTTCATGAAGACTTTGACTAAGTGACCATTTTGTCTCATGCTTAACCCTAACCATCCCATTAACCATGATTTATTCTCTACACTTGACCATGGTTCAATTATGATAAGTATTCTTTTTACTTTTCATTTTAATTTAACTTATCATCTTCTTGCTTTCTTCTTCTTCATCATTTCAAGAAGAAAAGCTTGACTACATCAATGGTGGATTGATGAAATGAGTGAGAAATCCAAAACTAAAGTCTACCCACTTCCTATTTCTTCATCCTCTACCTCTTGCCAAGTAGTAGAGTGTGTTTTCTTCACAAGTTTCATGACTTGGTGAAGTGAGAGCTTGATCTTGCGATGCTTCGACGTAGATCATCTTCGGCATGGACATCGACGACCTAGCTTGCCCATTCTCCGACGAAGCCGACGCTAGAGCCCGGATTTGATTTGGACAGCGGAGAGGACCTCGTCTCGGAGCTGTGGAGGTGGAGGACCGGATCTACAAAGGTTGTATTTCCGTATTCCCTTAGTTAATTGTTAACTAGTTTTCTTTTCGTCTAGTTTTCTAGCAAACGATCCGTAGTCGGGTCTCTCGGCACCCGTAAAATTTTATAATGGCATGTTCGATGCCTTGTGAGACCTCATTAGGGTGCCTAGGAACCCTACAATACATATAACTAACAAAGTTTTCATGGCTTGGTGAAGGTGGAGCTTGATCTAGTGATGCCTCGACGTAGATCATCTTCGGCACGAAGCCGACGACCTTGCCCGCCCATTTCTCCAATGAAGCCGACGCTAGAGCCCGGGATTTCATTTGGAAAGCGAGGACACTTCATTGCGGAGCTATGGAGGTGGAGGACCGGATCTACAAAGGTTGTATTTCCGTTCTTTTAGTTATATTGTTAACTAGTTGTATGTGTTCGCCTAAAATATCTAGTTAACGATCTAGTCTAGGGTTTCTCGGCACCGTAATTTTTGAAATTGGCATGGTTGATGCCTTGTGAGACCTCTTGAGAGTGCCTAGGAACCCTACAGTCCGGCCTATGTCTAAAAGCAAAATCCGGACAAACCCGAGGAAAGGTCAGTTCTGTGGAAGTTTGTTGGATATTCCAAGCATTCGCACGGGAATATCTTCTACCAAACTGAGGAGCAAAAGATGTTTTGTTTCTCAGCATGCCATCTTTGGGAAAAGGGAATTTCTTGTGAAGAAATTAATGGTAATGAGGCAGAACTGGAAGGATTTCCAGCTATACAAACTACAGCTTATGATTTGGTAGAACCAGAGGATTCAATAGCTTCCAACGAACCTCAGCCTCTCCGCCGATCTGGTAGGGTTCCTCACCCACCTAAGAGACACTTCGGTTTTCTCTATGACAGTGGTGTTAGTTATATGTATGCCCTAGAGGCCATTACTGTACATATGATGTATATTGTAGTGGATGCTTGGACGTATATAGGGAGGACTTTCTTGCTCGACATGATAGTATGCTATCTGGTTACTCTTTATCTTAACATGTACTCTGATTGTCTCTATGTTACATATTGATAAAGCCCTTAGGATGAGTACTTGACTACCAGGACTATGATGCGGATCATACTAGTGGGGATAGTGTAGTCGCCAAGTACTTCCTTCAAATGTTCCTAGTCGTGGGAGTGCCGAGACAGGGCATCGATACTCCTGAGTAGACTAGCGTATGCGCTTCTTGACCCATATGATAGGCGATGGATGATCCTATATCCATTGGTGTTTGACATCAGAGAAGGTATACGGGTGCTCAGTGGAGACTGGGTACACTGGACGGACTCGCCAAGAACTCCCAAATGGTATTATACCTCGCATCAGATAGCAGTTCTCTGGTGACACTGGTACAGGTTAGTCTGTAGACCCGAGATCGTCATAGAGTCTTGTGTGATTCCCACTGTGTTTTGATTTCCATCATACCACGTCCAAGAGGGCGTGCAAAAAGGTGGCTTTTGGGTATAGTCCCGAATCACATGGAGGCAATGAGCGATAGGAGGGGATTTGTCTCTTCCGGTATAGGGAGTTGATGTTGCGCTGTGTTCGATTGGCAATAACTGGAAATCCCTAGCCAGGGTTGCTAAGATTTACTGGTAAGTGTTATCAGTAGTTTCTCGAATTGTTATAGACCTCATATCGACAGGACTTATCAAGCTACTGGGGTCTGACGTAAACCACCCCTAGGCAAGATATGCGACATATCAGACGAAAAGACCGGACTGTACGGGAGTGTTACTGATTGGATTCGCAGGAGAATGTACAGGCTTGCTTGTTGATCTTCTGATCGCTCAATACCTAGGTGGCTGTTACGTTTAGCTGACCACTTGCAGCTTGTGGGTGTTTGATATGATCATCACCTACTGCCGGCGTATTGACAATTCTTTAGAGTCCTACACAGAGGATTCCTGGCTCAGGCAAAATGGAGTAGGAGCACATATGTGATATGTGCGGGACCGAGAACAATACTTGTATGTGATATCGTTTTAGATTCTTACGATATGTGATATCTGCCGGGTATCTGTGATATAGCCGGGTCATCGGATCAAGTGTTGATTCGATGAACTGATACAGATTATATTAGTCGGTTATTTGTGAAATAGCCGGATTATCGGATCAAGTGTTGATTCGATATATAATTATATATTTGATATATTAAATTACATTAACTAATATAAGCTCACTAAAAGATTCTTTTTCTCACTCGGGTAATACATTGAAATATATGCGATATATGTTAATTGTATTATTTTATTTTGTTATAATAAATATTGTATATGTGATATATAATATTGTAACAAGTTAAGGTTACTAATGCAACATGATTAGTGGAGATTAAACATGGTTAGGATTTGATTTAGGTTAATTCTTTCTAGTTGCTTCTAGAAGCTTTGCTTTTATTTTAAGAAAAGATATTTGTTATGATATTTTGGTTGATATTTGTTAACCCAACCTAACCTTTCACCATGGTTAAGTCTCTACATGGGTTTAGTTATCATACTTAACCCATGGTTGCATTTCTAACCTCACATGGATTCATTATTCATCACAAAAGAAATAGATCATCTTCTTCCTTCTTCTTCTTTGCATGAAAAGTTTCTAGCTTTTTATGAAGTGATAAAAATGAGTGAGATTAAGAAAATAAATGAGAGCTAAATTCCTACTTCATCATCCTAATCTATTCTTGCCAATTAGATTAGGGTGTTCACTTCATTAGTAAGTGAGAGCTTGTGTTAAAAAAAACTTCAAGGTAGATCATCTTAGTTATCGAAGATCGGAAGCAAGCTTGCACCTTTCTCTTCGTGGAGCCTCTCTAGAATCCGGATACTCGATGATCGCAGCGAAGGGACATCAACACGGAGCTTTAGAAATGAAGGACCGAACTACAAAGGTTGTAATTCCAAACTCTTAGAAGTAAAGTTGTTTACTTGCTATATGTTTCGCCTAATCTCTATAAGATCTTGGTTAGGGTTGTTCGGCACGTCTAAATTTTAAATCGGGCATGGTTGATGCCTTATAGAACCTTGTGACAGTGCCTAGTAACCCTACAACTGGGAGCGAGGATTGCATCATGAGATGATGACCCAACTAGTTTTGAGCTGGCCATCAGGAGTGGGGACTCTGTGAGAATGGCTGGATGCTAAGCGATCTGAGATGGAATCTATATACACCTACAAAGTATGGACTTTGGTTGTTTTATCTGAAGGGTTAAATCACCATCAGGAGTAAGTATATCTTGAGAAGATTACTTGGTGTACAAGGAAAAGTTGAGGCTTTCAAAGCTATGCTTAAGTCCATCCGGATCCTACTAGCCACTGCTACATACCATGACTATGATATCTGGTGGTTGGGTGTCATGACTGCTTTTCTAAATAGTGATTTAGAAAAGAGCGTCTATAAGTACACAGCCGGAGGGCTTTGTAGATAGTGGGAGCAGTGGAAACATGTGCAAGTTTCTTTATGAGTTAAAGCAGGCATCGCAAAGTTGGAACATCTGTTTTGATGTGGTAGTCAAAGAATTTGACTTCATCAAAATACTAGATGAGCCTTGTATATACAAAAAGGTAGTAGGGAGTATGATAATGATCCTTGTATTGTACACAGATGACATACTCCTGATAGAAAAGGAGTTTCTTATGCTACGCTCGGTCAATCTCCTCTTATCACAAAGATTCTCCGGTATAGGATCAAGGTGATACCTCCTAAATCCTGGTTTTTGGATCTATGAGATAGATCTAAGTGGATGTTAGGATTCTCACTAAGTATAGTGAGATGGTGTCAATCGATCCTGGGGAGAATCACTGGATGGGATCCTGGGTGGTAAGAACGACTGAATGTCAGTCACGGCATTTTCTTTAACCTCAGGGGAAGGACGATATGTTGGAAGAGTTCCAAGTTAGATACCGTAGCAAACTAGACGATAAAGGCTACATACATTGCTACCAAGGATGCTACCAAAGAAGTAGTCTGGATGTATATTAGTTCATGAGATGTACTTCGTTCCTACCATTATGTGACAATGGAGTTGTGGTTTTGGCCTAGGAACCCCCATCCCATAAGAGATCCAGGCATATTCTTAGGCAGTATCACCTGATCATGGAGATAGTTGATCTCCAGGGAGATCGAGGTTAGGAGAGTAGAAACAGAAGATAACAGGGCGGATCAACTCACAAAGGCCTATTCCCAGTAGAGACTTTTATGGGATGGTTGAGTATGAGATACTTCAACCACTGCTGATTGTTGGGTATAAGATACTACAACAGATGGTCCTAGTGCAAGTGGGAGGTTGTTAGTGATATGTATGCTCTAGAGGCCATTACTGTACATACGATGTATATTGTAGTGGATGCTTGGACATATATAGGGAGGACTTTCTTGCTCGACATGATATTATGCTATCTGGTTGCACTTTATCTTAACATGTACTCTGATTGTTTCTATGTTACATGTTGATAAAGCTCTTAGGATGAGTACTTGACTACCAGGACTATGATGAAGATCATACTAGTGGGGACAGTGTAGTCGCTAAGTACATCCATCAAATGTTCCTAGTCGTAGGTGTATCGAGATAGGGTATCGATATACCAGAGTAGACTAGCGTATAGCTTTTCAACCCATGTAGATGGGTGATGGATGATCCCATATCCATTGGTGTTTGACATCAGAGATAGTATACGGGTGCTCAGTAGAGACTGGGTACACTGGACGGACTCGCCGAGAACTTCCATATGGTATTATACCTCATGTCAGATGGCAGTTCTCTGGTGACACTCATACAGGTTAGTCTGTAGACCTGAGATCGTCATAGAGCCTTGTATGATTCCCACTGTGCTTTGATTTCCATCATACCACGTCCAAGAGGGCATGCAAAATGGTGGCTTTTGGGTACAGTCCCGAATCACATGGAGGCAATGAGCGATGGGAGGGGTTTCGTCTCTCCCGGTATAGGGAGTTGATGTTGCGCTGTGCTCGATTTGATATAATTGGAAGTCTTTGGCCAAGGCAGCTTCAGAGATATACTGGTAAGTGTTATCAGTAGTTTCTCGACCCGTTATGAGCCTCATATCGACACGACTTATCAAGTTACTGGGGTCTGACGTTTACCACCCCTAGACGAGATATGCGACATATCAGACGAAGAGACCGGACTGTACGGTAGTGTTACTGATTGGATTCGCAGGAGTGTGAGCAGGCTTGCTTGTTGATCTTCTGATCGCTCAATACCCGGGTGGCCGTTACGTTTAGCAGACCGCTTGCGGTTTGTGGGTGTTTGATATGATCATCACCTACTGCCGGTGTATTGACAAGTTTTTAGAGTCCTACACAGGGGTTTCCTGGCTCAAGCGAAACGGAGTAGGAGCACATATGTGATATGTGCGGGACCGAGATTGATATGATATGAGATACTGTATTCTATTCTCGCGATTCATGACATTGATCGGTTGTATGCGATATAGCCGGGTTATCGGATCAAGTGTTGAATCGATAAGTTGTTACACATGATTTTAGTCGGTAATAGCCGGATTAAATCAAGAATTGATTTAATAATTTAATTATTAATTATATATTTGATATATTCCATTACATTAACTAGTATTTGCTCACTTATGATTTCTTTTCTCACATTGGATACATTGATGTGTATGTGATATATGTTAAATGTATCATGCTTGGTTACATATGCAACTAGGGTTTGTAGAGAGTAAACCATGCAAGGGTTAAGATTAGGGTTTTTATTTATCTTTAAGTTATTCAAAATGTATGGATAATTTTCATGGTTGATAATTATTGAAAGCTTGTAGAAGCTTCATTTCTTCTTTGACTTTATCCAATCCTTTTGTCTAGCTTGAGATATTTTTGACCTAACCTTTAACCATAGCTTGTGGTTAACTCTCTACAAGGGTTAAACATGACATGCTTAAACCTTGGTTGCATTTCTAACCACACATATAATTCATTTGGATGAATTATTGTGAAGGGTTCTTCTTCTTCTTCATCAAGCTCCATGAAAAGCTTGCTAGCTCTAATGGTGCTATGAGAAAAAGTGTGAGAAAATCAATTCTAAAGTGATCCCACTTCCTAGTTCATCATCCTCTACTACTTGCCATGTAGTATAGAGTGTTCTCTTCATAGAGTTCTTGACTGTAACATTTCAGAAAATATAAAATATTATTTTTAGAATTTAATATTAAAATAATATCTTTCCCGAAAACTGCCCGATTTGCGAAATTGGGGTTTTCGAAAAAGGGTATAAATATATACCAATAATTACGAAACAAATAGAAATTAAAATGACTTATTCATTTAATAATATAATTTTAGGATTTGGAATTTTTAAAATTTATTATATGCAGTTTTGATAAAAACCCGATTAGTGTGCTGCTAATCGCGGCCAAATCCGCATTTCTACAACTTTTCATGGCTAGTGCACCATGACATATTACATGTTATTCCATGGAGTTGTTTTATTTGGGTGTATGTATTTTAGTGAGAAAAGAGAAAGAAAAAGGTGTCATGATGAGTGAGGAGAGAGAAAGGAGACAAAATGATGACATGGAAAGTGAGTGGGTGAGAACAATAGTGAGAGAGAGGGGGCTGCTGCCTTGACCATTTCAACCATCATTTTCCTTTCCCTCTTCATCTCCCTCAACTCCACATCCCTCCATCTTCTACCCTCTTGATCCACCCCAAAAACCTTGCCAAAACCCTATATCCCTTCACAAAAAATGATCACCTCCTCACCCTTATCGCAATGAACCAAGAAAATTGAGATTTTGACAACCTTGAGGAGCAAGGGTTTTTCTTTGGTTGCCCAAGTGAGATAATTTCATCACCCTTAGCATAGTATTTCATTCAATTTACCTTTCATGCAAGCTTAGAGGTGAAATTATGGTGTTTAGTGAACCTTGGAAAACCCTAGTAAAGGGTTGGAATGTTTGTTTGAATTTGGTGATGTTGTGGCTGTTAACTAGACTTGGGTGCTGTTTAATGACCTGGACCAGAGCTTAGAAACCCAAAAACACGGATTTAGAAACCCCGACACCGGATAAATGTGTGAATTGTGATGGTATTTTGGAATCTGGAGCAACCCGAGAACACTAGAAATGATTTTGCAATTACTGGGAGTCGTGCAGGCACCTAGGAAGCTACCACTGAGACCCGACCCCTAACTCAAACCCCAGGCCATAGATAAATTCAATCTGGCCGCAATTTGCGGCCAGAGTATGGTTGAATTGTTTCAGTTTGGTTCCAGGGCCTTATCTTCAGTAAATTTGACCCTCCATATATGCAGAATTGACCAATTTGGCTTAGGGTAAAATCTGGGACCATTTCCATGAGTTGATGCATTGTTTTATAACTTTGTTTTGACTTGATTTTGGTATTTGGTATTGTGTTTCCGTCGTGTAGTGTTTGGACGTCCACGACCAGGGTTTTTGGTCGTGTTTTGCATGCAAAGCTATAGGTTTTGACTTAAAAGCGAAACGTGTACCGTTTTGGTTTTTCGCCTTGATTTTAATATACATTGCGATGGTTTATTATTGTAGGTACCTTTGTGTGGATCCCGAGGCGACGGAGCATGGCGTCATCGACTTCGGCAAGCAAGAAGCAAGGTGAGTGGATCTATATCTACGGAGGAAGTCGGGTGGATGGCGTATAGCACCCCCGCAATGTATTGATGGAAAACTGATTATAGAACATAGTTTGGAAACCTAGATTAGGAAACTATGGCTAGAATGAAGATAGCTATGAAACCATATTAGAAACTAGAGGATAGTTAGAAGTGATATGTTACGACTATCATAGGATGGCGTTTAGCGATATTGCCGTTTAGGGTACTGTAGGACTAGATAATCGATGTAGATGCATCATCCGATCCATACATTTTTCTAAACCAAAGAATCGCATGTATCTTTTAAATATATACCTTGAGGGATGTTACGGATTTTCAAACGATATCTTTTTCTTAAAACACCGTAACCCCTATTTTCACAACTACGATTCGCTTCTTTAAAAATCTGATTGTATGGTTCGGGTGTGCATGTTAGATTAGATACTTATACTTAGTAGAGATAGAATGTTATGTAAATTCGATTTGACGTATGATATAAATGCGATGAAAGAATATAAGACGGATATGATGATATAATGATATGATGATATGATGATATATTGGTATACAGATGCGAGTCGATCGAGATAATTTATACCCTGCCGGTCCCCTGATGTGAGATTGTTGCGGATGTGAACCGGGACATAGGTACATATATATATATATATATATATAGAATGTTGTGAATCATGGATGATAGGCCGTATGTGATATTAGATCGTACCCTCATTTGTCTTATAGGATGATAGGATTCCTATTAGCTTAATGCCGCCGTACGATGATTTTCTATGCGTGATGAGTTTGAATTGATGATTGATCCTTACCCTTGATTAGAGGTTGTCGTACGATGGATTATACCGTACGCGTTGATGTCTTGGCTGGATGCCGATTGATAGATTCACCGACTCGATCATGTTAAATACGTATACCCGTCAGCATTTGCATATGTCTTACCTTATGCTGCCTTCATGTTATTCGCATTGCATCTCTTATACCTGTGATAGTGCACCTGCACCATTATCGATGATGCATATGTTACACGTACACAGATTATAGGCTCACACACTTCATCATCGATAATCGCCATATCACTACATAGTAGGATTGCAGCATCATAATATGACTCTTCGCATAACATGCTTACGTATACATTGCTACATCCATACTTGCACATATATACATTGTATATTCATATTGTGCACATATACACTGACATATCCATATTTGCGCACATACACATTGTATATCCATATTGGTGCACACATACATTGGTATATCTACACTTGCGCACATTCATATTGTACCTATATACATAACTGGTTTTATTGTAAAATTGGGAATCACATGTTATATTTTAAAAACTGGAATCATTTTAAAAGAGCTGTTTTCCATTAATATGTCATATCACTGTTCCATGTTGCATGATACACGGATATTCTTACATTTCTATTATATTTCGCCGCATCATGCTCTATGATTTTATGCATTGAGATATGCTGTTTTCATGAGATTTCTGGATTTGAGAACCGTGGACATTTTAAAAGAGATTATGTGTTGTTTTAAAAACCCGATTTCTCTTGATATGATATTTCAGTGCATCCACCATGTGTTTTATCGGTTCTTAGAGCGACATGTGAAACCCGATTCAAGAAGGCGGATGAGGACGATTGCGGGTACATGGTGGACCCGGTATGGTACACCCGGGCAAGAAAGGGATGCTGTGTATACAGACGGTGAGCCTGGCAGAGGGACTACTACCTACCGGTGATAGTATTTGGGCTCGGCGGATATCCGGAGGTTACCGACCGGAGTCGAGAGATGATATAGGCCGATCCGGACTGACAGAGCCCGTGGGCCAATCCGGACTGACAGATCCCGATATATGAGGATTTACGTGCTGATGCTAGGCACAGTTTTCATGATGTTTTCGAGTGTCAATGCTAGGCACTCAGGTTCCATGATTTTGATGTGTCGGGAGGGACACCGTTGATATATATATCCTCATACTTTCATGCACAAGCCTTTATGATATTACGAGCATACATACATTGATTTTGGGTGGACGAGATCCACATGCATACATTTCTTGATTATGGTTGGACGAGATCCATATACATGCATTGATTATTACCGTAGGATGTTATCCACATGCATATAGGTATTGACTACCTTGTTGGCACATATACAGACCGGTCACCCTAGATATCATAGTATTACCTTTATGATATAGTTGACCTAGGAGTCGTTATTTATTCGATTTCTATCTGTTGATATTTTTCTACTCACGAGTTGGCAACCCACCCCCGTTGTGCTACAGTTCTTGCAATTTGACCGCTTGGATCAGTAGCGGCTTAGTTGGCACACAGTTGCATTCGGCTGTTTTGCATTGGTAGGTGGGACATTTGTATCGTACCCACTCTCGTATCTATATTTCATATTGTATCTAGTTAACTCCATCAATCAAAATTTGTAAATTGTATAAGTAATGAGACTTAGTGAGACTTGTAGTTGCGAAATTTGAGCGATGGGTTTTATATTCACTTTTGGGGTTATGTCTTGCTCATTTCTTTATCTCTTGTGGTGAACTTCGCCATTGGGCGTCGTATACTTATTTATACTGTATTGCATGGTTGTGATCCGCCGTTTGGCGAAAAGCTAGCTCGCGCTTGGGGATGCCTTTATCATTATTATGTATTTGTCGTTTTGGATCAAAATATACAAAGGATGTGCTGCCAAAATATTTAAAAGACGAAACATGTTTCCAAACTAATAAACTTCACTTGCATCATTCATGTTTCTTTTTTATGCATTAAGAAAACTTGATTTCATTATATTTCAAAACCCACCTCCTTTATTTTTCTTAAAAGGTTTAGATTTCTGGGTTCAGCTTACTTGAAATCTGTTACGCCTTTAGACATTGCGTTATTCAAGTGCTGGTCATGAGCTAATAATTCGGGTCGTGACAATGACCTAGTGAAGGAATAGCTTGAGTTAGTGTCTCCCCGACGTAGATCATCTTCGGTCTCGAAGTATTCGAAGCAAGCACGTTCGTTCTTCTTGTGGAGCTTCTCTAGAGTCCGGAGTTCACGATCGCAGCGGATGGGAGATCTAAACGGAGCTATTGAAGTGAAGGACCGGTCTACAAAGGTTGTATTCCTGCTCTCGTTATATATTGCAAAGTGTTTGCATAGTTTATTCTGTATATTTCTAGTAGACGATCTATGTTAGGGTTATCTAAATCGGCAAAATTTTAATTTGGCATGGGCGATGCCTCCCGAAACCTTGTTGCCGTCGTAGGTAACCTTTCAGTGCCCTAGCAGCATTCATGGATATGATGAACCAGGTTTCTCAGGCCGTTCCTTGACCAGTGGATTTTTGTGTTATAGATGACATTCTGGTCTCTTCTAAGAGTCGTGAGGAACGTGAGCAGCACTTGAGGATTGCTTTGAAGACATTGGGAGAGTACCAGCTATTTGCTAGATTCTCGGAGTGTTCTTTTAGGCTTGATAGTGTTGACTTCCTAGGTCATGGGGTTACACGAGACGGTATTCGTATAGACCCAAGGGAGATCGAGGCCGTACAACTTTGGCCCAGACCTGATTAGAGACGGAGGTCTGCAGATTTTTAGGCTTAGCCGGTTTTTTCCGCCGTTTCGTGTAGGATTCTTGTGTATTCGCTGCACCGTTGACCGGACTGACCAGGAAGGGAGTTCCTTTTCTTTATACGGAGGCATGCGTGCTGAGTTTTCAGTGGTTGAAGACTTGGTAGACGACGGCACCAGTTCTATCTTTGCTTTCTGGATCGGGCGACTTTGTCATTTATTGTGATGTTTCGCGAGTGGGGATCGATTGTATACTAATGAAGCATGATAGAGTTATCGCTTATGCTTCCCGACAGTTGGAGGAAGTATGAGCAGGGTTTATCCGACTCATGATCTGGAGATGGCCGTGGTGGTCTTACGCTGGAGATTTGGGGACACTACTTGTTCGGAGAGTCGTGTCGGATTTTCACGGACCACCAGAGCTTAATCTTCCTGCAACGGCTTTTGATTGTTGAGACAGCGCCGTTGGATGGAGCTTGTGAAGGATTGTGATTGTGAGATCCTTTATTTACCCGTGACGAGGCGATTGTGGTAGCTGATGCTTGAGTCGTAGGCCCGGGGTGCTTGTTCCAGCTGTGCGCAGTTCAGAGACAGTTTTCTGCAGATTTACAGTTCTTGTGCGACAGATGAGTACAGTGTAGTTCTCCTTTTCTAGGGGACGGCTTGCTCATGTCCGTGCCCATCTTCTTTTATTTAATCGTTTTCGTGAGGCACAGCCTGCCGATACTTGTTTGTTTGAGATTCTGAGCATGTTCGGCAGGGTAAAGTTTCGGAATTCTTGATTTTGGATTAGGGTGTGCTATGTTAGGGACTCGATGGCGTGTACCCGATACTGATGGGTAGAGACACGAGGTCCTAGAGCAAGGACATCAGTCATCTTTCAGTGTTCATCCAAGTGCCACCGAGATGTAACGTGACTTGAGAGTTGGTTACTAGTGAGCAGAGGTGAAGAGTGATGTTTCGGATTTTGTTTTGAGATGCTTCGCTTGTCTCCGAGCTAAGGTTGAGCATTTGAGGCCGGCTCGAGAGTTGCAACCTTTTTACCGTTCCAGAGTGGGAATGGGAGCAGATCTCCATGAATTTTGTTGTGGTGTCTACCCAGGTCTAGATAGGGTGTGACTCCATTTGGGTGATTGTTGTCCGGTTATGCTCAGTTTGCTCAGTTGTTCTTTGATAAGTTTATGCATTTGCACGGAGTTCCTTCATGCGTTGTATCTGATAGAGGCACCCAGTTTGCTGGCCATCATTGGTAGAACGTTTTGGAAGCCTTGGGTACTGGTTGAGCTTTAGCTCCGCTTTTTCATCTGTAGGCCGATGGTCAGATAGAGCAGACTATACAGACTCTGGAGGATATGCTTGTGCGTACGTACTAATTATTGTTGGCAGTTGGGATCGTCACTTGCCATTGATAGGGTTCTCCTTCGATAACCGTTATTAGGAGACATTCCAATTGGCAACCTTTAGGCTTTGGTTGGTAGGTTGTGTCGATCGCCGGTCTGTTTTTCTGACTCCGCGAGAGTAGGATTTTTGGAACCCAGCAATTCATGAGACTACGGAGTAGATCCAGGTGATTCAGGTCAGGATGAGAGTAGCCTAGTGTAGACAGAAGTCTTATGTCAACCGTGGTGGTCGCAGACTTAAGTTCGCAGTGAGAGATCATGTATTCTTACGGATTTTTCCGATGAAATGGTGTGTTGAGTTTTGGGAAGGTTAGTCCCAGAATTGGAGGTCCTTTTGAGATTTTTGAACCGAGTTAGTACCGTTGCCTATGATTTGGCAATTCCGCCCAGATTTTTGAGTATTCACCCCGTAGTCCTTGTGTTGATACTTGCAAATACCTTCATGACCTTTCTCACATTATTCAGCATCAGACCATTTAACTTGGACGCGATCTTTTCGTTCACCGGCAGCCGATAGTGTTAGTGGATCGGCAGGTAGAGAAAATTCGGTCAAGGGTCTTGCCATCTGTGAAGGTTCTTTGGAGTAGCCGTCTAGTGAGGTGATCACTTGAGAGGCTGCGAGCGAGATGTGAAAGTTTGGCACTCATCTCTTTGAAGGTTAGCATAGTAAGAATTTTAATTCGGGGACCGAATTTCTTTAAGGGGGAAGATTGTAACGTTTTGGAAATCATTTTGACGATTTTCCGTTTTTAGGGTAATTTAGTCGGTGTTTTCCGTAAAAACCTAGAAGCGATCTTTTTGCTGTATAAAATTCACTGCACCCAGTTTAGCTAGGAATTTGCTAGTTTGCGGGTTTTTGTAGGTCATTTGTAATTTTAGTGCATTTTAAAGTTTTTCCCTAATTAAAATATTATTTAAAGCTTTTCATTATGCACTTTATTGTGGTAATTACTTTTTGGTTTGGGTTAATTACTTCTAATGTGAATCTTAGCTAATATCATCACAAGTTAAAGCTTAGAACCTACTCTCCAAATATCTAGTCTTTTTGTGATTTAAAATGAAAATTTAAAGAGAACGAAAGAGGTGGCATGTAATATTTAGTTCATTAATGGGCATTTATTGCATTTTAGCTAGAATTTTCTTCACATTTTGCACAAAACCCCCTCATTTTCTTCTAAGGCCTGCCACTTCCCCTTGCTGCCCCTCTCTCTTCTCACTTCATTTTCAACTCTTTTAAGCTTCACACAATCATCAAAATCCATGAAATAATCCCGCAAACTCCAAAATAAATCATTACCCATTATTCTTCTTCACAAAACATGCTTAGATCTTCATAAAAGTCTTGATTTTGGAGGCTAAAATTTGTAGTTGTGTTTGCAAGTTTCAAAATCTAATTTGAGTTATAAATTCTAACCCTAATCTTTGATTGTTGTATTATAATCTTTAAGCTCGCAATTTAAATGATTAATATAGCTTTAATTTCATGTTTAGTTGATTCATGTTGATTTTGTGAAAATCAAGTTAGGGTTTGAGTTGATGATATGGTTTATGTTAAGTTAAGACTAGGAAAAACTTAACCTAGTGGATTGATAGTTGTTGTTAAGTCCTAATTTGTCTAATTGAGTTTTTAGCAAACTAAGTTTTATCAAAGCATAATTGGGTGAGATAAAAATTATGGAAATGGTTTGGTTAACCTAGTTAAGCTACTTTGCGATATTTGTTATCGCTAGAATTGTGTTAGTTTTAAACTTGTGCTAATTTACGACAAAGTTGCTTACTAGGTTTCGGTAATAGTTGGACGTGGGATCGATTGGTCGTTGCGACGTTATTTTTATTCTCTTCGTTGCGAGATATTGCGTTGTGAATGCGCAATCCGTACGATCGGACTTTAGACTTGGTGGTTGCGCAGTTTAGCAATCCTAGCTAGGGTTTTGCCGATGTCATGCGCGTTTTATGCACTAGGTGCGCAGTGTAATTTTCTGGGCGTTATCCTTGCGTTTTGTTATCTTTATGTCGGCATAGGATATTTAGCTTATCTAATGTGTTTATGATTTTAGGATCGCAGGCGAGGACTTCGGACGCCGTGAAGAAGGGAAAGCAAGTGGTTGGCTTTGCTTAGCCAGGATCGATAGTGAGTAGATTTAACATCTACAGGGGAATTGCCCGCATGGCATTATGCGCCTGGGCTAGATATGATATGATATTAGCCGCATGTTTAGTTGTATATATATAGATTGTGCATAGACTTCATTACATATCCTTACTTGTTGTGCTTAGACTTGTACCTATTAGACACTGCACTATTATTGACGGTTCATGTCGCACGAGCACTGATTGTATGCCACACACACAATCGATAATTGCCATGACACGTACAACATACATACTTATGTGATATTGGAGGGTTAGTGACATTTAGACATTTATTCATGTCTTTATGCATATGACATATAGCATACCTGTATACCTACATGCTTACACATATGCCTTGACATGCCTACATGCTAGTTACCTATATACCTATATGGTATTGTACCATTAGTGATAGGTATATACACATATGAGACATAGCTACATGTAGATCATGCATACATACTTGTACATATACTTGGAGGGTATTACATCATTATTGATAGGTAGATACACATATCTTGCTATGCCAATATGGTAACGTATACCTGGTTATAGCTACATGTTCACCTTTATTTGATGTTGTATAGACTTGGAGAAATTAGAAACCGCATGATATATAATAACTTGTTGCAGTTAGATAGCGGTTTTTCCTTCATATGCTCACATTACTGTTTTATGTTGCATATGTTATATTCATGGATTTTCGCATTGAGATATGGATTTCACATGATGTTTTCTGGATTTGAGGACCGTGGTGGTTTCACGAAATTATGCAAGTATTCTTATTCTTTACTTGATATTTGGATGCATCCACTCAGAGATTTGTTTTAAACCGATACGGGATCGAGAGTGTCGATGTTGGGGCACTTAAGATTCGGAGGACGTATATACCGATACGTGGAACACAAGGTTCGAGATGAGAAACTTGGGTTTCGAGGAACATATAGTTATCAGAAAACCGATAAGTGGATCACGGGTGTCGATACCGGACACTTACGATTCGAGGAACGTATGAATATGAGATAGACCGATACGTGGATCACGGGTGTCGATACCGGACACTTACGATTCGAGGAACGTATGGATATGAGTATTTATGTGTCGATGCTAAACACTTGTTTTCTTGATATTTTACTCCTAGGTATATATAACAGTGGAATGGGACGCTGTTATATATGCATATATATATATATATATATATATTAGTGGAATGGGATGCTAATATATATGTATACATATCTAATTTATATACATCATAATAATAATCTTGCAAATATACTTATTAATTACATAAGATTTACTTGATATTGGACACTCAATATATATGGGAGGATATGAGGGCCAATTTGGGAGCTGATTTGAGGAAATTTGGGAATTAGATTATCTTGATGGACACTGGTCCTGCCACGATGAGGATTCCGTAAAGATGACATGTTTTATCCCATACTCTGCATTTATTTGATATGCATTGCTTCATGTATTACTATTACCTGATAGATTACCTTTCATGACTGTTGCATATACATATTGCTATTTATTGCTATCAGCTTGCATGTGATAGATTAACGCAGTACGTGCATACTTGCGATTACCTGCATATGTTATTTACTATTCACAAGTTGGAAACTCACCCCCGTTGTGCCATAGGTTTGTACAGGTTGTCCCTCAGAGCAGTCAGAGGCAGGGCTTTCATCTATCGTATCATCTTTTGCAGCGGATACCGCCACGGCTGACTGGGTGCAGTTTTGCTATAGGTGGGTTTTGTGGTTATCCGATGTTGGTCATTTTATATTCGTTGTATCTAGTACTCTCCATCTACCACTTTCATGTATTGACTTAGAGACGAGATGTGAAGACGATATTGTATATTTTTGGCGACTCGGGATGTCATTTATGCAGTTTTATTTATATCGTCTTTTATTTCTTTTCTGTGGCGTCGTATATCTGCTGTGGTGGTTGTTTCCGTCTTTGGACGTGGATTTTGCTCCCGTTTGGGATGCTTTACTGATATATTTGTTTGTACCCATTTTTGCGCTAGTTTTTACAAAGGAGGTACTGCCAAAATTTTTAAGAAAGTAAAATGGACTTGAAAGAATTTGTACTTGAAAATTTCAAAAGTTTTAACAATGTTCTTATCACTTACTACTTTTGATGGTTTAGATTGCTGGGTTTTCACCTCACTTGAATTGCATTACGCCTGTAGACGTTACGTAGTTTAAGGGCCGTCACGTGCCAAATTTCGGGTCGTAACAGATATCCTCATACATACAGATATACGTTTTCATGATATGGTTTGTGTCGTTGATAGACACACGTAGTTGTATTCTCATACATACAGATATACGTTTTCATGATATGGTTTGTGTCGTTGATAGACACACGTAGTTGATATCCTCATACATACAGATATACGTTTTCATGATATGGTTTGTGTTGTTGATAGAAACACGGAATTGATATCCTCATACATACAGAAATACGTTTTCATGATATGGTTTGTGTCATTGATGGAAACGTGGATGATATCCACATGCATACATGCATTGATTATATTGTTGGTATATATGCAGATAAGGTCACCCTAGATATCATAGTATTACCTTCATGATATAGTTGACCTAGGAATCGTTGTTTTATTCGATTTCTACCTGCTGATGTTTTCTACTCATGAGTTGGTAACTCACCCCCCGTTGTGCCACAGTTTTTGCAGGTTTGACCGCGTGGATCAGTAGCGGTATCGCTGGCACACAGCTTGCTTTCAGGTAGTTTGCTTTGGCAGGTGGGACATATTGTTTCGTGCCCACTCTTGTATTATTATTCCTGTTGTATCCAGTCATTTCCATCAATGAGAAAATAGTATTTGTATAAATAGTAATACTTAGCAAGACTTGTGGTTACGAGACTTAGAGCGAGAGGTTATATGTTTGCTTGGTGGGTTTGATGTCTTGCTTTACATTATCCCTTTTGTGTTGATCTTCGCCGTTGGGCATCATATATATATATATATATATATATATATATATATATATATATATATCTGTCTTGCGTGGTAGTGATTCCGCCGATTGGCGAATAGCTAGCTCCCGCTTGAGGATGCCTTTTATATTATCATGTATATGTGGTTTTGGATCAAAATATACAGGGAGGTGCTGCCCAAATTTTTAAAAGACGAAACATGTTTTTCAACTAGTAAAAATCCACTTGCGTTTTTCATGTTCCATTATCTATGCATTTAAGAAAACATTTCACCATACCTTTATTTCAAAATTTTGACCTCTTTTATTTTCTTTAAAAGGTTTAGATTTCTGTGCTTCGGCATACATAATTTACGTTACGCCTTTAGACGTGGCGTGATTTAAGTGCCGGTCACGAACTAAATTTCCGGTCATGACAGGCTCCTACTGTACTTTGATTTTCTCCCTACCACGCTCAAGAGGAGTTGTGCAAACAGGTGGATTTTGGGTACAGTCCCGAGTCACATGGAGGCAATGAGCGATAGGAGGGGTTTTGTCTCTCCCGGAATTGGGGGTTGATGTTGCGCTATGCTCGATTATCTATAAATGGAAGTCCCTGGCTAGGGCTGTTGCTGAGATTTACTGATAAAAGTTATCAGTAGTTTCTCGAACCGTATATGCCAGATATCGGCATGACTTATCACGTTACTTGGGTCTGACGTTTACCACCCCTAGACATGATATGCGACATATCAAACGAAAAGACCGGACTGTACGGTAGTGTTATTGATAGGCTTCATGGAGAGTATAGACAAGCTTGCTTGTTGATCTTCATATCGCTCAATACCCGGGTAGTCGTTACATCCAGCTTGTACCGATGATGGCCTGTAGGTGACTGATGTGATCATCACCTACTGCTGGCGTATTGACAAGTCTTTAGAGTCCCATACAGATATTCCCTGGTTCAAGCGAAACGAAGTAAGACACACAAATGTGATATGTTCGTGGGCTAGATTAATTATAAGTATGTGATACCGTATTGTAATTTGGCAGTTATCTGTTATCAAGTTCGTTTATATGTGACATAACCAGATTATCGAATCAAGTGTTGATTTGATAATGTGATATACAGATAAATGATTTTAGTCGGTCATATGTGATATAACCGGATTATTAAATCAAGTGTCGATTTAATAATGTGATAAAAATTATATTTGATATAATTATATCTTAACTAATATCATTAGCTCACTAAATATTTTCTTATATGTATTAATATATATATATATATGATATATATATATATATATATAAATATATATATATATGTGTGTGTGGCATGGCATGAATTCTATTTTGTGAAAATAAAAATGAGGTAGAAAATGGTGAGACTTTGAGAGCATAGTTGCAAGCATGGGCTTTATATTTATTTATTCATCTTGACTCACTATTCAA
The DNA here is from genome assembly GCA_030015575.1 of Agapanthus africanus. NCBI lineage: Eukaryota > Viridiplantae > Streptophyta > Magnoliopsida > Asparagales > Amaryllidaceae > Agapanthus > Agapanthus africanus. Next base: position 261,558,810 of record JASDDO010000014.1, read on the forward strand.
GCATGGTTGCAATTTTATATTGTAATTAATCCATGCTTGAATGAGTGAGGGTCAAGGGTTGCCATTCATAATTCATTCTAACACTTAGCCATTCTTCTTGAGTTGCTTCCTCAAGCTCTCTAGCTTCTTCATCTTCCTCATTGTCATGGTTCAAGCTTCAACCCTCACATTTGATGTGAACCATGAAGCTTGAACACAAACTTGTAAGCTTTCAAATCCCCTACTTCACCATCCTACACTTGACTAGCGATCGAGTGTAGCGTATTTCCTACACCAAAGAGTTTAGTGTAGAGGTAGCTTGAGTTGGAGGGACTTCGCGTGGATCATCTTCGGCACGAAGGTCATTAAAGGAAGCTCGTCCATAATCTGAAGTTGAGCCTAGTGGAGTCACGGGATTACTACACTGTCACGACCCGAAATTAGCTCGTGACCGACACTTAAATCACGCAACGTCTAAAGGCGTAACGTAATTCAAGTAAGCCGAAACCCAGAAATCTGAACCTTTTTAAGCAAATAAAAGAGGTGAAGTTTTGAAAATAAGGTATGATGAAATCAGGTTTTCCTAAATACATAAACAATGGAACATGAAAATGGAAGTGGATTTGCTAGTTGAAAAACATGTTTCATCTTTTAAAAATTTGGGCAGCACCTCCTTTGTATTTTTCGATCCAAAACCATATATACAAGATAATGATAAAGATATCCCAAAGCGGGAGCTAGCACTTCGCCAATCGGCGGATCACAATCACGCAAGACAGTATATATATAAGTATACGATGCCCAACGGCGAAGTTCACCACTAAAATAAAGAAATAAGCAAGACATCAAAACCACAAGTAGAGGAATACCCCTCGCTCTAAGTCTCGCAACTAAAAATCTCACTAAGTCTCATTACTTATAAAAATACTAGTTTGATTGATGGAGTTGACTAAATACAATATGAATAATAAATACAAGAGGGGTACGATCCAATATGTACCACCTGCCAAAGCAATCACCCGAATGCAACTGTGTGCCAGCGATGCCGCTACTGATCCAAGCGGTCAACTTGCAAGAACTGTGGCACAACAGGGGTGAGTTGCCAACTCGTGAGTAGAAAACATCTACAAGTAGAAATCGAATAAACAACGACTCCTAAGTCAACTATATTATAAAGGTAATACTATGATATCTAGGGTGATCGTATCTACATCTTTGCCATCAATATTATAAATGTCTATTTGCATGTGGCTATCATCCAACAGTATAATCAATGTCTGTATGTATATGGATCCCGTCCACGTGTCAACCAATGACATAACAACATCATGTATGTAAATATCATAAAAGAATATGCATGAAAGAATGATGATATAAATCAACGTGTGTCCCTCGTGACACATCAAAATCATGGAACCTGATTGTCCAACATCGACACTCGAAACATCCTGAAACCCGTGTCCAGCATCGACATGTAAATCCTCATATATCTCAGGCGCCGCATCCTTAGATTGGCCCTCAGGCTCTGCATAATCTGGTTGGCCCTTAAATCCATCTCATTGCTCCGGTCGGTATCCTCCGGATAACCGCCGAGCCCAATATTATCACCGATGGGTAGTGCTCCCCTGCCAGGCTCACCGTCTAACAATACGAGTCTTCTTGACCCGAGGTACCTCACCGGGTCCAACATGTACCCAAAGACGGTACCTACCTCTCCTCGAATCGGGTTTCACATGCCATTCTCAGAACCGAGAAAACATATGGTGGACGCACTAAAATATCATATCAAAAGAAACCGGGTTTTTTAAATAGTACATACAGTCTTTTGAAATCACCACAGTTCTCAAATCTGGAAATCTCATGAAAACATCATATCTCAATGCGTATAATAACAAAGTATGATGTATACGACATATAACAGCAATGTAAGCATATCCGTATATCATGCAACATGGAACAGTAATATGCACATATAGTGGGAAAACCGCTCTTTTAAATGAATCTAGTTTTAAAATATATCCTGCAGTTCCCAAATTCTCCAAATTCCAATGCAATATGGTATAAAGGTGCATATGCTACTATAGCAAGTAAATTATGCAAGGAGTCATATCATAATGTAGCAATCCTACTGTGTGGTGACATGGCAATTATCGATGATGAAGTGTGTGAGCCGGCAAATCTGTGTAAGTGTAGCATATGTATCATCGATAATGGTGTAGGTGTACTAGCACAGGTATATGTTGTTGGATATAGTGCCCTCAGAGTCAATTATTGGATCGCAGGCACATGATTGCAATGATTGTAGGAGGACCTATACCGGTAGGACAGTCTTACTCAAGATGATTGTATGCTATCTGGTTTGTCCCTATCATCGTGTACATGCTCTAGGTGACATTGTGGTTCACTATTATACGTTGATGGAGAATAGTATGCTACCATGGTTTGTCTTAATCATCGTGTACTGCTTTAGGTGACCTTACAGGTCGCTATTGCACGTGATAGAGCCCTTAGGATTCTTTCTTGACGACCAGCAGTATGATGGGGATCATATACGTGGGAGCTCGGGTCTATAAGCACATCCTTAAAAGGTCCCTAGTCGTAGGAGTTTCGAGACAGGGCATCGATACTCCATTAGTAGACTAGTATATGCAGTTGAGACCCCGACGAGGGGCGGTGGCCGGTCTCACAAGACATTGGTGTCAGTTGGTTCACCTAAGATGTATACAGGTGCTCATTGGGTTATGAGTACACCGAACAGGACTCGCTAGGAACATGCTAGTTGGTATTATACCTGACGTCAGATAGCAGTTCCCTGGTGACATGTGTACAGGTTAGTTCATCGACCTAAGATCGTCATTTGTCTCGTGTGAGTTCCCACTGTGCTTTGATTACTACCCTACCATGGCTCAAAGGAGTCGTGCAAAAAGGTTTTAGTTGGGTACAATCCCGAGCCATATGGAGGCAGTGAGCGGATCGACAGGGGTTTCGTCACTCCCGGTATTGGGGGTGAGATCGCGCTGTGTCTAGGAGAGCAATTACACAAAGCCCTCGGCCGAAGTAGGAGATTTACTGGTAGGTATTCCAGTAGTATCTCAGGGTGTTATGGGCTACACTCAGACATGACTTGTACCGCTTTTGGGGGTCTGACTTTTACCAACCCCCTAGGCCCGACATACGATGCTCATAGACGAACGAACCGGACTGTACGGATATTGTTACTGACAGGTTCAGTAGGGTGTTAGGATGAGTTCGCTCATCGACCTCCCTTTTGGTCAATACCTGTTAGCCCGTTACGTACGGCTAATACCTCTGACGTGCTAGTGGTTAAATCCACAGCCAAAGTATTGACAAGTCTTTAGAGTCTCCCACAGACAGTTTCTCAAGTTTCGGACGAAACGTTGTAGAGGCCGTATGATATATGGCAGGGTCCGATCATATACGTGCGGTATTGCACGGATCATGATCGGACGGATCATACTAGTAGGCTTTGGTTTAAGCCGGATCCTAGTATTAGATTTGTTGGATTACTTTAGTCTCATCGCATTCGCATTCAGTCGGAATGCGGGTGCAGGTATGTATATACAGGTGAGGGGTATCCTTATGATCCGTCATGAGTTTACTTTAGATGTTGCAGTATCTTTTTATTGTTGTAAACATTTGGGTTAATGTATACAAATGGAAATTATGAGCTAGAAACCGTCATTTTGTGCATTAAATGATACATGTACTTCATGGGTGAGTCATGGTATCATTTCTTGTGCAAATATCACATTATGTGATTGATTAGTAAGTTGATTTGATGAGAGGAGAGAGAGGGGCAGCCAACGGTGAGCTCTCATATTATTCTTCTCACTCTCTCTCTCATTTGATATAGCATCACAAAAGGAAAAAGATAGCTCCTTCTTCTTCTTCTTCTTCCTCTAGCTCATAGCTTCCATTAATGGCAACACCTTCAACCACTATCCAAGTAATGGATGCAAGAGACAAAGTGATCACAAACATTCTATACAACACCTTAGACACGTCGGAAAGCACACTTCGTGCCCGAGTTGCTTTGGATGAAGCGGGAGCTCGTAAAAAGACTCGTAGATGTGGTGCCCTTTCCGACGAGGAGATCAAGACCGGAGATGCCGCGAGGAGCTTGGGATGGTGGCCAAAGACCGAAGGACACGGATCTATCGGTATAGCATTCTATCTCTTCTCTAGATAGCTAGTTTTAGGTTAATGGTTCGATCCGGCTTTTAAATATACGATAGCGCCGGTTTTCAAGTTAAGAAAAATTTTCGTTTCCGCATTTTGGCCTTGGAAAGACGGCCGGGGCGCTACCGTAGTCTTACATGATATCAAAGCCACTCCATTAACCTTTACTAGCTTGCTCTAACTTGTTAAGAACCTCGATCGGATGAAATTTCCGAAAACCGCGTTTCCAAGTCACAGTTTCTGTCGAATTTTTCCTGTGGTCAAAAAATTATTTGGTGCGTTGCAGAAAATCAGGTAGGGTTTTTTAGGAGCACTGTAGAAATTTGGTGGCACGATCCTATAGTAACTCCGTGGAACTGCAGCCGTACCCCCATTTTGGGCGCGGTTCTGCCGCCATTCTGAGGCTTCATCTCACCAAATTTCTTCAGGTGGTCTCTGACTTGGAAAAGGGGTTTCCGGTAATTTTATTTTGGGCCCAGATTTATTATAGTACTGGGTATTGTGCTTGGGGCCCTCTTCGGGAAATTTTGTCGATCGAAAATTTTAAACATGTTAGTGCACGGTATTTACATTATATCTGCGACAGTGAATGTCATTTGATCGGTAAATCCTGTCTAATTGCTATAGCTCTTTTAGACGGATTTGCGAACATGACATTCACGTTGATGTTCTGTGTTATGCTGTGATGTTGCGGATTTGTCGTGGTGGATAGCCTGATTGCAATGGTAGTACAGTTTGGTTGTATTTGTACATTTGATATTGCGGGACGAGCGTTCGACATGTAGATTGTCATCACTGCCTGTTTGTATATTATTCTTTTGGGGCACGACCGGGCTGAGGTCGATGTACCCGTTGTATATATTTTACTTTCTGTACTAGGATTACCCCGCGGAGGGGTGCACGGGTAGCCGGGTCCTAGAGGGCAATGGACCCGCATCTCATGGCTTTTGAGACGGAGGGGGCTTCACTCTAGAATTGGCGGGCTATTCTCCGCACTCGTAGGGGGTACAGGTTGACCCAATGAGGGGTGCTCAAGTTACCGGATTCCGTGAAGTGCTGGATGGTCCATTCACGTTGTTGAAGGGGGCTGCCTCACTTCAAGTTTTGGCGGGTAACTTGCCGCGTCCATAGGGGTCTAGGATTTCATTGCACAGGCTATCCACACGACCAGGGGAACATCGGGTTTCAGTAGCGGCTCTATGAAATCCGGGGATCCCAGATTATCTGTATTGTTCTGTGATGCTTATTATATTTCTGTGATGTTGCATTTTATCATGCCTCGTGCGAATATTATATATTGATATATATACTAGTAGATGTTGTATATGTTTTGCATCCGCGCTAGTCCAGTCCCCGCTCTGTCGTTAGTTAAGTAACCTAACGGGTGATGACGGGACCCAGTGGAGAATGCGGATGGCATATACGTATATCATATTTTCGTTCTTTTGTGGTGTGATTAATTAATGGGGCTGCATTGATTTGAATCAAAGCAAGCTAAACAAATCTAATCTAATATTGTTGGAACATTTTTCAAAAAAAAAAAGCTGTTATTCCAAGGACGTTCTCTTTTTTTTTGCACAGTGGTATTCGGTTATGAATATCCATCACCTCAGTCGACGAGGTAAGGGCCGAGATCCCTTCACCGGGAGTGACCCTTTGGACAGAAGTTTGCGTCAGGGTAATAACTTCATTATAGTCGATTACTTTTTTCTTTGCATCGTGGTATTCAGTTAGAATATCCTGCACCTCATTCTATGGGGAAAGAGCCGAGTTCCCTTCACCGGGAGTGGCATCTATAGCAAAGGTTTTCGCCACTATATTTTTATAAAAAGCTATGCAGTTCCTTCAACGATATCAAGTTCATTACGTTAAAGGTTTTCGCTAAAAACCAGCCGTAGCCCTCCGACATTTCCTACGGGTATTATTTAGTATTCGTGCTGCGTTTGTTGACCTAGTCAAGACGTAGTGTTCGATAGCTAAGTGGTACTTGTTTGTTGCATAAATAGGATTTGTTAGGAAAGTCGTGCGGCCTTGTTGACCTAGTTAAGGGCACGTGCGGGTGGGTTTAATGCAATTCAGAATAATGACGGGTTGAACTTGACTAGAGGTTTATGGTTTGTTGACCTAGTCAAGGTCATAAGCCGCTTGGGGTAAAAATCACATCAGCAGTTTCTAAAGAAACTGAAACTTGCCAGGCATGCGCATACCTTCTGGAGTGTGATAACTTGAGTGGATTCCATCACGTTATCTTGCGATGATAGTTGGATCCCGATTCCCACTGATAAGTTGGTTTACTCCTCGGGTGATCTCGACTAATTCTTCTTTCAGGTTTGGAGGAGAATTTGAGGATACAGTGGGAGGTTTCCTGATTATCTAAATTGATAACCATTCTGATCTAGGTTAGAGTGCACGTAAAGTGTTTCTTTTCTCTCTCTCTCTTTGGCAGCGACCATGATCCGACCCTCGACTATGACTTAGTGACCAAGTTGACCAAACATTCTTATAACACTGGCTTTTGGATTGTCGGAGTTGCATACCTCATTGCCACTCCTACTTTTACCCTTTTCTCCAGAACACCTCGTATTACTACGAATATCCACTTCCATTGGATAAAACCATCGTATGGTTATATACGAACTCGAAGGAACTTGTTCCAGATTCGAGGATGGTTTCCGGTTCTGGAGAAAATGAATAGGACTATTCAGTTGTCTTTTCATTTTACCTTCTCTCAGGTTGCGAGTGCTCCTTGGATTAGGACGGTACACCTATTACGCTAATTGGATAGTCTTCATCCAAACCATAGGCAGGTGCCGAACGGTAGGGCATGAAGAAAACCATTTATCCTAAAAGGTGTACAGAAGGTATTAAGTTAAGACAAATAAAGGGATTAGTAAGAGGGCAAAGTAAATTGCGACTGCTATTCACGACCAAACCAAGTACTTCATCGCCACTCCTACTTCACCTTTTTATTTCTCCAGGACACTCCATATCACTACGAAGATCCACAGTTATTTGGATACTCCATCGTATGGTTTTATACGAACTCGAAGGGACGTGTTCCAGTTCGGGGATGGATTCTGGTTCAGGAGAAATAGGAATAAGGTTTTATTCAGTTGTCTTTTATCTTCACCTTCTCTCAGGTTACGAGTACTCCTAGGATTAAGAGAGTACACCCATTATGTTTATTGGATAGTCTTCTTGCAAACCATAGGCTGGTGCCGAACGGTAGGGAAAGAAGAAAACCATTTGGCCTAAAGGGGTGTACGGAAAGTAATGACTAAAGACATATAAAGGGATTTGGAGAGATGGCGAAGAATTATATGGTTACAATTGTGAATCTGATAATGGAAGAGGCATTACTAGGAATACCCGGATACCCCTTCGAAACATTTACATGTTTCAGTTTCACTGTGTATTGTTAAAAGAAAACTGATTTCCCAATTAGTCCTTACTCCAGGGTATGTATTTATAAGGTTTGATTCTCATATCAGTATGATTTTTATAGATGATGAGTGGGAGTAAATTATTGGGAATTCGGTGATCATCCTCATTATATCGGGTTTCGTTGTTATTGGTGATATTTGAGGAAATCACCTGGGTTGTTTGCCGGAAGGCAGATATTTGGTTTTGAATATCCGTTGTTATGCACCGATTTCAAATTGATATATCTATACGTTTATTTTTATAAAGTGAGATATAACTTTTTAAAATTATGTCCATGACATTTACCTATATCAGTTGATGGTTTGGTAAGGAGTATTAAACAGCGGTGTAATTCTTCATAACCATAAGTACAGTTTTCAACCTACGACACACAGGGAATGAGTTATTAGACTCAAGGGACTTATACAGAGTATTGTATATTGTCCAGTGTCTATTAGGACAGATGGGTTGGTACTCGTACTATATTCTGTTTACTTGTGACTTCTTTAGTTCTTAGACATGTGTTTTGTAGAAATACAAGATCCGAGTTTTGAGAAGTTATAGGTATAAGAGTAAAGTAGAGAACCAGGTGTTGCAAGTATCGGGATTCTTCAAGGTGATCGAAGATGTAGATACTTGTGTATGGTATTCAGTTAACAGTAATGATTAAGAGAACTTGCTTCTCTTTCAGGTTACTCATAATTGGATGTACTCCTAAGTTGAGTAATGCTGATCGGCCTCTCTCCATTTAGTTGACATGCACTGGAGACAGCTGCATGATTTGAATCTGGTTCCAATTAAATCGGTGCCTCTGTTTCTATATTGGATATAGAATAGTTCATATCTTAACAATGTTAAGGTACGTGGAGTTGTCCGGCTTATGCTTAAAACCAGACTCTGGATAACTCAAGGCACGTTTTTATAATGGCAGTTTGCGGGTTGACCCGGGCTATGATGAGGGTTGACTTTCTACCATCTGGAAGATCAATAGTGATATTGTTCTTGACTCGCCATAGCTTTAGTAAAATGTATTTTTTTCATAAAACAGTAGTGGGAGTATGGTAGAACTGGAAGTGATTCTCGAACCGCAAACGATTACTGAAAATTTGATAAGAACCTAAAGATTCAATCTGGTTTGATATTCCATTGACCACTCCGCAGATATGGTGGGTAACCTCAGGCACCCGAGAGGTACTCCGGTAGCCTCAAGGACGGTGACAGGGAGGTTCTTGTTTACCCAGATTTGACACTACTGTTGTTCCAGGCTATGAGACCCGGCAGGAGGATGAGTATAGTGTCGTTCTAAACTAGTTTTCGAAGTACACGTGTATATGACTCTGCCAGAGGGTTGTCATAGTCAGTGGGAGCAGCGGAAGCATAGTGGACAAGTAGCTTATGTTTATTTATGGACTAAAGCAGATATAGCGGAGATAGATCGTCTATTTCTGATGTGACAGTCATAGGTTTGACTTCATCAGAATAGGGGATGGATCTGCTAAGAAGGTAGTAGGGTGTGATGTCCTGGTATTCGGATGACAGACACAGAGTAGGAAAAGAAATTCATATACTATGGTCAGTTATACTTTGGTTGTCACACAGTGGTTTCTCCACAAAGGACATAGATATTATATCAGATATTATGGTTACTAGATCTATGGTTTTAGATCTAGATTTGGGTAGTTTCCCAATCAGGGTACTTAGACAGCATTCTAAAGGTATTTAGAATGGACGACTCCGGGCATGGTAGTGTACCTGCAGGTGATGGAGTCACCCTCTCTAAAGGTGTCTTACAGACTAAAGGGGAGAGGGATGTGCATGATTGGCAGATCACTTGCTTAGGCAATTGAGTCAATCATGAGATGTCAAGTACCACACTAGATGTTGTTTTTGCACTAGATGCAATAAGTTGATATCAATCCTATCGTGGAGAAACGTTCGGAAGCAGTTTTAGAACATAAGTGGATGTTCTAGGGATATGATAACGGCAGCCTCCTTCGGGAGAAAGTTATCATTCCAGGCTTCCAAGGTGACCTGGATGACAGAGTGGATGTCAGAGTTATAGTTTTCCCTTTGACGAGGGGCAGTATTTTGGACAGGTGGTCCAAGCGGATACTGAGGGAGGCATGGCACAAGATACTGATTGGTTTCAGTTGACGATACAGTCTAAGAAGTTTGGATTTGGAGTTCATTTATGAACTAGCTCCCATCAGATATCCAGACATATTCTAAGACAGTTATTGCTCATTTCGAGAGATGACTTTCTCCGCGAACTTGAGATAAAGAGAGACATAGAAAGAAACATCAGGGCGGATCCACTAGCTCAGGCTATTTCTCGAACGCAATAGTTTCGCAAACGAGCTTTGTGAGACTGATTAGTAGAGGAGTTGGGTGTTCGGTATCACACGGGCTGTGAGTATGCGACATCGCAATAATTAGCCTTGAGTGTAAGTGGGAGTTTGTTCGATATAGTGCCCTCAGAGTGAATTATTGGATCACAGGCACGTGATTGCAATGATTGAGGGAGGACCTATACCGGTAGGACAGTCATACTCGAGATGATTGTATACTATCTGGTTTGTCTCTATCATCATGTACAGTCTTTAGGTGATATTGTGGTTCACTATTACACGTTGATGGAGAATAGTATGCTACCATGGTTTGTATTTATCATCGTGTACTGCTTTAGGTGACCTTACAGGTCGCTATTGCACGCTGATAGAGCCCTTAGGATTCTTACTTGACGACCAGCAGTATGATGGCGATCATATACGTGGGAGCTGGGGTCTATAAGCACATTCTTAAAAGGTCCCTAGTCGTGGGAGTTTCGAGACTGGGCATCGATACTACATTAGTAGACTAGTGTATACAGTCGAGACCCCGACGAGGGGTGATGGCCAGTCTCATAAGCCATTGGTGTCAGTTGGTTCACCTAAGATGTATACAGGTGCTCATTGGGTTATGAGTACACCGGACAAAACTCGCCGGGAACATGCTAGTTGGTATTATACCTGACGTCAGATAGCAGTTCCCTGGTGACATGTGTAAAGGTTAGTTCAACGACCTGAGATCATCATTTGTCTCGTATGAGTTCCCACTGTGCTTTGATTACTACCCTACCACGGCTCAAAGGAGTCGTGCAAACAGGTTTTAGTTGGGTACAGTCCCGAGCCACATGGAGGCAGTGAGCGGATCGGCAGGTGTTTCGTCTCTCCCGGTATTGGGGGTGAGATCGCGCTGTGTCTAGGAGAGCCATTACACAAAGCCCTCGGCCGAGGCAGGAGATTTACTGGTAGGTACTCCAGTAGTATCTCAGGGTGTTCTGGGCTACACTCCGACACGACTTGTACCGCTTTTGGGGGTCTGACTTTTACCAATCCCTAGGCCCGACATGCGATGCTCATAGACGAACGGAACGGACTGTACGGATATTGTCACTGACAGGCTCAGTAGGGTGTCAGGATGAGTTCGCTCATCGACCTCCTTTTTGGTCAATACCTGGTAGCCCGTTACGTACGGCTAATACCTCTGACATGCTAGTGGTTAAATCTACAGCCAAAGTATTGACGAGTCTTTGGAGTCCCCCACAGACAGTTTCTCAAGTTTCGAGCGAAACGTTGTAGGGGCCATATGATATATGGCAGGGTCCGATCATATACGTGCGGTATTGCACGGATCATGATCGGACGGATCATACTAGTGGGCTTTGGTTTAAGCCGGATCCTAGTATTAGATTTGTTGGATTACTTTAGTCTCATCACATTCGCATTCAGTCGGAATGCAGGTGCAGGTATGTATATACAGGTGAGGGGTATCCTTGTGATCCATCACGAGTTTACTTTAGATGTTGCCGTATCTTTTTATATTTATAAACATTTGGGTTAATGTTTACAAATGGAAATTATGAGCTAGAAACCATCATTTTGTGCATTAAATGATACATGTACTTCATGGGTGAGTCATGGTATCATTTCTTGTGCAAATATCACATTATGTGATTGATTAGTGAGTTGATTTGATGAGAGGAGAGAGAGGGGAAGCCAAGGGTGAGCTCTCATATTATTCTTCTCACTATCTCTCTCATTTGATATAGCATCACAAAAGGAAAAAGATAGCTCCTTCTTCTTCTTCTTCCTCTAGCTCATAGCTTCCATTAATGGCAACACCTTCAACCTCCATCCAAGCAATGGATGCAAGAGACAAAATGATCACAAACATTCTCTACAACTATTTGGACATGTCGGCTAGCACACTTCGTGCCCGAGTTGCTTCGGATGAAGCGGGAGCTCGTAAAAAGAGTCGTAGATGTGGTTCCCTTTCCGACGAGGAGATCTGTAAGTCCACGGTAGCGCCCCGGCCGTCAAACAGACGTCAAATGCGGAACAAAAACTTTTACAACTGGCGCTATCATGTACTATCACCCGGATCTGCCATTATTGCTAAACTAACAAACTACAAAGTGGGTAGAAATGTTATACCGAACGATCCAAGTCCTTCGGTCTTCAACCATCATCCCACGCTTTGTTGCGGCTGCTCCGATCTCCTGAATCTCCAGTTTCCTCGTCCAGGTGGCACCACGTCGACGGATCTTTAAATGGGCTCCCGCCTCTGAACCGAGGCAACTCGATCATCAAGTTTGCTAAAAGATATGACCAAGATTGATGTAGAGAATGAGTAGAACAATTTATCTCGTTACATCCAAAGCTATGGATGAACGGTTAATGAAGTTGCCTTTTGGAATCGGGTAAATTAGAAATTGATCACATCTAATTTGTATGCACCAAAATTATCATAATGTTTTTCCCAAAAAATTCCTTAGCCTCCAAATGATTTGGCCGGCCAATATAAGTTGGAAGGGTGAGTGTAGGAGCAAGGGAGAGGGTGACCATAAACAAGAAACCTTATCATAATATTTAATGAAAAGGATGACAAGCTAAAAACAATTAATGCAAAATGGTGATTCATTAACCTAGTCCCCGTTTCAATTAATGCTAATGAATGAATCACAATCCTAGTCACCAATCTAGAAACTTCTATAATCTTCCACACTCATCAAGAAAAGATAAATCCTCATTTAACCGAATGTTAAAGCGGGTGATAGAAAACTGGAAACTGGAAACTGGCAACTTCAAAAAGTGATCTCGAAACGAATTTCAGGATAACCCCGTAACAGTATAAACATACCCGCATTTGTATTACGACCAAATACAAATGCAACTGAGAGAAAGATATTATATCTACACAGTATAATACTCGGATCCGGCTTAAACCAAAGCCTACAAGTATTATCTGTCTGAAATATGACACGTGCGTAAACGCACGTGCATTTTCCGAACCCTGCCATAAAACCATACGGCCTCTACAACGTTTCGCTCGAACTTGGGAAACTGTTTGTGGGGGACTCTAATGACTCATCAACACACTGGCACTTGGTATAACCTCTAGCACGTCAGAGGTACAAGCTGTACGTAACGGTTGCCTATGTATTGATTGGAAGGGAAGCTGATGAGCGAACTCATCCAGAAACCCTACTGAACCTAACAGTGACAATATAGATACAGTCCGGTCCGTTCGTCTATAAGTATCGCATATCGGCCTAGGGGGATGGTAACGTCAGACCCCCAATAGCGGTATAAGTCATGTCAGAGAGTAGTCCAGAACACCCTAAGATACTACTGGAGTACCTACCAGTAAATCTCCTGCCTCGGCCGAGGGCTTTGTGTAATGGCTCTCCTAGACACAGCGCGATCTCACCCCCAATACCGGGAGAGACGAATCCCCTACCGATCCGCTCACTTGCCTCCATGTGGCTCGGGATTGTACCCAAAAAAGGCCTGTTTGCATGACTCCTTTGAGCCTTGGTAGGGTAGAAATCAAAGCACAGTGGGAACTCACACGAGACTCATGACGACCTCAGGTCGATAAACTAACCTATACACATGTCACCAGGGAACTGCTATCTGACGCTAGGTATAATACCAACTAGCAGGTTCCCGGCGAGTCCTGTCCGGTATACTCATAACCTAATGAGCACCTGTATACATCTTAGTAAACCAACTAACACCAATGGCTTGTGAGACCGGCCACCGCCCCTCGTCAGGGTTTCGATTGTATATACTAGTCTACTCTGGAGTATCGATGCCCTGTCTCGAAACTCCCACGACTAGGGACACTTTAAGGATGTGCTTATAGACCCCAGCTCCCACGTATATGATCGCCATCATACTGCTGGCAGTCAAGCGAGAATCCTATGGGCTCTATCATCTTGCAATAGTGAACTAAAGCTTGTATACGATGATAAAGACAAACCAGATAGCATACTTTCATCTCGAGCAAGACTGTCATATCGGTGTAGGTCCTGCCTCAATCATTGCAATCATGTACCTGCGATCCAATAATTGACTTTGAGGGCATTATATCCAACAAGATCAAGACCGAAGATGCCGCGAGGAGCTTGGGATGGTGGCCAAAGACCGAAGGACACGGATCGATCTGTATAGCATTCTATCCCTTTTCTAGATAGCTAGTTGTAGGTTAATGGTTCAATCCGTGTTTTAAGCATACGATAGCGCCGGTTTACAAGTTAAGAAAAATTTTCGTTTCCGCATTTTGGCCTCAGAAAGACGGTCGGGGCGCTACCGTAGTCTTATATATGTAATGCAATGAGAGTGACATGAGCGTAGCATAAAGTAAATCGTATGCAAATGCTAACAGGTATACAAATCTAACATGACCGAGTCGGTTAATCTATCAATCGACATCCAGCCTCACAACATCACGTATGGTATAATCCATCATACGGCATCCTCTGGTGTCACGACCCGAAATATTAGCACGTGACCAGCACTTGAATCACGCCATGTCTAAAGGCGTAACGGAATTCAAGTAAGCTGAAACCCAGAAATCTAAACATTTTTAAGAAAATAAAGGAGGTGGAGTTTTTGAAATAAAGGTATAATAAAATCAAGTGTGCTTAATGCATAGAAAGTAACATGAATGATGCAAATGAAATTTTCTAGTTTAAAAACATGTTCGTTTTTTTGAGAAATTTTGGCAGCACCTCCTTTGTATATTTTAATCCAAAACCACAAATACATAGCAAGAATAATGGCATCCCCAAACGGGAGCTAGCTCTTCGCCAAACGGCGGATCACAACCACGCAATACAATATAAATGTGTATACGACGCCCAACGGCGAAGTTCACCACAAAAATATAAAGAAAAGAGCAAGATATAACCCCAAAGGGAAAATAAAACCCATCGCTCAAATCTCGCAACTATAAGTCTCACTAAGTCTCATCACTTATACAATTACAAGTTTTGATTGATTGATGGAGTTAACTAGATACAATATGAAATATAATACAAGAGTGGGTACGATACAATGTCCCACCTACCAAAGCAAAACACCCAAATAAAGCCGTGTGCCGACGAATCCGCTACTGATCCAAGCGGTCAACCTGCAAGAACTGTGGCACAACGGGGGTGAGTTGCCAGCTCGTGAATAGAAATATATCTACAAGTAGAAATCGAATAAACAACGACTTCTAGGTCAACTATATCAAAAGGTAATACTATGATATCTAGGGTGACTGGGTCGTATATGTGCCTACAAGGTAGTCAATATCTATATGCATGTGGATAACATCCAACAGTCATCATCAATGCATGCGGATATGTGGATCTCGTCCACTCATAAATCAATATCTATAAGCATGTGCAAAATCTCTGATAGTAGAATCGGTGTATGTATGTATGTATGTATGTATGTATTTGGATCTAGTCCACGCGTCAACCACTGACGCAACAATATCATGCATGTACATATCATAGAAGAGTGTGCATGAAAGTATGACGATATATATATCAACGGTGTCCCTCCCGACACATCTAAATCATGGAACCTGAGTGCGTAGCATCGACACTCGAAAAGATCATGAAAACCGTGCCCAGCATCGGCACGTAAACCCTCATATATCTCAGGCACCGTATCCTCAGATCGGCCCTCAGGCGCCGCACTCCCTGGTCGGCCCTCAAATCCATCTCGCTACTCTGGTCGGTATCCTCCGGATAACCGCCGAGTCTACATACTATCACCGGTAGGTAGTGCTCCCCCTGCCGGGCTCACCGTCTAACATATACGAGTCTTCTTGCCCCGGGGTACCTTACCGGGTCCACCATGTACCCGCAGACGGTGCCTACCACTCCTCGAATCGGGTTTCACATGCCACTCTCAGAACTGAGAAAACGCATGGTGGACGCACTGAAATATCATATCAAGAGAAACCGGGTTTTTAAAACAACACATAATCTCATTTGAAATATCCACAGTTCTCAAATCCAGAAATCCCATGAAAACAGCATATCTCAATGCGTAAAATAATAGAGCATGATGTATGTGACATGTAAAAAGAAATGCGAGCATATCCGTCTATCATGCAATATGGAATAGTGATATTACATATTAAGCGGAAAACCGCTCTTTTAAAATGATTCTAGTTTTTAAAATATAACTTGCGGTTCCCAATTTCCTAATAAAACCAGTTATCTATATAGGTACAAAATGAATGTGCACAAGTATAGATGTACCATGTATGTGTGAACAAATATGAATATACAATGTGTATGTGCACAAGTATGGGTGTATCAAGGTATATGTACACCAATATGGATATACGAATGTGTATATCCGCAAGTATGAATGTATCTATGTATATGTCATGATGCAGCAATCCTACTGTGTAGTGGCATGGGAATTTTTGATGATGAAGTGTGTGAGTCGGAAAATATGTGTACGTGTAACATACGCATCATCGATAATGGTGCAGGAGTACTAT
The DNA here is from genome assembly GCA_030015575.1 of Agapanthus africanus. Lineage (NCBI taxonomy): Eukaryota > Viridiplantae > Streptophyta > Magnoliopsida > Asparagales > Amaryllidaceae > Agapanthus > Agapanthus africanus. Next base: position 261,575,247 of record JASDDO010000014.1, read on the forward strand.
CACAGGTATATACGATGCAATACTAATATCATGAATGCAGCAAGTAAATCATCAGCTAACAGATATAAGGTATACATAACTATCATATGTCCGAGTCGGTGAATCTATTAATCGGCATCTAGACCGAAAACATCGCGCACGGTATAATCCATCGTACGACAACCTCTAGTCTAGGGTAAGGATCAATCATCAAGTCAACTCATCATGCACGGAATATCATCGTGCGGCGGCATTAAGCTAAAAAGGATCCTATCATCCTATAAGACAAATGAGGGTACGACCTAATATCACATACGACCTGTCATCCATGATTCACAACATTCCATATATATATAACCCTATATACCTATGTCCCGGGTCGCATCTGCAATAATCTCATATCAGGGGACCGGCAGGGTATAAATCATCTCGATCGACTCGCATCCGTATACCATCATATCATATCATCATCTCATCATATCATCAAATTCATCTTGTATTCTTTCATCACATTTGTGTCTCATATCATGTCGAATTACATAAACAAGCTATCTCTACTAAGTATAATTTTCTAATCTAACAAACACACCCGAACCATACAATCAGATTTTTAAAGAAGTGAATCGTAGTTTTGAAACAGGGGTTACGGTGTTTTTAAAGAGAAGATATCATTTGAAAATCCGTAACATCCCTCAAGATATACATTTAAAAGATACATACGATTATTTGGTTTAGAAAAAGGTATGGTTCGGATGACGTATCTACATCGACCATCTAGTCCTACAGTACACTAAGCGGTAATATCGCTAAACATCATCCTAGGGTAGTAGTAGCATACTCTATAAATGTGACTAATGTGACTACATAGCTATCTATATTCTAACCCTAGTTTCCTAATCTAGGTTTTCTAACCATACTCTATAAATCGGTTTCCATCAGAAGTTTGCGGGGGTGCTATACGCCATCCACCCGACTTCCCCTGTAGATATAGATCTACTCATCTGTCTTCGCTCGCCCAAATCGATGACGCCACGCTTCTTCGCCTCGGAATCCATGCGAGGGTACCTACAATAATAATCAATCACAATACGTATTAAAATCGACGCAGAAAACCGATACAGCGCACAGTGTGCTCACAGGTTAAAACCTATGGCCTAAACGTGCAAATCAATCAAACCACCCCTGTTGTCGATGTACGAACACCCGACAACCAAATACAAATTCAAATATCATGAAAGTGCATTTAAAAATACGGAAAACATCGCCTAAAACACATCAAAATGCTCCCAGATTTTCCCCAGATGACAATTAGCCAAAACTATATATTGGAGGGGTCTAATTTAGTGCAAAAGGAGCCATGGACCAAATCTGGAACCATTCCATCCTACTCTGGCCGTAAATTGCGGCCAGAATGATTAAATATGCGGCTGCAGATTTGAATTAGGGACTCGGGTCTTGGTGGTAGCTTCCTAGGTGACTGCACGACTCACTGTCAGCTCAATTTTATTTCTAGTGTCCCCGGGTTGCTCCAGATTTCAAAATACCCTCTAAAATAACACAAATCGACATGAACTCAAATCCCAAATCCGTATTTTGGGTTTCATCCCCCATTCCAGGTCAGTAAAACACCACTAAGGCTTGTGGGCAGCCACTACACATCACCAATTTCAACAAACACTCAACCCTCTTTCTTGGGTTTCCCAATATCTCACTAATCTTCACAATATCACATCTAAACACATGTGAACACTAAAGTAAATGAAAAACTACCCAATTAGTGAAAGGATTACCTCATATAGAATCCATGAATCATCCAAGGTCATCAAAACTGAATTTTTCTTGGTCACATGTATAGAGCTTGAAGAGGGGATTAATATTTGTGAAGGGTGTGTAGGGTTTTGGGGATTGTTAGGAGATGGATCTAGGGATTATTTGGGAAGGGTTGGGAGCTTGAGGAGATGAAGAGGATGAGGGAAATAGTGAGGGATTATGATTTGGGCAGCAGCCCCCTCTCTCTCATTATAATTCACACACTCTCTCTCTCTTTCCAAGCCATCATTATGTCCCTTTCTCTCTCCTCACTCATCATGACCCCCTTTTCTCTCTCTTTTTCTCACCAAAAACCATAATATAAAGCCCAAATGAAATAAAACATGTAACAAAATGAACATGTCATGGTGCACTAACCATGGAAACTGTAAAATCACGGATTTGGCTTAATCGCGATTAGCAGTTCACTAATCGGGTTTTTATCGAAACTGCGTATAATAAATTTTAAAAATGCCAAATCCATTAATTATATATTTAAATGAATAAATCATTTTAATTTCTATTTATTTCATAATTATTGGTATATATTTATACCCTTTTTCAAAAACCCCAATATCGCAAATCGGCAGTTTTCGGGAAATATATTATTTTAATATTAAATTCCCAAAAATAATATTTTATGTTTTCTGAAATGTTACAATCTTCCCCCCTTAAATAAATTTGGTCCCCGAATTTAAATTTAAACCCCCAAAATCTAAAGCATTTCAATAATCGGCTCAAAACAACGGGGCTCCGAAATCATGGAAAACGCAGAAATAACACAACACATCGCGTCAAATGCGTATGAAAATGAGTAAAACTCAAAATCGAACTCCGTCAAGCGTCACGCAAATTATCGGATTTGCATGCATATCCTCGGAGTTACAATAGAGATACGGATCTCGAAATCCACCATTGAAATCCCATATACACTAGTCAAATACTATAATACGTGTATAGTACGCATCTTTGAAAACTCCAAAATCTGAATAAAACACATGCAAAACCTTTTCTAATTCGCCGCGGGAATGCGTAACTCATGACATAACTGACGAACGCTCATTTTAAAATAATAATATATGTCCACATATGTTTTCTTAAATACACGTTCCGTCGTTTTCACAACATCCTAAAAGGTTTTCCTTTATAAACGTTCGTATCGCTTACGGACACTTAAGAAAATAGCGAGACTACAGCTCCTCTTAAAAACCCTTAGGTAATCCTTTAATGCATGCAATGTACTCTGGTACTTTCCTCAGATCAGTCATGTTTGGCTACAACACAATATAGTGCCCAACATGAAAACAAAGTGCACAAAAGCAAAATCAGCCTCAGAAGGGCGTATCCAAAAATTTACATGCGTCTGGTGCGCATGGAAATCAAATCCAAATACAGGTGCTATAATACACACAAGCAAAACTAAGTGCAACGGGTGTGCACAAAACATCTGTCCAGTGCAACGGGTGTGCACGACAACAACATCAAGTGCATCTAAAGTGCATAAAAATCTCAATCCAGTGCATCCGGTGTGCACAGAATCGCATCTCATATCATGCGCCCAACATGCGCGAAAATCCAACCAAAGCGTGTCTGGTCCGTAAAAGCATATAGTGCAGTAACATGCACGAAAACGAACGGCAAGTGCCAACGCGCACGAAAATACAAATCTGGTAAAACGAATGCTCAAGGATAAAAATCGGGTGCAACCTAGGTACAGGGTATAAATCCAGTGCGACAACGCATAAATACCCGTACGGTGCAACAAATGCAGAATGCAATCCAGTGCATTAAATACAAATACAGTGCATCCAGTGTACGAAATATAAATACAGTACATCCAGTGTACGAAATACAAATACAGTGCATCCAGTGCACGAAATACCGATCAATAACTCAAATTCATAAACAGTAACACTGAGTACACCAAGGTGTATAAAATCGTAAACGCGTGCAACTGCGTGCACAAAACGCATATCAATGCACTACAAGCACATATAAGCTATACCGAGTGCAAACATCAAATCGAGTGCGTACCATACGCACAGAATCAAATCAACCGTATGAAATCCATGAACTCATAAACATGTGCAACCAAGGCACAAAACCGATATCAAGTGCGATAAACATGCACAAATCAAAAACCAATACCATGGTGTATAAAAACATATCTCAAGTGAAATAACTATGCACGAAATGTAAATACTCAATAGGTGCAACCATGGTGCACGAAATCAATATCAGGAAACTCGTCATCAAAACTCAAATCCAAGCGATATAAGCATGATACTCAGATCACAACGCAAATCACAACAAAGGACATCGAGGTACACCTCTTATAATGTCGAGAAATAAATCGGTGCGCCTAAAAACTGGCAGAACAAGAACATCCGCTTTCCTCCAGCTCACGGTCTGGCATCCTCGGTCTCTGGGTCCTTATCTTCGTTGCGGATTACCAATCTCGCAATCTATCGGCTCATCGGCCCTGTCAGGTGTGCTAACGGGGACGATTCCGCTCTAGCACTTCTCTGGTCATCTCTCGGTCAATCATCATGACCACTCATAAGGCAGCACGTTGCTGGCGTCGGCCTCTGGTCCTCTAACTGTATGTGGCACATCTGATCCTGGGTGCAAATCTCATTGCAGCAGTGTCCTGGAAGGAATCCTGCTCAAGGTCTCTTCCGATCTCGTCTATGCCGAACTGTACGGAGGCTGGTACTCTTATATAATCTTTTCTCTCTTTATGAACATCTGCATATGCCACACACATTTCCTCGGAGACTGGCCGTATCCAAATGCCTCTATAAGCATATCAGGTCTCTGATCTCGACAGAGAGTAATAACAACTCGTCAGCGTCTCGCACGAACTTCTGGTTTCACTCGTCTTTATCATCGTCCACTATGACGTCATGCCATGCTATCTACGCACTGCAACTGTTCTCGGCCACGGTCAATCCGAAGTCTCTCACACGGACTCGAAGTCACGAACTCGGTATCTTCATCACTCGGTAGAAGATATCTGGCCGAACACGTCCTCGGAAACTCGTCCCAACCATCGGAGAAATACTCAATGTTCGTCCGTCCTCGATCAACTCACAACGCATCTGGGTGAGGTCTTCTATCCGAACCTGGTCAACTATCTCGTCGATGATGCCGAACGCTGGCCTTCTGGGTGTGCGCAAATGACCACTCCTGGTCCAGGTCTTCTCGTATAGTATTCCAGAAAGGTCCTGTCGAGGTCTCTCTCAAATCTCATTTCTGCCGAATTGCCCGGAAGTTATTATCTTTTCTATATCTGTTTCTTGTTCCGGAACGGCTGCATACTCCTCGAGACTCCTTCTGGAAGATATATCCATATACTACACCTCTGCACGCGTATCACATCTCTGATATCAGTAGAGTGGAACGTCACCTCATCAAATTCTCGTGCGAACTCTTTACTTCTCTCAGCTCCAATGTCGACTGATTCGGACTCGCCTTCTCGTGGCTGTAAGGACTGCGCATCCAATGGCTCTGCTCGTATCTGGAGACTTCCAAGCAATGTATCCCATCGCAAGATATCCGAATGATGTCGAACCATCCGATCGATATGTCAAAACCTCATAATCCCTCAAGAGATCAACATCTTGGGTACAGTTTAATAGTATCGAGTACATGCCACAGCATCAGTGATCCAGCCGTAGAAGGGTAAACCCAAGCCTCACTAATGGCGCCGTGGAACTGCCGTAAACCCTAAGGTTCAAAGGCTTTCACACGGTCATTATGTCGAGTTAGGGTTTCATTCTTCTAGAGGGTCCATAGAATTGCTTGCACATCTTTCCGAATACTTTAAACTTAGAATATGGTTTCCTGACATTCGATCATCTCTATCGACTCTCAACGAATCTGCGTGAGGTCGTCTCTAGCTGGAATCAATCTATCTGATGACCTCGCATCGGGTAGCGAACGAACCACATGTTCTAGTCCTTCACCCTTGGGTGGCTAGCGACCTTCCATCATATCTCTAAGTATATACTTATGCTGCAGTGGCTCCAACCTCTGGGCGATACCTCATCATTTGCAGCAATAACTAGCTCATTCGTCTGTATGCTGAACAGTGCCTCAATCCTCCAGGAAAGGCGATACATTGGCGGTCATCTCTAAATCGGTCTGCTCTAGATCTGAGTAAGACGCTCCACACTGGAAATCTTCAACCCAACTAGGCCTGCTCCGGTGCATAAATCGGACGAATCACCTTCGTCTCTCAAATCAGGGTAGACTAGCTATCATCTGTCGCATATCTGCCTGGAAGCTCCGGCGATCTCAGCTCGTAAGCTCCGGAAGCGACATCCTATCAATCTCAGCAACAGCTGGGTCATCTGTCTGCACGGTAGGAGACATCAACATCTTCGAGGTATGTTGTACATCAACAGTCCTCTCGTAACTGGCAACTCTAACAATGGCCCGATCATCCGATATAAAACCGAGCACTCACCTCACAAAAGGTCACAATCATCAATGCTAACTCGAGACGTTCCCATGTCACCAGAAAACACAATGGTCAGCCCTCGTAACATACGAGCTCGCCTGACCGTAACACTAGCAGCAGCTCAAACTGCGCTCAAACAATGGTGACAGGAACCTCAATCAATTATCGAAGAGGGCAGATCAATGGCAAGAAAGAAAACAACAGATCCAGAAAGGATACATGATCATGAAAAGGAACAGCATCAATGAAAGTATGATCATGGAAACAAATAGAATCGAGGATCTCCAATAGATGTATAATCATGGATACAAGAGAATCACTGGTCTCAAAAATATGTATATCCTAAGGTTTCTTAAGTGAAGTATCGTATCGTAAATATGCCGCAGAACATACGTACGGTACGTCACTCTACTCAAGCTACCTACTCCATCAATCAGGGTCAGCCTAAGAAACGAAAGTTCAGGTCTAATACCCTCCGTTAAAGTCTATGTTCCGTAAGGTCAAGCCTAGGTTCCGAAATACATAACCGCCCTAGACTCCGCATAGTCCAACATAGACTCGAACAAAGGTTAAATCTAGCGCTCTGATACCAACTTTGTCACGACCCGAAATATTAGCTCGTGACCAGCACTTGAATCACGCCACGTTTAAAGGCGTAACGGAATTCAAGTAAGCTGAAACCCAGAAATCTAAACCTTTTTAATAAAATAAAGGAGGTGGAGTTTTTGAAATAAAGGTATAATAAAATCAAGTGTGCTTAATGCATAGAAAGAAACATGAATGATGCAAATGAAATTTTCTAGTTTAAAAACATGTTCGTTTTTTTTGAGAAATTTTGGCAGCACCTCCTTTGTATATTTTGATCCAAAACCACAAATACATAGCAAGAATAATGGCATCCCAAAACGGGAGCTAGCTCTTCGCCAAACGGCGGATCACAACCACGCAATACAATATAAATGAGTATATGACGCCCAACGGCGAAGTTCACCACAAAAAGATAAAGAAAAGAGCAAGATATAACCCCAAAGGGAAAATAAAACCCATCGCTCAAATCTCGCAACTACAAGTCTCACTAAGTCTCATCACTTATACAATTACAAGTTTTGATTGATTGATGGAGTTAACTAGATACAATATGAAATATAATACAAGAGTGGGTACGATACAATGTCCCACATACCAAAGCAAAACACCCAAATAAAGCCGTGTGCCAGCGAATCTGCTACTGATCCAAGCGGTCAACCTGCAAGAACTGTGGCACAACGGGGGTGAGTTGCCAACTCGTGAATAGAAATATATCTACAAGTAGAAATCGAATAAACAACGACTCTTAGGTCAACTATATCAAAAGGTAATACTATGATATCTAGGGTGACCGGGTCGTATATGTGCCAACAAGGTAGTCAATATCTATATGCATGTGGATATCATCCAACAGTAATCATCAATGCATGCGGATATGTGGATCTCGTCCACTCATAAATCAATATCTATAAGCATGTGCAAAATCTTCGATAGTAGAATCGGTGTATGTATGTAAGTATGTATGTATGTATGTGGATCTAGGCCACGCGTCAACCACTGACGCAACAATATCATGCATTTACATATCATAGAAGAGTGTGCATGAAAGTATGAGGATATATATATCAACGGTGTCCCTCCCGACACATCTAAATCATGGAACCTGAGTGCCTAGCGTCGACACTCGAAAACATCATGAAAACCGTGCCCAGCATCGGCACGTACATCCTCATATATCTCAGGCGCCGTATCCTCAGATCGGCCCTCAGGCGCCGCACTCCCTGGTCGGCCCTCAAATCCATCTCGCTACTCTGGTCGGTATCCTCCGGATAACCGCCGAGTCTACATACTATCACCGGTAGGTAGTGCTCCCCCTGCCGGGCTCTCCGTCTAACATATACGAGTCTTCTTGCCCCGGGGTACCTCACCGGGTCCACCATGTACCCGCAGACGGTGCCTACCACTCCTCGAATCGGGTTTCATATGCCACTCTCAGAACAGAGAAAATGCATGGTGGACGCACTGAAATATCATATCAAGAGAAACCGGGTTTTTAAAACAACACATAATCTCATTTGAAATATCCAAGGCTCTCAAATCCAGAAATCTCATGAAAACAGTATATCTCAATGCGTAAAATAATAGAGCATGATGTATGTGACATGTAAAAAGAAATGCGAGCATATCCGTGTATCATGCAATATGGAATAGTGATATGACATATTAAGGGGAAAACCGCTCTTTTAAAATGATTCCAGTTTTTAAAATATAACTTGCGGTTCCCAATTTCCTAATAAAACCAGTTATCTATATAGGTACAATATGAATATGCACAAGTATAGATGTACCATGTATGTGTGCACAAATATGAAAATACAATGTGTATGTGCACAAGTATGGGTGTATCAAGGTATATGTACACCAATATGGATATACGAATGTGTATATCCGTAAGTATGAATGTATCTATGTATATGTCATGATACAGCAATCCTACTGTGTAGTGACATGGCAATTATCGATGATGAAGTGTGTGAGCCGGCAAATATATGTACGTGTAACATACGCATCATCGATAACGGTGCAGGTGTACTATCACAGGTATATGCGATGCAATACTAATATCATGAATGCAGCAAGTAAATCATCAGCTAACAGATATAAGGTATACATAACGATCATATGTCCGAGTCGGTGAATCTATTAATCGGCATCTAGCCCAAAAACATCGCGTACGGTATAATCCATCGTACGACAACCACTAGTCAAGGGTAAGGATCAATCATCAAATCAACTCATCACGCACGGAATATCATCGTGCGGCGGCATTAAGCTAAAAGGGATCCTATCATCCTATAAGACAAATGAGGGTACGGCCTAATATCACATACGGCCTATCATCCATGATTCACAACATTCCATATATATATAACCCTATATACCTATGTCCCGGGTCGCATCTGCAATAATCTCATATCAGGGGACCGGCAGGGTATAAATCTTCTCGATCGACTCGCATCCGTATACCATCATATCATATCATCATCTCATCATATCATCAAATTCGTCTTGTATTCTTTCATCGCATTTGTGTCTCATATCATGTCAAATTACATAAACATGCTATCTCTACTATGTATAAGTATCTAATCTAACAAACGCACCCGAACCATACAATCAGATTTTTAAAGAAGTGAATCGTAGTTTTGAAAACAGGGGTTACGGTGTTTTTAAAGAAAAGATATCATTTGAAAATCCGTAACATCCCTCAAGATATACATTTAAAAGATACATACGATTCTTTGTTTTAGAAAAAGGTATGGTTCGGATGACGCATCTACATCGATCATCTAGTCCTACAGTACCCTAAGCGGTAATATCGCTAAACATCATCCTAGGGTAGTAGTAGCATATCACACTTAACTAACCTCTAGTTACTAATGTGACTACATAGCTATCTATATTCTAACCCTAGTTTCCTAATCTAGGTTTCCTAACCATACTCTATAAATCGGTTTCCATCAGAAGTTTGCGGGGTGCTATACGCCATCCACCCGACTTCCCCGATAGATATAGATCTACTCACCTGTCTTCGCTCACCCAAATCGATGATGCCACGTTTCTTCGCCTCGGAATCCATGCGAGGGTACCTACAATAATAATCAATCGCAATACGTATTAAAATCGACGCAGAAAACCGATACAGCACACAGTGTGCTCACAGGTTAAAACCTATGGCCTAAACGTGCAAATCAATCAAACCACCCCTGTTGTCGATGTACGAACACCCGACAACCAAATACAAATCCAAATATCATTAAAGTGCATTTAAAAATACGGAAAACATCGCCTAAAACACACCAAAATGCTCCCAGATTTTCCCCAGATGACAATTAGCCAAAACTACATATAGGAGGGGTCTAATTTAGTGCAAAAGGAGCCATGGACCAAATCTGGAACCATTCCATCCTACTCTGGCCGCAAATTGCGGCCAGAATGATTAAATCTGCGGCCATAGGTTTGAATTAGGGGCTCGGGTCTTGGTGGTAGCTTCCTAGGTGCCTGCACGACTCACTGTCAGCTCAATTTTATTTCTAGTGTCCCCGGGTTGCTCCAGATTTCAAAATACCCTCTAAAATAACACAAATCGACATGAACACAAATCCCAAATCCGTATTTTGGGTTTCATCCCCCATTCCATCTCAGTAAAACACCACTAAGGCTTGTGGGCAGCCACTACACATCACCAATTTCAACAAACACTCAACCTTTTTCTAGGGTTTCCCAATATCTCACTAATCTTCACAATATCACATCTAAACACATGTGAACACTAAAGTAAATGAAAAAATACCCAATTAGTGAAGGGATTACCTCATATAGCATCCATGAATCCTCCAAGGTCATCAAAACTGAATTTTTCTTGGTCACATGTATAGAGCTTGAAGAGGGGATTAATATTTCTGAAGGGTTTGTAGGGTTTTGGGGATTGTTAGGAGATGGATCTAGGGATTATTTGGGGAGGGTTGGGAGCTTGAGGAGATGAAGAGGATGAGGGAAATGGTGAGGGATTATGATTTGGGCAGCAGCCCTCCCTCTCTCTCATTATAATTCACACACTCTCTCTCTTTCCAAGCCATCATTATGTCCCTTTCTCTCTCCTCACTCATCATGACCCCCTTTTCTCTTTTTTTCTCACCAAAAACCATAATATAAAGCCCAAATGAAATAAAACATGTAACAAAATGAACATGTCATGGTGCACTAACCATGTAAACTGTAAAAACGCGGATTTGGCTTAATCGCGATTAGCAGTGCACTAATCGGGTTTTTATCGAAACTGCGTATAATAAATTTTAAAAATGCCAAATCCATTAATTATATATTTAAATGAATAAATAATTTTAATTTCTATTTATTTCATAATTATTGGTATATATTTGTACCCTTTTTCGAAAACCCCAATATCGCAAATCGGCAGTTTTCGGGAAATATATTATTTTAATATTAAATTACCAAAAATAATATTTTATCTTTTCTGAAATGTTACATCTAGTCAAGGGTATGGATCAAACATCAAGTCAAACTCATCACGTACGAAAAATTATCGTACGGCGGCATTAAACCAATAGGGATCCTATCAGCCTATATGACAATGAGGGTACGACCTAATGTCACGTACGGCCTATCATTCATGATTCACAACATGTATACATATATATATATCTATATACCTATGTCCCAAGTCACATCCTTAACAATCTCATATCAGGAGACCGGCAAGGTATCAATCATCTGAATCGACTCGTATCTGTATACCAACATATCATCATATCACATGTCAAATCGTATTCTCTTTTCATAGCATTTATATCTCACATAAGGTCAATTTATAAATACATTCTACCTTTACTATAAGCGTACGTATCTAATCTAATATACACACCCGAACCATACAATCAGTTTTTAAAAGATGCGAATCGTAGTTTTGAAAGTAGAGCCTACGGTGTTTTTAAGGAAAAAATATTATTTGAAAATCCGTAAGGTCCCTCAAGATACCTGTTTAAAAGATGCATACGATTCTTCAGTTTTAAATAGGTATGGTTCGGATGACACATTTACGTCGGCTATCTAGTCTTATAGTACCCTAAACGGCAATATCATCAAACATCATCCTCGAATCCTGTTATTATATATTAGTCGTATCATATAACTTCTAACTATCCTTTGGTTTCTAATATGGTTTCTCTAACTATCTTTTAACTCTATCTATAGTTTTCTATTAAAAGTTTCCTTAACCATATATAATGAATCGGTTTCCATCAAAAACTTATGGGGGTGCTATACGCCATCCACCCGACTTCCCCCGTGGATATAGATCCACTAACCTTGATCCTTACTTTTCGAAGTCGATGACGTCATGCTCCGTCGCCTCGGAATCCACACGGAGGTACCTACAATAATACACAAATCGCAATCTCCATTAACATTACGTCCGGAAAATCAAAACGGCACACTGATCGCCTATAGGTTAGAACCTATAGCCCACGCATGCAAAACCAACCAATTATCCCTATTCGTTGATGTACAAACATCCAACAACCAAATACAAATCCAAATATCAAAACTTATAATTCAAAATACGAAAAACACGAAAACAGCAACATAGGAAAACCCTTCCCAGATTTCACTATAGGACAAACTAAGGGATTTTGCACATAGGGTTGCTCTAGATATAGGATAATAATGCCCTAGACCAAAAATCACAAAGTTTCACTCCGACTTGGCCGAAATTTGCGGCCTATAGCAATAAATCTGCGGCCAGAAGAAAGAATTAGGGGTTCAGGTTTCAGGGGTGGTTCATGGTTGCCTGCGCGTCTCATGGTCAAGGAAACTTCTATTACAATGGTTTCGGGTCATCCCAGATCTCTAAATACTATCACAAAATCAACAAAAACCCGATATCAACGGATCTAAAGTTCGTATTTTGGAGTTTGGTCACTGGTCCAGGTCAAGAATTGGTCTCTTGGGTCTTGTACACCCTCACTACTGATAATAAGTCCACAAGTCACCTAAACCCTCTCTAGAATTTTCTAACTTCACAAATCACCACTAAACCAATTCTAAACTAAAACTAGAATGTAAAGGAACTTAAAACTATCTAAATGGTAGAAATTATACCTCATTTAGGCCACTCAAGAAAACCCTAGCTTCTCAATGTCATCAAAATCCCACTTTGCTTGGTCCAATGCGATGAGGGTGAGGAGGTGATCATTTTTTGTGAAAAGGGTATAGGGTTTTGAGGAGTATTTTGAGATGGGTCATTAGGGTAGATGATGGAGCTTGAAGAAGAACAAGGAGATGAAAAAATGGATAGGACGGAATGAATGGGGAAGCACTCTCCCTCTCTCTTTCTTTCTCACTCTCATTCTCTCTCCTAGCATGGCTTCAACATCATTATGTCCTCCCTCTCTCCCCTTAAGTCATCATGACACCTTTTTCCTTTTCTTTTCTTTTCTCACCAATAAACATATAAACCCAATAAAACAACACAAATGAAAAAAATGTAACATGTCATGGTGCACTAACCATGGAAAACTGTAGAAACACGGATTTGGCCTAATCGCGATTAGCAGTGCACTAATCGGGTTTTTATCCAAACTGCATATAATAAATTTTAAAAATGCCAAATCCTTTAAATATATTTTTAAATGAATAAATCATTTTAATCTCCAATTATTTCACAATTATTCGTATATATTTAGACCCTTTTTCAAAAACCCCAATTTCGCAAATCGGCAGTTTTCGGGAAATATATTATTTTAATATTAAATTCCAAAAATAAAATTTTATATTTTCTGAAATGTTACATACATGGAGCATGTGAAGTGAAGGACTCGATCTACGAGGGTATAGCCATCTTTCACTTCTTACAGTTTACTAGATATCAAACCTAAAACCCTAATCATCTAGTTAACGATCTTGTTTAGTGAAGATTAGCACCCCGAAATTTTAAAATATGGCATGCTTGATGCTTGTAAAACACGGTGGGGGTGCTACCATTCACTTTCAAACACTTATTAGTAAATCTCATCAGCCCTGGCCAGAGACTTATGGTTATAGCCAATCGCGCATAGCACAACATCAACTCCTAATACCGGGAGAGACGAAACCCCTCCTATCGCTCACCGCCTCCATATGTCTCAGGAATGTACCCAAAATCCACCTGTTCGCACGACTTAGTAGAGCGTGGTAGGGTAGAAATCAAAGCACAGTGGAAAGCACACAAGACACTATGACAATCTCGGGTCTACAGACTAAGCTGTACAAGTGTCACCGGAGAACTGCTATTTGACGATAGGTATGATACCGTCCTGGGGTTCTCGGCGAGCCCGTTCAGTGTACTCAGTTTCTAATGAGCACCTGTATACAATCTTTGTTGTCAAACACCAATGTATATAGGATCATCCATCGCCCCAATACTAGGTCAACAAACATATAAACCAGTCTGCTCTGGAATATCGATGCCCTATTTTGATACTCCGTCGACTAGGAACTGTTAAGGATGTGCTTGTGGACTACACATGCCCCACCAGTATAATCTGCATCATAGTCATGGTAGTGAAGTTAACATCCTGAGGGCTTGTAACATTTCAGAAAAAAATAAAATATTATTTTTGGGAATTTTTATAATTAAATAATAAATATTATGAATATTTTAATAATACGGTATAATTAAATACCGATAAAGTGGAAACAATTTGGAAAATTATAGAAATTACTGAAAAGATGGTGCTTTGTGTAATTTATGCAAATTATGAAATTTTAGGATTTATTTTACACCATTTTAGTGCTAATTACGATTAAATATCGCTAATCGCGCATTAAGCGTGTTTTCTGCACATGACATGTACATGTCATTTTTGGCATTTTTACATTTTTCCTAGCATGACTTTTCTTCATTTTCAAGCATGATTTGGTTTAAATGAAACGAGAAGAAGAGAAAAGTGAAGAAAACAAAACAAAAGAAAAGGGAAAAAGGTATCATGATGACTTGAGGGATGGGCATGAGAGAGAAAGGGTGAGGGATCAAACCTAGGTCTTGGGCATTCCTTTCTCTTCTCATTTCCATCATCATTCTCCTCCCTCATCAGCTCCATGGCAGCACCTCTCTCCCTCCTCCACTTCAAGCCTCAAAACATCCCCCAAATACTGAAAAAGAAAACTTCCATGTCGGTTTGTGAGGTAATAGAGGGTGCAGGGAAATCTGGGATGACCTGGGATTTTTACGAGAAAAATAAACAACTCCAGTGACAAAATTAAGACCATAGGAGACCCCTCTGCAAGTTCGACACCCTAACTCCCCTGTGAAACCGATCTGGCCGGATTTTTGCTAGGTGCGGCGGGCCACTTGGTTGGATTTGGGGTTCTGGTTGCTTCAGTAGGTCATATACAGCGTATATATCACCCTAGTGTTGTTTGCTTACCTTGTTTTCCTCTGAACTAAAATCCGGAGCATGTTTTCAAGGTTGCTGCCTTATGTTTTGTGATGTTTTTGAATCTAAGTTTTGGTATTTGGTTTTGTATTCGATCACTTGGCGTTTGTACGTCTATATCGAGAGTATTTGGTTGAATTGCGAGATGTAGACCATAGGTTTTGACCTATGGGTGATTCATGCGACATTTTGGTTTTCGCGTGTGATTTCGTTTACGATACTATATATGATATGTAGGTACCCCCATGTAGACTTCAAGATCACGAGGATGAGCGTAGCATCATCGACTCCAGAAAGCGAAGATCAAGGTGAGTAGATTTATATCTACGGGGGAAGTCGGGTGGATGGCGTATAGCACCCCCGCAATGTCGTAAGAAATGATATGATGTGATATAGATATACTTAGATGTGTTATTAAGGGATATAAACACTTAGCAAGAAAAACTTTAGGAGATCATGGGTTAATGTTAGCGAGAATTGAGGAAAGTGGTTTAGTTGGTTTCTTAGTCGCGAACTCTAGAGTGAGGTTGTTACCCACACATGCACGCACGGGATATGGTTTTGGGTTTACATGTTATATGTATGTGGATAGATATGGATGCGTGGATTTATATATATACATATACGGGTACATGGATGATAGAGGATAGTATATGGTACTTGGAGATGAGTCGATGTGATTGGGCTTGATGCCGTGAGATCGGTGATATGATTTGGTTCGTATTAGGAGATACAGCATGATATTATAGCGGATCCTTAGGCGAGGTGTTTCAGACACAGGCACATATATTGTTGATGGTATCAGCTTGTACTAGACTTAGATCTATACCCTAGTTCATGACATATGATGATAAGAATACCGGATGTGTAATGAGATAAATATGATATTTGAGCCGTACCCAGATTTGGGATGCCGTACGATAGATTTACCGTATGAGATATAGTTATGATGTTAGATCCGCACTCTTGAGTTGAGGATGTCATATATATATATATATATTGTATCGTACGTAATACTATTAAGGCGAGATCACCGACTACTAGGTATATATATAGATTGACTCAGAGTTAGGTGGATTTCCTTACCCTTTTGACTGGGCTCGAGTCATACTAGTTTTCAATAGTGGAGAATTGTGAGTAATTTAAATATCAAACTGTATGACTCGTATATTAGGTAGGTATATTTTTCAGTGTTGCTGTTACTACATCACTTTCTGTATATTCATGATGTTTCATCGCATTGCATGCTTGTACATATGTTATCTGTAATTATTATGAAACCCTGTTGTCAGGACACCAGCACCATTACTATTGATGCGTATGTTCCACGTACACTTACTTGTCGGCTCACACACATCATCATCGGTAATTACCATGTCACGTACACTTTAGAGAATATTATTTCATTGACATAGCTTGCTAGCTGATAGTTGCAATATGTTATCGCTTTCATATGCTAGTTTAATTATTGCACTCATTGCATGATATCAGATGCATTCATGTATTCATTGGTTATACAGTATTTTGGAGATTTATGCCGGTTTTCACTGTTTATTGACATGGTGATTTGATGATTTCGGATCCTTCTTGAGATTTTCTGGATTTAGAAACCGCATGTGAATGTTTATTAAACTAATGAATTGTTTTAATGTGAAAGATGCGATTTTCCTTGATATAATGAGTATTGTCCACCATGATATTTTCTCGATTCTGAGATGGTTTTCGAGACCCGATTTGAGGAGTTGGATGAACCGTCTGCGGGTACATGGTGGAAACGGTATGGTACCCCGGGGCAAGAAACTCGAGTTTTAAACGATGAGCCCGGCAGGATCAGACTGCCTACCGGTGATTGTCTGGCGTGGCGGATATCCGGAGGATACCATTCGTGGTCGTATGATTGATGATATGGGCTGATCCGGACTGACGGAGCCCGAGATATTGAGATATTGAGATTTAAGACACTAAGATATTGAGATTTGATGATACAGGCCAGTCCGGATAGCCGAAGCCTGGAATATTGAGATAATGAGATTTATGTTTTGTGTCGATACTTGACACTGATTTCTCTGTTGATTTCTTTGATGATAATCGATTTATATACATAAAGAAATCTCTTTAAATAAAGAAAATAGTTGTCTCATTCATGATGTATTCTGTTTCCATTAGTAATGCATTCATACATCATATATCTGTTATGTTGCTATCTGAGGCACTGACACGAGCACGTGGTATTGCACTTATGTATAGATAGATCAGGATATTTATTTGAGGATATTACTTGATATGACCTAGGATAGCGTCATACATGCGATTTTTGCTCTGTGATATTTTCTACTCATGAGTTGGCAACTCAACCCCGTTGTGCCATACTTTCTTGCAGGTTTGGCCGTACAAGTTTCTTGACGGCGTGCTAGCTCACTACTTTCATTTCGGGTGATTGCTTTGGTAGGTGGGTTCACTTATATCGTGACCACCACTGTACATTTATTATTTCAGTTGTATCTAGTAAACTCCATCAACCAGACTTGTATATTTGATAGAACTAGAAGAAAAGTGTTTATTCTTTAGACCTTAGAGTCGCGCTTGTATTATTATGGTTTTCTGGTGGATATGGGCTTTTTTTTTGAGTTTTGATCCTCGCCCTTCGGCGTTGTATATTATATTGCTTGCGTGGTTTTGTCCGCCCTTTTGGCGAAGAGCTAACTCCCGCTTGGGGATGCCTTATTCATTATATATGCTTTATCAGGTTTGTACCCGTTTGGGGTCAGTATTTACAAAAGAAACTCTGCCAAAATTTTCAGAAAAGACTTGAGATTTTAAAAATGCATATCTCGGCTTATGTTGTTAAACTTCTTGCTTTAAAATTGGTTTTTCTTTCACTCTACAAATTTACTTGGTTTTGATTTCTAGGTTTTGGCTTACTTAGATTATGTACGCCTCAAGACGTTTCGTAATTTAGGTGCTTGTCATGTTCCGTACTTTTCGGGTCGTGACAAAGTTGGTATCAGAGCGTTAGGTTTTACCTTCTGAGTGTAGGATGACCCTTGGTTGATGGAGTAGGTGACTCAAGTAGAGTGACGTACCGTGTATATGTTCCGCGGCATACTTACGATACGATACTCTGCTTAAGAAACCTTAGGATGTACATTTCTTTGCACAGTATGATCCTCATTCTTATGATCTATCCTCTTCAGTATCGATTTATTGTTTTGGTTCCACGATTACACGGGCAGAGAGAGCAACGGCTAGAGTTGCGTCAGCACGAGCTTGTCACGGACGAGGACTGACCAGGGCATGATTCTAGGGACATACGATTTGCATAGATGCGTCGTTTAGTTGTGTTTTCGCGCCATGAGCGTTTGACGGATCGCTTCTACAAGATTTCTCGGACGTGCAGATCAGCACCAAAGGATTTGGGCTACCGCTAGAGGCCAGCTAGGGTGTGATGACCGTCTATACACCGTGTATTTTGATGATTGAGGCACTGTTCAACATGCAGACAAATGAGCCAGTTGTTGTTGCGAATGATGAGATATCGCCCATGATGTTTGAAGCTAATGTCGCACAAGTTATACTTCGAGATATGATAGAAGATCGCTAGTCACCAAAGATGAAAGACTAAGACATGTGATTCTTGCCTACCCCGATGTGAGGTCATCAGATTGATTGATTCCAGCTAGACGTTGAGAGTTGATAGAGACAATCGAACGTCAAAAACCCATTTTCCAAGTTTAAAGTATTCGGAAAGCAATGCAAGTAATTCTACGGACCCTCTAGAAGAATGAAACCTTAACTCGATATAATGACCATGAGAACGTTTCAAAACCTTAAGGTGTACAGTAGTTCAGCGATATAATTAATGAGGCTTGGGTTTGCCCTTCTACAGTTGGTCCATAGGCGCTGTGGCATATATTTAATACTACTAAACTGTACTCAAGATGTTGAGATCTTGGGGGATTATGGAACCTTGACGGATCGATCGAAAAGTTCGACATCATTCGGATATCGTGTGATGAGATACATTGCTTGGGAGACTCCAGATACGAGCATAGCCGTTGGAGCCCAGTCCATGCAGCCACAAAGTGACAAGTCCGAATTAGTCGACATTAAAGAAAAGTGGAGTAAGAGGTTCGTACGAGATTTTGATGAGAGGTAGTTCCACTCCGCTAACATCAGAGATGTGATACGCATGCAGAGGCGTTATACATGGATATATCTTCTAGAAGGAGTCGCGATGAATTTGCAGCCGTTCCAGAACAAGAAACAGATTTAGTAAAGGATGATAACTTCCGGGCAGTTTGGCAGAAACGAGATTCGGGAGAGACCGCGACAAGATCTTTCTGGAATACAATACGAGAAGACTTGGACCCAGGATCGGTCATAGTATGCACACCCAGTAAGCCAGAGTTCGACATCATCGACGAAGCATGTTATGAGTGACCATGACAGTTAGCCAGAGATCTTTAGAGGATGTGCCTGAGCGGGACTGTTTCCGTCATATTTGATTTCGGTATTTTGAGTGATTTATTTGCATGATTGAGATTTTGTGCACCACAGTTGCACCTGACTTCGGTTTGATGTCATTCGATATGTTGATTTTGATTTCATACCTATGTTATGCATGTGATTTGACTTATGCTTTCGGCATAGTTTTCATGCACTTTTAGTTTTTGATTTGCTTTTGTGCACGCTGATGCACACGATTGTGAGATTATATACCACGGTATACCTGATTTGGATTTGGATTGAAATGTGTTGTATACCGTCAATTACGATAGTGATACTCAATATTTATTTTGTGCACCTTATGCACCTGATTGGATTCTTAAGCATATTTTGGACGCTTGGATTGGATTTTACGCATGTTCGGCGCTTGATATTGGATTTCGTGATCTCATGCATGTTGGATGCACATGATTTAGATTTTATTCGTGCATGATGGATGCACCTGATTTGGATTTTCACGCATGTTGGGCGCATGATATGAGATGTGATTTTGGTGCACACTAGATGCACTAAATCAGGATTCTTTATGCATATCAGATACACCTGATATTGCTGTCAGGCATACCATTGCCTCTGACAGGTGTTTCGTGCATACCCATTGCACTTAGATGTTGTTTCTGTCCACATGTATGGTACATTCATGGATTTTGATTTCCGTACACACCAGACGCACGCGGTATTCTTATCCACATTTGGGGATTTATTTCTTATGGAGCAGTATGTTTTATGATATTTGCTATTTGGTATAGTAGCTGAGCAGGACTAGTTCGAGGACAGTACCTGGATATATTTTGCATGCATTGATAGTTATCGAAGGGATTTCCAAAAATGGAGCTATAGTCTCAGTATTTACCAACGTGTCTGAGACGACACGAAACTTTTTATAAAGGGAACCCTTCTAAATTATTTCAAAACGGCGGGACGTATGATAAACAAAGGGTATATACATATATAGTTATTTACTTACAAATGGACGTCCGCTACTTGTGCTATGATACGCGCATCGCGTAGTGATTTGAAAAAGAGTTTGGCATGCATTTCTTCCTGAGGTTTTGACGAGTTACAAAGATGCGTACTATGCACATGTTATAGTTTTGATGCATATCATGGTAGTTTTCATATTGGATTTTGATATTGGTGTCTTCACCGTAACTCCGATGATTGCGGGATGCTTGATGGAGATTTGGTTTTAGATTATATACTCGTTTTTCAAGCGCATACATTGCACTTCGATGTGTTTATGTATTTGTGACTTCGAAGCCCCGACGACATGATCTTTTTTTCTGAGATGTTTTAGTAATTGGGGGGTTTAAAATTTAAATTCGGGGACCGAATTTCTTTAAGGGGGGAAGATTGTAACATTTCAGAAAAAAATAAAATATTATTTTTGGGAATTTTTATAATTAAATAATAATATTATGAATATTTTAATAATGCGGTATAATTAAATACCGATAAAGTGGGAAAAAATTGGAAAATTATAGAAATTACTGAAAAGAGGGTGCTTTGTGTAATTTATGCAAATTATAAAATTTTATGATTTATTTTACACCATTTTAGTGCTAATCGCGATTAAATATCGCTAATCGTGCTTAAGCGTGTTTTGTGCACATGACATGCACATGTCATTTTTGGTACTTTTACATTTTTCCTAGCATGACTTTTCTTCATTTTCAAGCATGATTTGGTTCAAATGAAATGAGAAGAAGAGAAAAGAGAAGAAAACAAAACAAAAGAAAGGGGAAAAAGGTATCATGATGACTTGAGGGATGGGCATGAGAAAGAAAGGATGAGGGGTTAAACCTAGGTCTTGGCCGTTCCTTTCTCTTCTCATTTCCTTCATCAATCTCCTCCCTCATCAGCTCCATGGAAGCACTGTAAGTCCATGTCACGCACCCCACTAGCTTGCGGGGAGGCGGTATATATGAAAAACAAATATCAAAGCTTCGTAACACGGACTTGAGCATACGGATCGTGTCTGAACCATTACTAGCAAACTACGAGAGGTTTAACTACTCGGATTCGAAGTTATAACTCACGTTACTTGTCCTTCGGGTCTTCATCACTGTCCTCCACACCTCGTAGGCTCTATGGAACAAGAGCACCTCAAACGCCTCCTCGAGTCAAAGACGATCCACCCGAGAGTCTATAGTCCGAGCTCCTATCTCGAATCTGAGATAACTACGGCTTCTAGATCGCTAATCTAGAAGTCCTAGAGGGTGTAGAGTAATAAGATGGATTAGTTAGTCACTTAAACCCTTGGTTTCTCAACTCATGAGAGCTATTAGGGTTTTGAGAAAGAAGATGAAGACTTGAGGAGAGAGAAAGATTTTGTGATAATTATATGAATAATAAATCAAGAAAGAATAAAATGAAGCATACAAATATTTCTTGATCAAATATCTAGAAATATCTTGTGAGCTTCATTTAATCCTAAAGGGTGAATCACCTCATGAGTCATTAAGCATTTAATGAAAACTTACAACTCATCTCTCTACCTCATTTGTGTTTAATCCAAAAAGAAATAAAAACAAATGAGTCATCTTCTTCTAGAAGCTTCCCGATAAATTACAAGACTGCCCCTCACATCCGTATTTCCAAAAAACACGGATAATCTTTGACTGAATAAATCCATCTGTATAATACTAGAATCTGGCTTAAACCAAAGCCCGCTAGTATTATCTGCCCGATCATAATACATGCACAAGTGTACGTAAGTGATCGCGGCCCTGCCATAAAACCATACGGCCTCTACACCTTTTGCCCGGTGCAGGGAAACTCTCTGTGTGGGCTCTAAAGACTCGACACTACGCTGGCAGTGGGTTTAACCACAGGCCACAAGCGGTTCGAGCTGTACGTAACGGTCCCCAGGTAGATGTCGATAAGAAGAACGATGAGGAACTCATCCGAACTCCTGCTGAGCCTGATGTGACAATCTCCATACAGTCCGGTCTATTCGTCTAGGACTATCGCATATCGGGCCTAGGGGGCGGTAAACGTCAGACCCCTAATAGCGGTATAAGTCGTGTCGGAATAAAGCCCATTACACCTTGAGAAACTACTTGAACCTACCAGTAAATCTCGCTTTCCCTAGCCAGGGACTTTGTGTAATAGCTCTCCATAAACAGCGCGATATCAACCCCTAATACCGGGAGAGACGAATCCTGTCTAACCGCCACTGCCTCCAAGTGCTTCGGGACTGCACCCAACTACTACCTGTTTGCACGACTCCTTTGAGCCGTGATAGGATAGTAATCTAAGTACAGCGGGAACACACCCGAGGCGAAGTAGCAGTATCAAGTCAACGGACTAAGCTGTACTCATGTCACCTGGGAACTGCTGTTTGACGATGGGTATAATACCAACCTGCAGTTCCCGGCGAGTCCTATCCGGTGTACCTGTAACCTAACGAGCACCTGCATACTATCTCCAGTACGACATACTGATGGCTGTGGGACAGACCATCTTCCTATGCTTGGATGAGAAGCGTATACACCAGTCTACTCCGGAGTATCGATACCCTGTCTCGATAATCCTACGACCAGGGACCTGTATAGGATGTTGCTTATAGACTACCCAGCCCCCATTAGTGTGACTGCCATCACAACGCTGGTAATCAAGCAAAGATCCTAAGGGCTCTACTAATATGTATAAGCGATACGTTAAAAGAAACATATGCACATATTAAAATAGACACAAACCAAGTAGCATACTGTTGGAGATAGTGCCCCAAGAGTCAATTATTGGATCACAGGCACGTGATTGCAATGATTGAGGGAGGACATATACCGGTAAGACAGTCTTACTCAAGATGATAGTATGCTATCTGGTTTATCTTTATCATCGTGTACTGTTTGAGGTGACATTACTGATCACTATTACACATTGATAGAGCCCCTAGGATTCTTGCTTGACTACCAGCAGTATGAGGGCGATCATATACGTGGGAGCTGGGGTCCATAAGAAAATCCATAAAAGGTCCCTAGTCGTGGGAGTTTCGAGACAGGGCATCGATACTCCAGAGTAGACTAGTGTATACAGTCGAGACCCAGACGAGGGACGGTGGCCGGTCTCACAAGCCACTGGTATCAGTTGGTTCACCTAAGATGTATACAGGTGCTCATTGGGTTATGAGTACACCGGACTGGACTCGCCGGGAACATGCTAGTTGGAATTATACCTGATGTCAGATAGCAGTTCCCTGGTGACATGTGTACATGTTAGTTCATCGACCTGAGATCGTCATTTGTCTTGTGTGAGTTCCCGTTGTGCTTTGATTACTACCCTACCACGGCTCAAAGGAGTCGTGCAAACAGGTTTTAGTTGGGTACAGTCCCGAGCCACATGGAGGCAGTGAGCGGATCTGCAGGGGTTCGTCTCTCCCGGTATTGGGGGTGAGGTCGCGCTGTGTCTAGGAGAGCCAGTACACGAAAGTCCTTGGCCAAGGTAGGAGATTTACTGGTAGGTATTCCAGTAATATCTCAGGGTGTTCTTGGCTACACTCTGACACGACTTGTACCGATTTTGGAGGTCTGACTTTTACTAACCCCCTAGGCCCGCCATGTGATGCTCATAGACGAACGGACCGGACTGTGCGGATATTGTCACTGGAAGGCTCAGTAGGGTGTCAGGATGATTTCGCTCATCGATGTCCCTTTTGGTCAATACCTGGTAGCCCGTTACGTATGGCTAATACCTCCGACGTGCTTGTGGTTAAATCCACAGCCAAAGTTTTGACGAGTCTTTAGAGTCCCCCACAGACCGTTTCTCAAGTTTCGGGCGAAACGCTGTAGAGGCCGTATGGATATATGGCAGGGTTCGATCATATACGTGCGGTATTGCACCGATCATGATCGGACGGATAATACTAGCGGGCTTTGTTTTAAGCCGGATACTATTATTGTACAGTGTAGATTTTGTCCCATTGCATTTGTATTCGGTCGGAATACAAATGCGGGTATGTATATACAGTCGTGGGGTTTTCCTGTAATTTATTACAGGATCAGTTTTTTGAAGTTGCCAGTTTGCATTCCGTTTCGGCCAGTTTTCCTTTGTTCCTTCACGGCCGGATTTTTGTGATAGGAGGGGCTAATTTGCATATTTGCAAATTAGCATTGTGGAGGGGGTTTCTTGTAAATGGATGATTATGATGGTTCAAGCATCTTTTCTTTTTCCCTCATCATATCCATTGCATTTATGGTGATGAGTTTTGAAAGGATGGGATTAGAAATAGAGGTGACATTATTATCATCACATTTGTTATGATCACCTCTTGCTTTTACTACACTCACCTCCCTTCATTGCTTTTGCTCTCTCCTCTTCATTCATATGATGAAGCCGGCCACATTCTTGTGGGGATGGGAGAGATTCATTTTTGGTGTGAGAAATATTTTGGCATCTCATTTTTATTCATGCTAAAAAGAGAGTCCCATTTCAAAGTTCATTTCCACCTTCACTTCCTCATGGCAACTTCATACCCCTTTGAGACATAGCCTACTACACTTAGCCGACAGTATTCTTGGACATGTCGACTCGCCAACTTCGTGCCCGAGTTGCCTCGGTCCAGAGGTGGGAGCCCGTAAAAGAACCCGTCGATGTGGTGCCCTTTCCGATGAGGAGATGAAGACCGGAGATTCCGCGAGGAGATCGGGATGGAGGCAGAAGACCGAAGGACACGGATCGCTCGGTATAGCTTTCTTCTCATTTTCTAGTTTGCTAGCATTAGGTTAATGGCCCGATCCGGGTTTTAAGTACGCGGTAGAACCGGTTTTTAAAGTTAAAGAAAAGTTTCGTTTCCGCATTTTGGCCTCGGACAGACGGCCGGGGCGCTGCCGTGCACTTACACTGGTATCAGAGCCACACCATTAACCTAGTCTAGCTTGCTCTAACGTGTTTACAAGTTCGATCGAACGGATTTTCCAAAAACCGTGTTTCCATGTCATGTTTCTGTCGAATTTTTACAGTGCTCTAAAAATTATTTGGTACATTGTAAAAATACGTGCAGGGTTTTTTATGCATTTGTTCACACCATAATATTGCATTATTATATTCCCCATTCTTATTCTTTTTACAAATAAACAGGTGCTTTTGATGCATGTCTGCTACATATTACAGGTTACAGGTTCTTGGACAGAAAACAGTGAAAATGATGAAAAGACGATGCAAAAGTTGACTTTGACCAACAAACAGAAGACTCTTGATCAAGCCTACATCAAAGATAAAATTCACAAAGTACAAGGCAATGCAAGGTCCAAGATTACAAAGCGAACGGTTAAAAGCCCACCGCAATTATTCACTGGAGATCTGGAAGAAACATAGAAGCTATTTTAATAAAGAACCAAATAATAAGGAAGCCTAAAAATCCAAGGCCCAATACTTTCTTTTAAAGAGACATAAAATTTTACCAAAGCTTGAAGTCTACTTTGACTAGGTCTTCCTAAGGATATTTTGGTAAATGTAGACATGCAAATCAATTGTAACCTAGGGTTTCTATCTCCTATAAATAGAAGCCCAAATCATTGTATTCTTTTCATGCCTCCTTTTAATAATAAATTTTAGAATTCTTTTGGAGAGCATCGATGTTTCTTTTCAATTCATGAATTCAGATCTGAAAACCCTGTGTTGATGATTGGAGAGATACATCTGTAAGTAGATTTAATTCCTTGCTCTGGTTTAGATTTCAATTCTTGCCCTAGGTAATTTTTATTCTCTGCCCTAGATAGATGTTTTTAAATTCCCTAATGAGTGAGTAGTCTCCTCGCTTGTTAGGGTTAGATCTGGGGAAGGTTTGAGAGACGAAAATCTCGCATCCCCTTTCTTGCCTTTCATATATTTTCATAGAACTCTATGCATACCTTCTTATTCCGCTCCCTACGGCACTCTACCCACGAGGTAGCGGTGATACCGTAGTCTAAAGGCCCGGACTTTAAGGTTTTCCATGGAGGTTAGGGTAAAGATTTCTAAAGGAAGGACAAGAATCTAGAGGAAGAACAATCTTCCCAATCATCCTAATCCCTTTTATTAATATTTACCATAACACCTAATTAGATCTTCATATGGGTATAGAAAGCGGTGAGATTTATAGACTTTCCAAACTTAACCTAGACCTAACCCTAGCAAGACTTAGATATAGATTAATTCAGTTTTTAGATTTAATAATCAATCCGAACACCCTTCGGAATTAACTCGTTAGCGCGATTAGGAAATTCACAACATCCCTGTGGATCGACCCGCAGTCACCGGCTAGCTTCATGTGACGCCGTTCTTGATTGCGGTTATAGATAGTTTTTGAGACAAATCAGCATTCTGTGAAAATTTGGTCGGCTGAAGTTACTGTAGCGTGGCGGATCAGCGGCCAAAACCATATTTTGGCCGCGGATCCGCCGCCGAATTGTGGCCAAACTGCACCAAATTTCTACAGTGGGTTTCTGACATGGAAATAGGGTTTCTGGTATATTCTTTTTGGGCCCAGATTTATTTTGAGTGCTACAGTAGTGCTTGGGGCCCACTTCGGGAAATTTAGTCGATGGAAAATTTTAAACATGTTAGTTCACAGTATTTACATAATATCTGCGACCGTGAATGTCATTTGATCGGTAAACCCTGTCTAACTGCTACAGCTCTTTTAGAACGTGACATTCACGTTGATGTTCTGTGTTGTGCTGTGATGTTGCGGATTGTCGTGGTGGATAGCCTGGATGCAATGGTAGTACAGGTTGGTTGTATATGTACATTTGATATTGCGGGGCGAGCGTCCGACATGTGGACTTTCGTCACTGCCTGTTTGTATATTATTCTTTTGGGGCACGACCGGGCTGAGGTCGATGTACCCGTTGTATATTTTACTTTCTTTACTAGGATTACCCCGTGGAGGGGTGCACGGATAGCCGGGTTCTAGAGGGAAACGGGCCCGCATCTCACGACGTTGAGACGGAGGGGGATTTACTCTAAAATTGGCGGGCTATTCGACGCACTCGTAGGGGGTACAAGTTGACCCAAGGAGGGGTGCCCATGTTACCGGATTCCATGAAGTGCTGGGTGGTCCATTCACATTGCTGAAGGGGGATGCCTCGCTTCAGGCTTTGGCGGGTAACTTGCCGCGCCCATAGGGGTCTAGGATTTCATTGCACAGGCTATCCACACGACCAGGGGAACGTCGGGTTTCAGTAGCGGCTCTATGAAACCCGGGGATCCCAGATATCTCTATTGTTCTGTGATACTTATTACATTTCTGTGATGTTGCATTTTTATCACGCCTTGAGCGAATATTATATATTGATATATATACTAGTAGATGTTGTATATGTTTTGCATCCGCGCTAGTCCAGTCCTCGCTCTGTCGTTAGTTAAGTAACCTAACGGGTGATGACGGGACCCAGTGGTGAATGCAGATGGCATATACGTACATCATTATTTTCGTTCTTTATTGGTGTGATTAATTGATGGGACTGCATTGATTCGGATCAATGCAAGCTAAACAAACCTATTCTGATGTTGTTGGAATATTTTTCAAAAAGCTGTTATTGCAAGGGCGTTCTCTTTTGTTTTGCACAAAGGTATTCGGTTATGAATATCCAGCACCTCAGTCGACGAGGCAAGGGCCGAGATCCCTTCACCGGGAGTGACCCCTTGGACATAAGTTTGCGTCAGGGCAATAACTTCACTATAGTCGTTTACTTTTGCTTTGCATCGTGGTATTCAGTTGGAACATCCTGCACCTCATTCTACGGGGAAAGAACCGAGATCCCTTCACCGGGAGTGACCTCTTTAGCAAAGGTTTTCGCCACTATATTTTTAAAAAGCTATCCAGTTCCTTCAACGATATCAAGTTCATTACGTTAAAGGTTTTTCGCCAAAAACCATTCGTAGCCCTCCGTCATTTCAGACGGGTAGCACGTAGTATTCATGCTACGTTTGTTGGCCTTAGTCAAGGCATAGTGTATGGTAGCTGCTTGTTACCTTTCTACCGCATAGATAGATGCGTTGGTTTGGGACAGTCGTATAGCCATGTTGGCCCTAGTCATGGGCTTGTACGGATGGGTTCAAATTAACCTGGACAATAACGGGTAGAACTTGACATGTGACTTATGATTTATTGGCCTTAGTCAAGGTCATAAGAGCATGAGGCAAAAAATCACATCGGGAGTTTCTAAAGAAACTGAAACTTGCCAGATATGCGCATACCTTCTGGAGTGTGATAACGTGAGCGGATTCCGTCACGTTATCATGCAATGATAGTTGGATCCCGATTCCCACTGATGAGTTGGTTTACTCCTCGGGTGATCCCGACTAATTATTCTTTCAGGATTGGAGAAGAATTTGACTTTACAGTGGGAGGTTTCCTGATTAGATAAATTGATAACCACTCTGATTTAGGTTAGAGTGCACGCTGAGTGTTTCTTTTCTCTTTCTCTTTGGCAGCGACCATGGCCTGACCATTGACTATGACTCAGTGACCAAAATTGACCGAACCTTCTTAAACACTGGCTTTTGGATTGTCAGAGTTGCATAACTCATTGCCACTCCTACTTTTACCCTTTTCTCCAGAACACCCCGTATTACTACGAACATCCAATTCCATTGGATAAAACCATCATATGGTTATATATGAACTCGAAGGAATTTATTCGAGGATGGTTTCTGGTTCTGGAGAAAACGAATAGGACTATTCAGTTGTATTTTCCTTTTACCTTCTCTCAGGTTGCGAGTGCTCCTTGGATTAGGACAGTACACCTATTACGCTTATTGGATAGTCTTCTTCCAAACCATAGGCAGGTGCCGACCGGTAGGGAATGAAGAAAACCAATTAGCCTAATGATGGTGTACAGAAGGTATTAAGTAAAGACAAATAAAGGGATTAGTAAAAGGACAAAGTAAACTACGATTGCTATTCACGACCAAACCAAGTATTTCATTACCACTCCCACTTCACCTTTGTATTTTTCTAGGACACTCCGTATCACTACGAAGATCCACAGTTATTTGGATACTCCATCGTATGGTTATATACGAACTCGAAAGGAACTTGTTCCAGTTCGGGGATGGATTCTGGTTCAGGAGAAATAGGAATAAGGTTTATTTGGTTGTCTTTTATCTTCACCTTCTCTCGCATTGCGAGTGCTCCTAGGATTAGGACAGTACACCCATTATGCTTATTGGATAGTCTTCTTCCAAACCATAGGCTGGTGCCGAACGGTAGGGAAGGAAGAAAACAATTTTGCCTAAGAGGGTGTACAGAAGGCAATGACTAAAGACTTATGAAGGGATTTGAAGAGATGGCAAAGAAATATACGGTTAAAGTTGTGAATCTGGATAATGGAAGAGGCATTACTAGGAATACCCGGATACCCCTTCGAAACATTTCAATGTTTCAATTTCACTGTGTACTGTTAAAAGAAAACTGATTTCCCAATTAGCACTTGCTCCAGGGTATGTATTTACCAGGTTTGATTCTCACATCTGTATGGTTTTACAGATGATGAGTGGGTGTATGTTATTGGGAATTAGGCGATCATCCTCATTATATCAGAATTCGTTGTAATTGGTGATATTTGAGGAAATCGCCTGAGCTGTTTGCCGGACGGCAAATATTTGGTTTTGAATATCCGTTGTTATGCACCAATTTCAAATTGACATATCTGTACGTTTATTTTTATAGAGTGAGATATAACTTTTTGAAATTATGTCTATGACATTTACCTATATCAGTGGATGATTAAGTAAAGAGCATTAAACAGTGGTGTAATTCTTCTTAACCATAAGTGCAGTTTTCAACCTACGACACATAGGGAGTGAGTTATTACACTCAAGGGACTTGTACAAAGTATTGTATATTGTTCAGTGTCCATTAGGACAGAGGGGTTGGTCCTCGTACTATATTTGGTTTACTTATGACTTCTTTGGTTCTTAGACAAGTGTTTCGTAGAAACACAAGATCTGTGTTTTGAGAAGTTATAGGTATATGAATAAAGTAGAGGACCAGGTATTGCAAGTATCAGGATTCTTTAAGGTGATCGAAAATGTATATACTTGTGTATGGTATTCAGTTGATAGTAATGATTAAGAGAACTTGCTTCTCTTTCAGGTTACTCATAATTGGAAGCATTCCTAAGTTGAGTAACGCTGATCTGCCTTCTTCCATTTAGTTAACATGCACTGGAGACAGTTGCATGATTTGAATCTGGTTCAATTAAATCAGTGCCTCTGTTTCTGTATTGAATATAGAATAGTTCATATCTTGACATTGTTAAGGTACGGGGAGTTGTCCGGCATATGCTTAAAACCAGACTCCGGATAACTCAAGGCACGTTTCCGTAATGGCAGTTTGTGGGTTGACCCGGGCTATGACGAGGGTTGACTTTCTACCATCTGGAAGATCAATAGTGATATTGTTCTTGACTCGCCACAGTTTTAAAAGAAATAGATTTTTTCAGAAAACAGTAGTGGGAGTATGGTAGAACTGAAAGTGTTTCCAGAACCGCAAACGATTATTTAAAATTTGATAAGAACCTAAAGATTCAATCTAGCTTGACATTCCATTGGCCACTCCGCAGATATGGTGGGTAACCTCAGGCACTCGAGAGGTACTTCGGTATGCTCAAA
This sequence comes from Agapanthus africanus, assembly GCA_030015575.1. Classification (NCBI taxonomy): domain Eukaryota; kingdom Viridiplantae; phylum Streptophyta; class Magnoliopsida; order Asparagales; family Amaryllidaceae; genus Agapanthus; species Agapanthus africanus. The sequence goes on from JASDDO010000014.1 coordinate 261,606,630, forward strand.
GACGGTGACAGGAAGGTTCTTGTTTACCCAGACTTGACACTACTGTTGTTTCAGGCTATGAGACCCGGCAGGAGGATGAGTATAGCGTCGTTCTAAACTAGCTTTAGAAGTGCACGTGTATATGAATCTGCCAGAGGGTTGTCGTAGTCAGCGGGAGCAGCGGAAGTATAGTGGACAAGTGGCTTATGTCTATTCATAGACTTAAGCAGATATAGCGGAGATAGATCATCTATTTCTGATTTGACAGTCATAGATTTGACTTCATCAGAATAGGTGTAACATTTCCAAATAATCAAATATTATTTTTGGGAATTTTTATAATTTAATATTATTTTAATGAATATTTTAATATTTCGGTATAATTAAATACAAATCTATAGGGAAAAATCATGGAAAATTCTAAAATAGGGTATTTTATGGAATCATGCCATTTTAAAGTTTTTATGATTAGATATGTGCTAATTTAGTGCTAATCGCGATTAAAAATCGCTAATCGGATTTTTAGCAAATTTCGTGCAAAACATGCACATATCTTTTTCGACACTTGTGTTACATTTTTCTTTCCATGGTTGTTCATTTGGGTTCACTATTTGAGTGAGAAGGAAATTGAGGGAAAAGAAAATGGGAAAGTAATATAATATGAGGGTTGGTGAGAGAGAGAGAGGTATCGGTTATTTTGACCAAAGACATAGCCATTCTCTTCATTCTTTCCCTCATTTCTCTCCCTCTTTCTCCATTGCTGCTGCTGCTCTTGCTCCTCATTTCTCCCCCTTTCCAAGCCTCCAAAACACCACAAAAATCACTCCAAAACCCCATCTTCCCTTCACTAAAAAGGTGCACGAGCACGAGAGGATCGCATTGGACTAAGAAAGAGAGGATTTTGAGGACCTTGAGCAACTCAAGAATTTTCTTGAGTTGCCAAGGGAGGTAATTTCTGCACCCTTAGTTTAGTATTTCAATTTTTATTGCATCCATACTAGTTTCATGTCGATACAGTGTAGTTTTGATGGACTTTGGGAATTCAAGTTAGGGTTTAGGGTTAGACCTGAAATCAAAAGTGAAATTGAGGCTTGTGGTGACCTTAGAACCCCTGGTGTGATGCTAGATTGGACCCAAACCTGAACTAGAAACCAGAATACGGATTTATGGAACCGATATCGGAAAAATTGTGAAATCTGTTGCTTTTTTTGGGAATCTGCTATCACCCGAGACATCCTAAAATAAAATTGATTGGACAGTGAGATGTGCAGGCACCCTGGAACCACCACACAAAACCCCAGCCCCCAACTCCTTTTCCAGGCCGCAGATTTAATCTGTTTGGCCGCAATTTGCAGCCTGGGTCCCACCATTTTGTCTTGTGTTTGTTCTGTAGCTCCTACATGTATATTTTAGGCCCCTGGCATGTTTAGATTTGTCTAATTTGATCTAGGGAGAAATCTGGAGCCTATTTCCTGAGTTGCTGTTTTGGATTCATGTTTCGTATTCCGCATTTTATGATTCTGGATTTGAGTATCCGTATTTTACCTCGATCACTTGAAGTTTGCACGACGGGATCGAGGGTCGTTCAATGGTTTTGAAGGTGTTGTCCATAGGTTCTAACCTATAGGCCATAGCATATCGTTTCAGGTTTCGTATGCCGTTTAGTTTGAATTGGTTTTGATACGCATTTGCGATATGTTGATGTGTAGGTACCCCCACGATGACTTCGGGACGACCAGCAAGAGCGTGGCGACGTCGACAAATGAAGACGCAAAGTGAGTAGATTTATATCTACGGGGAGAAGCCGGGTGGATGGCGTATAGCACCCCCGTAGTCCGTGGTAATGTATACGAATACGTATACACACGTATATTTATGATGTGTTGTTTAAGTTTATTGATGGAAATAATGGATTATTGATGATAAGGACGTATTGGTTTAGTATAGTGCGAAACCCTAGAGTAGTGGTTGCACCCACACATACACGTACACATATACTTGCATGCATTCTTTCTTTTATCTGCGTGCACATGGAGGTGTGTATATCTACACATGGGTATGGGACTATGTGTTCATATACGGGATTTGAAGATGATACGTGGGATTGAGATGAGTCGATGAGGTTTGATTAAGGCCGTGAGATTCGGCGATATGACAGAGTTCCTATTTGAGATGCAACATGATGGTTTTAGCGGGCCTTTGGGCATGTGTTTTACCCCGCATTCATATTTATATAGACGGTATCGATGGTACTAGACTTAGATTTGTACCCTAGATTATGTGATATGATAGTAGTGATACCTGATGTGTGATGAGATGAATGTGATATTGACCCGTACCCAGCTATTCGGATGATGTACGACGATTTATCGTACGAGCTTTATATTGATGTTAGATCCGCACTCATGACTCGGGGATGTTATATAATATACCGTAGCGTACGCGATACTATTAAGGCAAGATCACCGACTATTGTATATATTTATATGTTTATCGACTCAGATTTAGGTGGTTTCCATACCCCTGCCGATTGACTTGATAGTTGGGTCCGTAGTTCGCATAGTAGGCGTTAGACTAGACCCGAGTCATACCTATTTCAAAACTAACGAATCGGGGATATTTTAAAGATAGGCAAAAGGGATTCTACGGATATTTTCAAATGTAGAATCTGTTCTTCAAAACACCGTAGCCCTTATTTTACCAAATTCGTCTTATTTCAAAAGGCAAGGCTGCATGATATAGTTATTGAGGTAGATTCTTTACTGTTGCGTTGATATTCGATTGCGCATATTCATATTATTGGCATTGCATTACTTTTTCTTATTGCTATATTACCATCATGCTGTTAGGACACCAGCACCATTATTGATGATGCGTATGTTCCACGTATACTATTTGCCGGCTCACACACATCATCATCGATAATTGCCATGCCACTACACTGTAGTACTGTTGCATTCCTGATATGATCCTTGCATGGCACATTGTACACTTATACCTGTACACATACATAGATGATTCTGACTTGATTAGAGATTTGAGGACCGCAAGATATTCTTTAAAACTGATTCATTTTAAAAAGGAGCGGTTTCCCTCGACATATGCACATTACTATTCCATGTTGCATGGCGTGCTGATATGCTTACCTTTCTTTACATGTCGCATACATCATGTTTGATTATACATATTGAAATATGTTGTTTCCATGATATTTCTGGATTTGGGAACCATGGGTATTTCAAAAAGTGAATATGTAATTGTTTTTAAAACCCGGTTACCCTTGTTATGATATTTCAATGCGTCCACCATGTGTTTTCTCGGTGCCGAGAGCGATATGTGAAACCCGATTCGAGGAGGCGGATGAGGCTGATTGAGGGTACATGGTGGACCCGGTATGGTACCCCGGGGCGAGAACGGTTTCGCTGTGTAGTAGACGGTGAGCCTGGCAGTGGGACTACTACCTACCGGTGATTGGTTGGACCTGGCGGTTATCCGGAGGATACCGACCAGAGTCGATAGATGGATATGGGCGTACTGCTGGGGCCGAGGGCCGATTCCGCAGATGGAGCCCGTGGGCTGATCCGGACTGATGGAGCCCAATATATGAGGATTTACGTGCTGATGATGGGCACAGTTTTCATGATGTTTTCGAGTGTCGACGCTGGACACTCTGGTTCCATGATTTTTTTGACGTGTCGCGAGGGACACAGGTGGTTTATATCCTCATATTTCCATGCATATGCTGATGATATTTACATACATGATGGTTGTTGTCATTGGGTGACGAGTGGACAGGATCCACGTACATGCAGATTTGATTACATTAATCATACCTCATATTTATGATATGCTATTACCTGAGGCACTGGCACGAGCACTTGGCACTACACTCATGTATAGAGATTACATTGCCACTTTAGTATGCTTCAGACTTATTCATATTGAGGTTTATTTATCTGATCGTAATGACCTAGGATGGGTCATACATTCGATCTCTGCTTATAGATATTTTCTATTCACGAGTTGGCAACTCACCCCCGTTGTGCCACAGTTCTTGTAGATCTCGCCGTACAGGTTCTATAGCGGCTTTTCTGGCACACTGCTTCCATACGGGTGACTTGCTTTGGTAGGTGGGTTCTTTTGCATCAGAACCACCATTGTACACGTATTATTCATTGTATCTAGAAATTCCATCAACCAAAAACTTGTATATTGTTTCATACTTAGAAATCAGTTATGTATTAGTTCGACCATAGAGTCGCGCGTAGCAGTATTATGGTTTTCATATTATTTTGAGTTTCTTTCTGAGTTTGATCCTCGCCTTTCGGCATTGTATATTATTATTGCTTGCGTGGTTGTGACCGTCGATTGACGAAGAGCTAGCTCCCGCTTGGGGATGCCTTTTATCATTTATATATATATTTCTTGTGTACCCCGTTCGGGGCCAGGTTTTACAAAGGAACTCTGCCGAAATTTTGAGAAAGGACGATACATTTTAAAAATGCATATTCGGCTTAGTTATTTAAAACCTTAACTTCAAACATGTTTTTCTTCATTTCTTTAAACCAGTTTTCTATATTTACTCTTAAAATGGTTTTAGATTTCTGGGCTTTTGGCTTACTTGGATCAGATGGAGTCCTATAGACTTCATATGGTTCAAGGGCCAGTCACGTGCTCTTTCGGGTCATGACAAAATTGGTATCAGAGTGCTAGGTTAACCTTGGTTCGAGTCTAAGTTTGACTATGTGGAGCCTAGGGCGTTTATATATATATATATATATATATATATATATATATATATATACGGAACTTAGGCTTGACCTTACGGAACTTAGACTTAGTCGAAGGGGTATTATACCCGAACTTTCGTCGCATAGGATGACCCTTGGTTGATGGAGTAGGTAGCTTGAGTAGAGTGACGTAGCGTACGTATGTTCCGCGACATACTTACGACACGCCACTCCGCTTAAGAAACCTTAGGATGTACATTTCCTTGCACAGTATTATATTCATTCCTATGATCTACCCTCATTGATTCTGGTTATGATTTTGCTACCATGATTACACGGGCAGAGTGAGCTACGGCTCGAGTTGTGTCAGCATGAGCTCGTCATGGACAAGGACTGACCAGGGCGTGATTCCAGAGACATACGATTGCATATAGAGGCTTCGTTTTATTGTGTTTTCGCACCATGAGCATTTGACAGATCACATTTGCGAGATTTTCTCGGACATGCCGATCGGTATCAGAGGATTGAGCCACTGATAGAGGCCAGCCAGGATGTGATGACCAATGAGGTATCGCTAATTCATATTGATTGTGACCTCTTGTAGAGGCTGGTAGTTATATGTATGCCCTAGATGCCATTACTGTACATACGATGTATATTGTAATGGATGCTTGGACATATATAGGGAGGACTTTCTTGCTCGACATGATAGTATGCTATCTGGTTGTACTTTATCTTAACATGTACTCTGATTGTCTCTATGTTACATGTTGATAAAGCCCTTAGGATATGTACTCGACTACTGGGACTATGATGAGATCATACTAGTAGGGCCACGGTAGTTGACGAGTGCATCCTATAACTGTTCCTAGTCGAGGGTGTATCGAGACAGGGCATCGATGCACCAGAGTAGACTAGCGTATACGCATCTTGACCCATATGATGGGCGATGGATGATCCCATATCCATCGGTGTTTGACATCAAGGATGGTGTACGGGTGCTCAGTGGAGACTGGGTACACTGGACGGACTCGCCGAGAACTCCCAGATGGTATTATACCTCACGTCAGATGGCAGTTCTCCGGTGACACTGATACAGAGTAGTCTGTTGACCCGAGATCGTCATAGAGTCTTGTGTGATTCCCACTGTGCTTTGATTTCCATCATACCACGTCCAAGAGGGCGTGCAAAAAGGTGGCTTTTGGGTACAGTCCCGAATCACATGGAGGCAATGAGCGATAGGAGGGGATTCGTCTCTCCCGGTATAGGGAGTAGATGTTGCGCTGTGTTTGATTGGCTATAACCGGAAATCCCTGGCCAGGGTTGCTGAGATTTACTGGTAAGTGTTATCAGTAGTTTCTCGAACAGTTATAGACCTCATATCGACACGACTTATCGAGCTACTGGGGTCTGACGTTTACCACCCCTAGGCGAGATATGCGACATATCAGACGACGAGACCGGATTGTACGGGAGTGTTACTGTTTGGATTCACAGGAGAATGTACAGGCTTGCTTGTTGATCTTCTGAGCGTTCAATACCTGGGTATCTGTTACGTTTAGCTGACCGCTTGCAGCTTGTGGGTGTTTGATATGATCATCAACTACTGCCGGCGTATTGACGATTCTTTAGAGTCCTACACAGAGGTTTCTTGGCTCAGGCAAAACGGAGTAGGAGTACATATGTGATATGTGCGGGACCGAGGATAATGCGATATAAGATACCGTATTCTATTCTCGCGATATATGATATCAGCCGGGTCATCGGATCAAGTGTTGATTCGATGAATCGGTACGGATAAATATTAGTCGCTTATATGCGATATAGCCGGATTGTCGGATCAAGTGTTGATTCGATAATTTAATGTATAATAATATATATGATATATTAAATTGCATTAACTAATATTAACTCACTAAAAGATTCTTTTTCTCACTCGGGTAATACATTGATATATATGCGATATATGTTAATTGTATTATTTTATTTGGTTACAATAAATTTTATATATGTGATATATAATATTATAACATGATATGATAACTAATGCAACATGTTTAGTAAAGATTAATCAAGATTAGGGTTTGATTTGGGTTAATGACTTCTAGTAGATTCTAGAAGGTTTTCTTTTTGTTTTAGAAAAGATATTTTCAAGTGACTCATTCTTAACCTAACCCAAACCCTACCCTTGGTTAATTCTCTACAAAGGTTAAGTTAACCATGGTTGCATTATTGATCATTATTTCCTTTGCATTATTCATCACAAAAGGATTCTTATCATCTTCTTCATCTTCTTCCTTCTTCTTTCTTCATGAAAAAAGCTTACTAGTTTTTTTCAAGTGATGAATAAATGTGAGAAAAAGATAAATAAAGAGAGCAAAAATCCTACTTCATCATCCTCATCTTCCCTTGCCCTTTAGATTAGAGTGTTCACTCAATTTTAGTGAGTGTTAGCTTGTGTTAACGAAACTTCAAGGTAGATCATCTTTGTATCGAAGATCGGAAGCAAGACTGCATCTTTCTCTTCGTGGAACCTCTCGAGAGTCTGGAGCACGATGATCGCACTGAAGGGACCTCAACACGGAGCATATGAAGTGAAGGACCGGATCTACAAAGGTTGTAATCCCTCTCACTTAGTGTTAAAGTGTTTAGCATGTTAGTTTTCGCCTAAACTCTAGTTTAAAGATCCGGCTTCGGGTTGTTCGGCAGGGCTAAAATTTTAAATCGGGCATGGATGATGCCTCGTGGAACCTTGTGAGCGTGACTAGCAACCCTACAGTGGTATCAGAGCCAAGATAGAGTTTTAGGCGAAGTCTGAGCGAAGTTTAAAGTCCAATCGAACCCGGAAAACCCCGATTTTACCCCTCTCTGTACATTTTCAAAAATGTTGATTTTTTCTGAATTAAAAATGCTCAGAAAATAGAGCAGGAAAAACTAAGAATTACTGTGAAGTACGGTCCACTAAGTTAACAATTTGACCGCGGAACCGCGGCGAAACCATGGGTTTGGCGGCGGTTCCGCGGCCAAAATTTGACTTAGTCCCTGAAATTTCACTTAATTATTTTTAGGTCCTTTATCGTTATTTTTTTCTGGGAATATTTTAATTCCACTCAAGTGTTGAGTTTTCTAGGGTTGTATTGGGGAATCGTTGATTCGATCAGATAATTTAACTTTGTTTAGTTTTGTCTGGATAATTTTTAGAAACTGTTAAAAAGTTCGAACGGATATCAATAACTCACTTTTTCCCCTGTCGGAAATTTTTTCAAAAGTTGGATTTTTTCTCGTGTTTAAGAACGTTCTAAGTCGTCCAAGTCACGCGGTGGACCCTCTAGAAGACAACAAAGCTTAACTCGATTATGTGATCGTCTTGAACTGCCTTTTGAACCTTAGGGTTTGGGGCAGTACGGCATGCCACATGTGAGGCGTTGGCTTGACCCTTCTATGGCTGGACCATTGGTACTGTGGCATGTGATAGATGTTTTTAAACTGATTTCAAGTGTTGAGATATATTGGGGAAATCTTGGTTGTTTGATTATTCGATCGGAAAGTTTAACATTGTCTATTTATCTGGAATGTGATACAATATTTGGAATCCACAGGTAGTTATGAGATAACTAATTTGAATATTATAAACATAGCAGTTTAGTCTCAGATGATCGGTTGCCACGGAATTTTGATGTGATCAAAAATCCGTCGCAATCACGTAGCGTACGCGGATACTCGACGGGTAAACTTAATAGACAGCCACGCCCCATAGCCCCGACCAAGTGACTGTAGGAGAACCCTGTCGCCAAAAGCATCCGTTCGGGTGCTCGCGGTAGCGGTGTTCCGCCTTAGTGCACTTCGTCGACGGCATCCGGGGGTGCGGCCGTCTACTAAAGTTTGCGACGAGCATTCGATCAGAATATCGGGAATCTTGTTGAATTGCCCGACTTGATATTGAAAAGAGTTTTCGATAATGAGACTAAAATGCGGGGTTTATAATTGTTAGGCATGCGATGTCTAAAGAATTCATTTGGTTAGGCATGCGATGTCTAAGAAGGTTGCGGATTGCAACTGTTGTAGTTTTACACTTTCTTTTCTGTGACCGTAAGCGTAGTATGTGGTGTATCGCCGGCTTCGTTGCTATACATCAACGACAATCGGGATACGCATACTTGCTTACGTTGATGATATGAGATATTATGTGTTGCTGTGATATGTTATATTGGATCGTCGCGTTTTGAATAGCCTGGGGTTTTATGTGAGATGAGAGTTTTTTCTTTTTCATTCACGTAAAATTCATTTGTATGTAATATTCTTTTATTGGGGCACATCCAGGTTGCGGAAGATGTCACCGTTGTATATTATTTACTTTTCCGCATTAGGTAGACCCAAGGAGGGGAGCACAAGTAACCGGGTGATTAGTCCAAAAATTATATGTTTACCGCAATCAGAAACGGCGTCGCTTTGTAGCTAGCCGGTGAGTACGGGTCGATCCACAGAGATGGGTAGTTTTCTTAATGTGTTTTTACGAGTTGATTCCAAATGTTGTTTGGATTGATTAAATCTAAAACCTAGATCTATCACTAAACTAGATTAATCTAAATTAAAGTCTTGCTAGGGTTAGGTTTAGGGGAAGTTTGGAGATTAACGGTTTCCCCACCGCTTTCAAAGCCTTATTTGTTTTGATCTATTAGATGTTACGGTAATTATCAATAAAGTGGATTAGAATCTTTTGGGAAGATGTTTCTTTCTCTAGATTCGTATCCTTCCTTTATTGATAATTACCCTAACCTTCATGGAAAACGCGCGCAACCGGGCCTTTATACTACGGTGTCACCGTTACCTCGAAGGGTAGGGTGCCGTAGGGAGCAGTTGTGCGTGTATGCATGGAGTTCTAATTCTTAGTTGTTGTAGGGGCATGAAAGGGGTGAGAGATCTCATCTCTCAAACCTTTCCCTAAGGCTAACCCTAACAAGCGAGGAGATTACTCGCTCATTAGGGGATGAAAAGACATACTAATTAAAAGAAAATTAAAAGCGAAGAAATAAAATTACTTACTAATTTGATAGCTCCCTCCAAGCAATAAGACAGAACAGATCTGAATTTGTTTATTGAAAAGAGGCATGAGTTGTACAGATCTGTGATTACAATTTATAGGAAAACAGGAAAACTAGGGTTACAGATTCTCTCACACATGATTATACAGATATGCCCACGGAAAATCCTAAAACCCGCACCGACGCACCGACACCAGAAGTTTCCACCGACACGGGCTCTAAGCGGCCGTGGAACCGAGGCAAATGTAGGGGTAGGGCCGCGGTTCCGCGGCCCTTTGGTGAGCTCAGCTCACCAAACTTCTGGGCTTCCTTATATGCTTCATGGGCTTTCCACTTTTATACTTCTTTTCTCTATTTAACTTCTGGGCCTTCTCCAGATCTTCAGTGAAAACTTGTAAAGATCTTTTGACCGTTCACTTTGACATTTCGGACTGCATTGCTTTATACAATTGTAAATTGTTCTTCATGACTAGGATCCGTCTACTTGTTGGTCAAAAGTCCCTTTTCTGTATCAACTTTCGTCTTTTTCACTGTATTCGCTCCAAGAGCCTGTGACCTGTAATATGCAACAAACGTGCGCCAAGAGTACCTGTTTACTTATAAAATGAATAAAAATAGGGAGTACAATAATGCAATATTATAGTATGAACAAATACCCCCAAACTTATCTTTTGCTCGTCCTCGAGCAAACTTATTATTTTATTCACTAAAATCCTAACCACACTTTCGCAGGGAAACGCGATTGCACTGAGCACATGCAACAAGCCGTTTAAACCTCTAGGTGTCCCTAGTAGGAGGAGTGTTGTCTCCTGAGGGTTTTCAGCGGATTACACCCACAAAATCCTATCAACTCGGCCCATTGATTTTTGTTCTCCAATTAGGTTTTCTAACAGGGAATTCTATTATCTTTTGACTCGCAAATTATCCACCCATATTCTTCACACTTCCTCATTATTTAACTTAAGATTATATATGTTATGTAGACCTACGTAGCTTTCGGCATCTCTTAAGTCTTCCTTCTAGGGTTTCATCTCCACTTAGGAATTTCTAACTCCATTAAAGATACAAGTTCTATCTTTCATTCCTCTCTCTTATCTAAATTCCAATCACATACCCCTACGTGTGTGTATAGATCATCCCTACACTTGGAAATTCAAATCAAGCAATCGTACTCTCGTCTTTTGTCCAAAGCACTTATTAATTAGTGAATTTTTAAATGAAATTTGCTTACACATCCTTCATGCGACCGTTAATACTTCTTGAGGTACCAACAACCGATTACAAGATGTGTTAGCACTTTAAAGCGTACTTCCTAGTTTTGCAACACCCAAGGCTTTAGCAGTGACTCCCAAACCAGTTGGTCTAAGGCACTAGGTGATGAAGCACCCTCGCTAAATATTTTTCTATTTTTACAGCCTTAAGTAATCACAAAAACCAGTGTCCATTTTTTTCTTTATTCACCCTTTTTTTTTCCTTTTATTTTCATTGTACCAAGGACTTTAGACAAGAGCATTTCAAGGTCTCTTCTACTATTCCAAGTTTCAAGGTGTGTGATTGTGCAATTTGTAGGGTATACATTTTCAGAATCTAGACTTAAGCTAGGAACTATTTTTCAAACTTATTCTCTAATAAGAACATCTATACTCTTCCCTTGTTTCGACTTAGCCCAAGAAGTGAACCCAAAATTTGCCTATTTCTAAATAAACTACAAGACATATACTTTCTACTGTTAAACTTTAAGGAAGGTTATTTTTAGGGTTTTTAATTTACTAAGTCTAAGATCTAGTTGTTCCTAGCCAGTTAACCTATCTGTCAAACTCAAGTCAATTAGGCCAAAATTGAATACAATAATTTTTATAATTTTTGAAATTTTTCAAATTTTTATGGGTTTTCAAATAAATATGCAAATGCAAAAATATATACAAATGAATGCGAAGGAAGAAGACGAACTGAGCATACTCCCAAACTTGAACTTAACAGTGTCCTCACTGTCATGCTAAACCAAGAGGGTCAAAGTACCGGCACTTCCCTGTTTATTTATTAATAATTTTTTTATTGTTAAGGAAAACAAAAATATATACAGAAAGGCCCTCCCCCAAACTTCATTTAAACAATGTTAGACATTACTGCCAAACCTTGCATAGAACAAACGTCAACACCAACCAGTTGAAAAATTTGTCAGTAAAGAGTATCGGTTGGTGGAAGAATAAGTTGTAGCGATCCAAAAAGAATTGGGGAGGATAGAAGTGGTGGAATGGAAGGTGTGGAGGTGAATATACAGGAGGTGGTGATGAATCAAAACGAGAATGTGAATGATCAGCAATCAATGGAATATTGGCATTCTCGTAGCTTATTAAAAGAAATGGGGGTGGTTCAACTTCTAAAGGAGGAAGTTGACTAACCACAAGACCCCCAAAATGTTTCTGTGGGTCCTTTATTGACTTGGCATCATCCATCAATTGCATATGATATTCAATTATAATGGAACTGATCTCCTCGATGTCCGCCATAGTCCAACCGAAAACTTGCCGCCTATCTTGTAAGACTTTTAAAATAGCGTTCTCTTGCTCGAAGGCTAGAGAGGCTGATATTACAATGGGAAAAGTCTCATTCTCACCTATGTAAGCATATTTAAGGTGAGGCGGTAAGGACATGAGTTCGAGTCTCGGAGGCGAAAGAATCATTGCGGAATCTACCTCGAACTCAAAGGACTCCAACACAGGTTCGAAATCACTGCAAACAACTGATTCGGATGGTTCGACTAACTCATCAAAAAATTCAAAAGACTCATATTCGGGCTGTGAGTCTTCATCATCCGAAAAAGTGAAACATTCATAATCCATATCGGTTGTGTCAATGGTGGTAGGCTCAAGGAGGGACGCACTAGTGGCGTCAAAACTATCTTCATCAAACAATAATCTTTCAAGCTCGCAGTTCTCCTGCGTGATTTCGTGAATAGAGCAAACTTCTCGTGTACTAGTTTTAGGCACGGGGGGCAGACTTCCCATCTTATAAATATTGAACTCACTAGACATCTTCCCAAAGGATAGATTCATGGAGCCATTGCGACAGTTTATTACAGCATTGGAAGTGGCCAAAAATGGTCGACCGAGGATCACAGGAATTTGGTTCCGTGGGTTAGCAACAGGTTGTGTATCCATAGCAATAAAATCAACGGGGAATATGAACTCCCCAACTTTGATCAACACATCCTCTAGCTCACCCCTTGGATGAGTGATTGATCGATCAGCCATTTGGAGAGTACAACGAGTGGTTTCAACTCTCCAACCCCTAATTGTTCGTACACGGAGTAGGGAAGCAGGTTAACACTAGACCCAAGATCTAAAAGTGCTCGATTAATTTTCTTATCCCCAATTGTGATTGAAATCGTAGGACAACCGGGGTCCTTTCGTTTTTGGGGTAAGGTTTGAGGGTGGTTAATAGCATTGCTCACTGCACTAGCCACTAGCACTTTCTTGGGTACTTGAGATGCCTTTCTCTTCGAGGTGCATAAGCCCTTTAAGATTTTCGCGTATGAAGGGACTTGTTGGATAGCATCCAAGAGAGGTATATTTATGCTAACCTGCTTAAATAATTCCACAATCTTCTCCACTTGTGCAGTTGGTTTATTGGGACTCAACCTGTTTGGAAATGGAGCATTTTGAAAATTTGTTGAGTCAAATGTCTGTGGAGTAGAATGTGGAGTAGGAACGGATCCCAGTGTGGATGTGTTCGTGTTGTGAGAAATGGGTCCGTTCGAGTTAGAAGAAGTAGAGCCGTGTGAAGGATGGAGAATAAGCTCTAAAGAAAAAGGTGAAGAAGAAAGTGAAGAAAATGAAGAAGGGGAAGATGACGATGGAGAAGAAGAAGAAGAAAAAGAAGAAGAACCACCGGCGGGGATGTCATCACCAGTACCCACATTATTCTGCAATACTCTTCCGGATCTCAACGTGGTCACCGCATTTACATTGTGATTGTTATATGCGTTTTGTGTGTGACCGGGATTTGGCAATGGTTGAGATGGAAGCTTTCCCTTTTCTCTCTCGCTCAACGCAGCAGTTAATTGTGCAATTTGTGCCTCAATAGATTTGATACTTTGATCGTGTGAAGCATTGTTATGCATCAAAGACTGAACATAGTTTTCAAATCTTGCTGCGGATTCTGTAGATTGCTTGAGAAAGGCATCTAGACTTTTTTCTAGCGAGATAACCTTATCATCATTTGGTTGAACCAAATTGTTCGTTTGATTTGTATAAGGTTGTTGTTGGAAAGGTTGCTGGTTTTGAGTTTGCGAAGGTGCTTGTTGTTGTTGTAGAGGAAGAAGTCTTTGAAAATTGTTATTTCTTGGAATTGTTGATTTTGGTTCCAAGCGAAATTTGGGTGACTCCTCCACCCTGGATTGTATGTCGAAGAGTACGGATCGTTTCTTTGTCGTTGCTAAATTGCAGCATTGACTTGATCCTGTCCTTGAGTAGATGCATTATAAGGACACTCTTCGGTTAGATGCGATGGATTCGCACAACAAGCACAAACAGTTCGTGGAGGCATAACAGGGGCAGGAGAAGACGATGAGATTTTGGTCTCAATGGCTTCTATCTTTTTCATAAGTGCGGCCATCTCGGCCTTCATAGCAATCGACATATCTACTTGATGTATGCCTGCCCTAGATTGACCAACAGAAGAAGATGATGTGGTCTTGGTACTCTCCCACTGAATTGTTTGCTCACTAAGATCCTCAAGAAACTGCCAAGCTTCGTCGCTAGACTTGGAGAGAAAATGACCTTGACATATGGTTTCTAGCAACTGCTTCGTTGCGGAGTTCAATATCTCGTATAATGTTTGGAAAAGTTGCCAACTTTCGATCCCATGATGTGGGCATTGAACGAGTAGGTCTTTAAATCTCTCGAAGCACTTCCAAAATGGTTCGGAAGGAAGCTGTGAAAATTGTATAATCTCGTTACGGATTCTAGCAGTTTTGTGATGAGGATAGAACTTTTTCAGAAAAGCTCTCACAAACTCGTCCCAATTTCTAATGGAATGTGATGCGGTGCTGTATAGCCACTTCTCGGCTAGGTCACATAAGGTGAAAGGAATGACCCTTAGCCTTATAGCGTCATCACTTAATTGTGTCGTTTTCATCATAGCGCACACATTTTCGAATTTATTGATAAAGATATACACATCTTCAGATTCCAAACCATGAAATTTTGGCAGCATATTGATGAAATGTGGTTTTATTTCAAAATTGTCCCCATTTGCCGGTGGGGGTGAAAGACAGGTAGGTAAAGAAGTGCGGACGGGGTAGAAGAGATCCTGGAGCGCAACTCGTGCGGGGGCGCTACAACAGGCGGAAGATTCGGGTTATTCGCACCTAACGGAGGTGGAATCATTCCCGTCGGTAAGGTATCATTGGGGTTGAATCCCGACATACCTTCGAAAGAAGAATTTGAAGGTGGAGGTAAGGAAATGGAGGGAATTTCGACTTCGGTGTCGAAAGGTTCGTCGGTCGGTACCAACGAAACACGGACTAATTGGGCGTTAGTATCCCTAGTCCAAAGTGACATATACTAAAAGGGTAGTGTATTCAGGAAAAAAAACAGAATGTGGGGGTAAGATAACGTCAATGAAGGGAAGTGAGTGGAAGTGAGTTGCAAGTTTTCTTAGCGGCAAGTTGCAAGTTTTGAAAAGATTTTTCTTTTTTTTTATATTTATGTGAGAGTTTTGCAAAGAGGTTTTTGAAAAGGGACTTATGACACAAATGCACAATCAGGCCTAGATCTAGGGTCACCTAAGTCTACTAGACAGCTCCTAACTAGGGCTAGATATAGGACCTCAAACCGCCTCTTCACCGACACTGCGGCCAGGTAAGTGCCAGGTAAGTGGGAAGGAACCACAGTAGTGGGCCTAATTAAAAACCACTAGCCTAGACACACTTGCCTAGACACCGCAAAGTCAGTTAGGATAAACGGTCGATGCCTATACTAGTCCTTTTCCTATTGAGCTCGATGTTCTTAGGTCTGAGTCTAGTATTTTTTAGTTAATTGTGGTCAATGCAAATTCTTTAAGTGTTTTCTGGGGTCCTGGGAAGGGTGATGAAATCCCCACCCAATCTGAGTTTGGTCAATTAGCCCCTTAAAGTCCGATTAAATTATGCAAAATAATAAAATTCACTTGCAATCAATTTTTTTAGCGCGGCGCAAAGAAACCTGCAGAAAATCTGTTATTTAGAAGGGGAGAAAATTTTTAGCGCAAAGAATTCCTGCAGAAAGTTTTTACAGAAAGATATATGGAGGTTGAAAGAGGGGAAGGAAAGAAAACAAACAGAGCTGATTTCGCGCAAAGAACCCCCAAAACGACCGCGGTTCCGCGGTTTTAACCTGGTCAATGCCGCGGTTCCGTGCCTGGGTTGCGGGATCGGCTCCTGAAAAAAATTGTGCAGCCCTGTTTTGAACTTTCCCTTCTGTTCTGATGTGATTTTTTCTATTTTGCCCTCTGTAAATTTCCAGATCCGCGATTCTTCACTGTTCCTGTAAGATTCAAACAATAAACCCTTCAAACCGATAAAAATGGATAAAAAATTTTGTACCTTTTTATATTTTCAGATTTTTATAATTTTAGAATTTATATCAACCCGAAATTACACAGAAAGAAATTTTACGCCATCCCCGGCAACGGCGCCATTTGATTAGTCCAAAAATTATATGTTTACCGCAATCAGAAACGGCGTCGCTTTGCAGCTAGCCGGTGAGTACGGGTCGATCCACAGAGATGGGTAGTTTTCTTAATGTGTCTTTACGAGTTGATTCCAAATGTTGTTTGGATTGATTAAATCTGAAACCTAGATCTATCACTAAACTAGATTAATCTAAATTAAAGTCTTGCTAGGGTTAGGTTTAGGGGAAGTTTGGAGATTAAAGGTTTCCTCACCGCTTTCAATGTCTTATTTGTTTTGATCTATTAGATGTTACGGTAATTATCAATAAAGTGGATTAGAATCTTTTGGAAAGATGTTTCTTCCTCTAGATTCTTATCCTTCCTTTATTGAGAATTACCCTAACCTCCATGGAAAACGCGCGCAACCGGGCCTTTATACTACGGTGTCACCGTTACCTCGAGGGGTAGGGTGCCGTAGGGAGCGGTTGTGCGTGTATGCATGGAGTTCTAATTCTTAGTTGTTGTAGGGGCATGAAAGGGGTGACAGATCTCATCTCTCAAATCTTTCCCTAAGGCTAACCCTAACAAGCGAGGAGATTACTCGCTCATTAGGGGATGAAAAGACATACTAATTAAAAGAAAATTAAAAGTGAAGAAATAAAATTACTTACTAATTTGATGGCTCCCTCCAAGCAATAAGATAGAACAGATCTGAATTTGTTTATTGAAAAGAAGCATGAGTTTTACACATCTGTGATTACAATTTATAGGAAAACAGGAAACTAGGATTACAGATTCTCGCACACATGATTTTACAGATATGCCCACGGAAAATCCCAACACCCGCACTGACGCACCGACACCAGAAGTTTCCACCGACACGGGCTCTAAGCGGCCGCGGAACCGGGGCAAATGTAAGGGTAGGGCCGCGGTTCAGCGGCCCTTTGGTGAGCTCAGCTCACCAAACTTCTGGGCTTCCTTATATGCTTCATGGGCTTTCCACTTTTATACTTCTTTTCTCTATTTAACTTCTGGGCCTTCTCCAAATCTTCAGTGAAAACTTGTAAAGATCTTTTGACCGTTCACATTGACATTTCGGACTGCATTGCCTTATACAATTGTAAATTGTTCTTCATGACTAGGATTCGTCTACTTGTTGGTCAAAAGTCCCTTTTCTGTATCAACTTTCGTCTTTTTCACTGTATTCGCTCCAAGAGCCTGTGTCCTGTAATATGCAACAAACGTGCATCAAGAGTACCTGTTTATTTATAAAATGAATAAAAATGGGGAGTACAATAATGCAATATTATAGTATGAACACCGGGTTCTAGGGTCCAGTGGGAGACCATCTCGAGGAGTCGAGACCGGGTCTCCTAACCCTAGAATTGGCAGTGTTACTTGCCGCTCTCGTAGGGGTCTAGGGATGTGGGTTTGGCTATTCTTCGCGACCATGGAAACCGTGTTTTATACAGGCTCGTATTAAAACACGGACGTCCTAGTATATCCAATATTTCATATATGTACTTCTGCTGCAATGTTCTGTGATGAGATCATATTACTGCCTGAGATGAATGTTTATATTATATATATGAGATATATGTTATATTGCAGATTTCGTTCAAAAGATGAAGCTTGCGAAGCATATTAAAATGGGACTTCATTAATGAGATTAATGAAATAAAAGAAACCTAAGATGTTGTAGAAACTTGTTTAAAAAAACTGGTAGCTCTAGTTCTTGCTTTGCATAGCGGTGTTCCTTGTAGAACATCCAGCACCTTATTCGATAAGGAAAGAGCCGAGATCCTTTCACCAGGAGTGACCTCTTTAGTGAAACTAGCAGATGCTACAAACTCGGTTTGTCTTTTGATTGCTTCTATAGTTCTTGCTTTGCATAGTGGTATATATGATATATCCTGCACCTTATTCGATGAGGAAAGGGCCGACGATCCCTTCACCGGGAGTGACCCCTTTAGCAAAACTAGAAAAGCCCCAAAAACACTCCATTTAAAATTACTCGATTCTACGACGATATCAAGTTCATTACGCAAAAGGTTTTCTTAAAAACCTGTCGTAACCCTCCGTCATTTTAGGAAGTAGAGTACTTAGTATTCGTGCTGTGTTTGTTGACTATAGTTAAGGCACAGTGTACGGTAGCTAAGTGATGTCTTCCTATATAGCATATGATGCGATTAGTTAGGACGGTCATATGACTTTGTTGACGTTAGTTAAGGGTCATGTGGGTGCGTCTAATTAATCAAGAAATGACGGGTAGAACTTGACTAGTGCTTATGATTTGTTGACCATAGTTAAGGTCATAAGTCACTAGGGGTAAAATATTATTGGGAATTTCAAGTGTTGAAATTTGCAATGAGATTGCATACCTTCTATAAGATAGTTGGATCCCGATACCTGCTGCGAGTAAAAGTTACTCCTGGGAGAGTTTTACACATTACAATTAGCCGATCAAGTAGGTGTCTAGAAAAGTGTTAACAGGGTTGCGCCCCTTGGAAAATGGGGTTTACTTTAATTAGGTTCGTGCGAAAGCACGGGGAACCTCCCTCAAAGTACCGACACTAGCCTGGCTGAATGATTGGCGAACTTGTAGCGTGTAATTAATCCCGGCTAGTCTTTCCTTTTAGGGTTTGAAGGAAGATTTGATTAAAACAGTGGGAGACATCCTGATTAGATATATTAGATAACCAATCTAATCTTGCAAGAGCACACGCTGAGTGTTTTCTTCTCTCTCTCTCCAGGTAGCGACCATATCACGCCTTAATCAAGATAATAATACGGATATATTGACCGAACCCGCTTGTTATACTGAGCTGGGGAACGTTGCTCCCGCTCCAACTTATAATTGTTATAAGACAGAGCAGGAAATTGGGGAATACCAGATTTCTCGTGCCGCCCAAACGAAGAAAGTGCATGCTGATGCATCATCTTCGGGTGTGTTCATTATAGAGAACTGTTTCTCAGTATCCTTTACGTCCTGGGTATGAGATACCGGATCAGGATCCCGCATATGTAATTTGTTACATGGGCTATAGAAAGGTAGAGAACTGAGAATGGGTGATAAGTTTCATGAGACAGAAAACGGTGCAAGTGTTGCAGCCAAGTCTGTTGGTCACTATCACCCGGTATTACCAGAATACATTGATTCTGAATGAATGTTATTAGATACCGAACCTGATATACAAAATCATATCGGTCTCTTTATTAGTAAAGAAGGATATAATTTTGTATTGTTGGATAATGTTTTGAACATTTCCTATATCAAGAGTTGATCGGTTCAGGCACGTTATCTAAAAGCGTTGACGTTCTAAATCAAACTACAGTTCTTAGTTTACAGAACACACACGAGAGGAAGAGTTCAGAAATGAACGAATCCTTCTTAAGGCATTGTAGACTAGGTCATATCAATGCGACCTGGCTAGCTAAGTTACATTTAGATGCATATTTAAATCTGTTTGAATTTACATCTTGTGAAACTTGCCGGTCATGTCACAAAGATAAGATGACTATAGCTCTGTTTATTGGAAACAGAGAAAGAGTTAGTGAACTCTTGGGATTGATACATGCTGATGTATGAAAGTCCCCTGTCTACACATGCCAAGACCGATTCTTTGTACTTCATTACATTCTCTGATGATCTCTCAAGATTTAGACCTATGTTCCTGTTGAAACACAAGTCCGAAACTTTTGAGATATTCACAGAATATAAGTTAGAAGTAGAGAACAAAAAACGGGTATAAGTAATATGTCCTTTGATGAGATCAAGGAGGAGAATACTTGAGCACGGAATTTCTGGACTATTCTAAAGGAAAATGAGATTCTCTCTCAGCATTACTCCTCCGTATACACCACAGCACGTCGGTGTATTGGGGCGGAGCAATAGCACCCTATGTGATATGGTATGATCTATGATGAGTACTACTGAGTTTCCTATTTCCTTTTGGGAGTTATGCGCTTGAGAAGCTGCATACCTATTGAATAGGGTTCAAATCAAATCAGTTGCCTACCACTTCATATGTGATATGGAAAGGGAAGAGCCCATATCTTAAGTTGGTTAAGATTTGGGGTTGTCCGGCCTATGTCTAAAAGTAAAATCCGGACAAGCTCGAGGCAAGGTCTGTTATGTAGAACTGGAAATGTTCCAGCTTTACAAACTGCAGCTGATGATTTGGTAGAACCAAAGGATTCAATAGTTTCCAACGAAGCTCAGCCTCTCCGCCGATCTAGTAGGGTTCCTCACCCACCTGAGAGATACTTCGGTTTCTCTATGACAGTGGGAGCGAGGATTGCATCATGAGATGATGACCCAACTAGTTTTGAGCTGGCCATCAGGAGTGAGACTCTGTAAGAATGGCTGGATGCTTATCGATCTGAGATGGAATCCTTATACACCAACAAAGTATGGACTTTGGTTGCTTTATCTGAAGAGTTAAATCCCCATCAGGAGCGAGTATATCTTGAGAAGATTACTTGGTGTACATGGAAAAGTTGAGACTTTCAAAGCTATGCTTAAGTCCATCCAGATCCTACTTGCCACGGCTACATACCATGACTACGATATCTGGCGGTTGGGTGTCATGACTGCTTTTCTAAATGATGTTTTAGAAAAGAGCGTCGATAATTACACAGCCAGAGGGCTTCGTAGACAGTGGGAGTAGCGGAAACGTGTGCAAGATGTTTTATATGATAAAACAGACATCGTGGGGTTGGAACATCTATTTTGATGTGGTAGTCAAAGAGTTTGACTTCATCAAAATGGTAGATAAACCTTGTATATACAAAAAGGTAGTAGAGATATGGTGGTGATCCTCGTAGAGTACGTGGATGACATACTCTTCATAGGGAAGGAGTTTCCTATGCTATGCTCGGTCAATCTCCGCTTATCACAAGGATTCTCCATATAGGATAAAAGTGATACCTCCTAAATCCTGGGTTTTGGATCTATGAGATAGATCTAATTGGATGTTAGGACACTCGTTAGTTGTAGTGAGATGGTATCAATCGATCCTGGGGAGAATCACTGGAAAGGTTCCAGGGTGATAAGGACGACTGAATGTCAGTCACAGGCATTGTCTTTACCCTCAGTGGAGGGACGGTATGTTGGAAGAGTTCCAAACTAGATACCGTGACTTACTAGACGATTAAAGGCAAGATACATCGTTACCAAAGATGCTACCAAAGAGACAGTCTGGATATATAAGTTCATAAGATGAACTTCGTTCCTACCATTGTGTGACAATGGAGATGTGGCTTTAGCCAAGGAACTACCGTCCCATCAGAAATCCAGATATAATTCTTAGGCAGTATCACCTGATCATGGAGATGGTCGATCTCTAGGGAGATCGAGGTTAGGAGAGTAGATACAGAGGACGACAGCGCGGATCCACTCACAAAGGCCATTTTCCCAGTAGAGACTTTTATGGGATGGTTGAGTATGAGATACTTCAACCGCAGCTAATTGTTGGGTATGCGATACCACAACAGATGGCCCTAGTGCAAGTGGGAGATTGTTAGTTATATGTATGCCCTAGAGGCCATTACTGTACATACGATGTATATTGTAATGGATGCTTGGACATATATAGGGAGGACTTTCTTGCTCGACATGATAGTATGCTATCTGGTTGTACTTTATCTTAACATGTACTCTGATTGTCTCTATATTACATGTTGATAAAGCCCTTAGGATATGTACTCAACTACTAGGACTATGATGAGATCATACTAGTGGGGCCACGGTAGTCGACGAGTGCATCCTATAACTGTTCCTAGTCGAGGGTGTATCGAGACAGGGCATCGATGCACCAGAGTAGACTAGCGTATACACATCTTGACCCATATGATGGGCGATGGATGATCCCATATCCATCGTTGTTTGACATCAAGGATGGTGTACGGGTGCTCAGTGGATATTGGGTACACTGGACGGACTCACCGAGAACTCCCAGATGGTATTATACCTCACGTCAGATGGCAGTTCTCCTGTGACACTGGTACAGAGTAGTCTGTTGACCCGAGATCGTCATAGAGTCTTGTGTGATTCCCACTGTGCTTTGATTTCCATCATACCACGTCCAAGAGGGAGTGCAAAAAGGTGAATTTTGGGTACAGTCCCGAATCACATGGAGGCAATGAGCGATAGGAGGGGATTCGTCTCTCCCGGTATAGGGAGTTGATGTTGCGCTGTGTTTGATTGGCTATAACCGGAAATCCCTGGCCAGGGTTGCTGAGATTTACTGGTAAGTGTTATCAGTAGTTTCTCGAACTGTTATAGACCTCATATCGACACGACTTATCGAGCTACTGGGGTCTGACGTTTTCCACCCCTAGGCGAGATATGCGACATATCAGACGACAAGACCGGACTGTACGGGAGTGTTACTGTTTGGATTCACAGGAGAATGTACAGGCTTGCTTGTTGATCTTCTGAGCGTTCAATACCTGGGTAGCTGTTACGTTTAGCTGACCGCTTGCAGCTTGTGGGTGTTTGATATGATCATCACTTACTGCCGGCGTATTGACGATTCTTTAGAGTCCTACACAGAGGTTTCTTGGCTCAGGCAAAACGGAGTAGAAGTATATATGTGATATGTGCGGGACCGAGGATAATGCGATATGAGATACCGTATTCTATTCTCGCGATATATAATATCAGCCGGGTCATCGGATCAAGTGTTGATTCGATGAATCGGTACGGATAAATATTAGTCGGTTATATGCGATATAGCCGGATTGTCGGATCAAGTGTTGATTCGATAATTTAATGTATAATAATATATATGATATATTAAATTGCATTAACTAATATTAGCTCACTAAAAGATTCTTTTTCTCACTCGGGTAATACATTGATATATATGCGATATATGTTAATTGTATTATTTTATTTGGTTACAATAAATATTATATATATGATATATAATATTATAACATGATATGGTAACTAATGCAACATGCTTTGTAAGGATTAATCAAGATTAGGGTTTGATTTGGGTTAATGACTTCTAGTAGATTCTAGAAGGTTTTCTTTTTGTTTTGGAAAAGATATTTTCAAGTGACTCATTCTTAACCTAACCCAAACCCTAGCCTTGGTTAATTCTCTACAAAGGTTAAGTTAACCATGGTTGCATTATTGATCATTATCTCCTTTGCATTATTCATCACAAAAGGATTCTTATCATATTCTTCATCTTCTTCCTTCTTCTTTCTTCATGAAAAAAGCTTACTAGTTTTTTTCAAGTGATGAATAAATGTGAGAAAAAGATAAATAAAGAGAGCAAAAATCCTACTTCATCATCCTCATCTTCCCTTGCCCTTTAGATGAGAGTGTTCACTCAATTTTATTGAGTGTTAGCTTGTGTTAACGAAACTTCAAGGTAGATCATCTTTGTATCGAAGATCGGAAGCAAGACTGCATCTTTCTCTTCGTGGAACCTCTCGAGAGTCTGGAGCACGATGATCGCACTGAAGGGACCTCAACACGGAGCATATGAAGTGAAGGACCGGATCTACAAAGGTTGTAATCCCTCTCACTTAGTATTAAAGCGTTTAGCATGCTAGTTTTCGCCTAAACTCTAGTTTAAAGATCCGGCTTCGGGTTGTTCGGCACGGCTAATTTTTAAATCGGGCATGGTTGATGCCTCGTGGAACCTTGTGAGCGTGCCTAGAAACCCTACAGAGGCAAGTGCTTGGTTTTACACCGGATGATCGGGCCATTGTTAGCGCTGCCAGTTGAGAGAGGAATGTTGAGGTACAGCATACCTCCGAGATTATGGTGTCGCCTACTGTGCAGACAGATGGACCAGCTGTTGCTGAGATTGATAGGATGTCGCTTCCGGAGCTTATGAGCTGAGATCGCCGGAGCTTCCAGGCAGATATGAGACAGTTGATAGCTAGTCTACCCCGATTTGAGAGACGAAGGTGATTCGTCCGATTTATGCGCCGTAGCAGGCCCAGTTGAGTTGAAGATTTCCAGTGTGGAGTGTCTTACTTAGATCTAGAGCAGACCGATTTAGAGATGGCCGCCAATGTATCTCCTTTCCTAGAGGATTGAGGCGTTGTTCAGCATACGGATGAATGAGCTAGTTGCTGCTGCAAATGATGAGATATCGCCCAGATGACTGGAGCTACCGCAGCATGAGCATATACTTAGAGATATGTTGGTGAGTCGCTAGTCACCGAGGATGAATGACTATGACATGTGGTTCGTTCGCTTACCCCAATGCGAGGTCATCAGATAGATTGATTCTAGCTAGAGGCGACTTCACGCAGATTCGTTGAGAGTCGATTGAGACGATCGAATGTCAGGAACCCATTTCCAAGTTTAAAGTATTCGGAAAGACATGCAAGCGATTCTATGGACCCTCTAGAAGAATGAAACCCTAACTCGACATAATGACCGTGTGAAAGCATTTGAACCTTAGGGTTTACGGCAGTTCCGCGGCGCCATTAGTGAGGCTTGGGTTTTCCCTTCTACGGTTGGACCACCGATGCTGTGGCATGTACTCGATACTATTAAACTGCACCCAAGATGTTGAGCTCTTGGGGGATTCTGAGGTTTTGACAAATCGATCGGATGGTTCGGCATCTTTCGGATATTATGTGATGGGACACATTGCTTGGGAGACTCCAGATACGAGTGCCATTGGAGAGTAGTCCATGCAGTCGCGAGTAGAAGAGTCCGAATCAGTCGACATTGGAAAAAGTGGAGTAAAGAGTTTGCATGAGATTTCGACGAGATGGCGTTCCCCTCCGCTGACATCAGAGATGCGATACGTATGCGGAGGCGTAGTATATGGATATACTTTCCAGAAGGAGTTACAATGAGTATGCAGCCGTTCCGGAACAAGAATTAGCTTCAGTAAAGGACGATGACTTCCGGGAAATTCGGCAAAAATGAGATAAGAGGGGACCTGGACCCAGGAGTGGTCATATTGCGCACACCCAGCAGGCCAAAGTTCGGCATCAACGACGAGATAGTTGACCAGGTTCGGACAAAGGACCTCACCCAGACGCGTTGTGAGTTGATCGAGGGCGGACGAGTATTGAGTATTCCTCCGATGGTTGGGACGCGTTCCCGAGGACCTGTTCGGCCAGACATCTTCTACAGAGTGATGAAACTACAGAGTACGCGATTTCGAGTCCGTGCGAGAGACTTCGGATTGACCGTGGCCGAGAACAGTGCAGTGCGTAGATAGCATGGCATGACGTCATAGTGGGCGACGATAAAGATAAGTGGAACCAGAGGTTCGTGCGAGACACCGACGAACTGTCATTACTTTCTGTCGAGGCTAGAGACCTGATAGGCTTACAGAGGCATTGGGATACGGCTAGTTTCCGAGGAAATGTGTGTGGAACACGTAGATGTCCAGAAAATGAGAAAGGATTATGTAAGAGTACCAGCCTCCGTACAGATCGGCATAGGCAAGATCGGAAGAGACATTGAGCGGGATTCCTTCCAAGACACTGCTGTAATGATATTTACACCAAGGATAAGATGTGTCACGTGCATTCAGAGGACCAGAGGTCGGCGCCAGAGATGTACTGCCTTACGAGTAGTCATGAGGATTGATCGAGAGATGACTAGAGAGGTGCCAGAACGGAATCGTTTCCATTAGCACACCTGACAGAGCCGATGAGCCGATGGATTGCGAGATTGGTAATCCACAGGGAAGATAAGGAACCAGAGACAGAGGACGCCAGCCGCGAGTAAGAGGCAAGTAGATATCTTGCGCCGCTAGCGTTGGATGTACCGGCACCTTCTCGACTTCGAAGGAGGATATACCGACGGCGGTATTTATGATTTGTGATTTTGTGATTTGACTATCACGTATCCTTCACTTTGGATTTCGGTATTTTGGACGATCTATTCGCATGATTTAGTCTTGATGACTGAGTTTCATGGTATTTGTTTTCTTGCACCATGGTTGCACCTACCGGGTATGTATATCTTATGCATGGTTATTACACTTGAGATGTGCTTCTCACACCGTTGTGTTGATTTATGATTTGCGCACAGTTTTTGCACCTGATATCGTTTCGTGCCTTGGCTGCACCTGCTTATGACTTCATGGATTTCATATGGTTGATTTGATGTTGTGCATATGTCACGCACACGATTTGATTTTTGCACTCGGTATAGCTTATATGTGCTTGTAGTGCATTGATATGTGTTTTGTGCACGCAGTTGCACACGTTTATGATTTTCTTTACACCTGGGTACACTTGGTGTTGCCGCTTACGCATTTGAGTTATTGCTTGATATTTGTGCATGGGATGCACCAGTTCTATACTTCGTGCGATTGTCGCACGAGTTTTATGTTTCTTGCGTTTATCGCATCAGATTTATATTTTGTGCCTTTGTTGCACTGGATTTATATTTTGTGCACTACGGTTGCACCTGACTTCGATTTGATGTCATTCGATATGTCGATTTTGATTCTGATATTGATGATTAATTCTTGCACTCCGTGCTTTTGATTGGACTTACGCATGTTCGGCATTGCTATTGGATTTCGTGATTTCGTGCATGTTGAGTGCGCAGGGTTTAGATTTATTTCGTGCATGATGGATGCACTGATTTAGATTTTCGCATATCTTGGGCGCATGTTTTGAGATACGATTTTGGTGCACACCAGATGCACGGAATCGGGATTCTTCGTGCATGTCAGATGCACCTGATTTTGCTATCAGGCACACACGTTGCTTATGACAGATGTTTCTTCCACACCCGTTGCACCTAGATGTCATTTTGTGCCCATATATGGCACATATATGGATTTTGATTTCCATGCGCATTATACGCACGGGGTATTCTTATATACATTTTTGGGGATTGATTTCTTATGGAGCAGTACATTTTTCTGATATTTGATATTCGTTTTGTACTGAGCAGGACAAGTCAGAAGACAGTACCTGGATATATTTTTGCTTGCATTGATAGTTATCGAAGGGATTTCCAAAAAGCGAGCTATAGTCTCAGTATATATATACCAACATGTTCGATATGACACGAAACGTTTTAAAAACAAGGAAACCCTTCTAAATTGTTTTCAAAACGGCGGAACGTACATAGTAAACAAAAGATATATACATATATGCTTATTTTCTTATGAAAAATGTCCGCCACTGTGCAGTGTTATGCACATCGTACAGCGACTTAAAATGGTTTGGCATGCATTTACATCAGCTATTCACATGTATAGATTGGATGTCTACATGTATAGTTCTGATCTGTATCATATTGGTTTTGTATTGGATTTGATATTTGTGTCTTTACCATAACTCCGATGATTGCGAGATGCTTGACGGAGTTTTGCTTTTGAGTTATCTGCTCATTACTCATGCGCATGTATTGCGCTATGATGTTCTATATTGTAGGGTGTTTTTCGTCACCCCATTGAGATGGGAATACGCGCGCGCTTGTCAGGCGTACTACAGATTCCCCCTGCCTAGGGTAGGCCGGGGTTTATTGATTGTGGGGATCCGAATCTCCGGTAGCCGCGGACTAAGCTGCCGTTAATTACGCTCGCCTTTGGGGTGAGGGAACCTCCGATTAACGGGTTAAACTGGTCATGCAAACTCAATGTGCAGTGTACGTGTGTTGTGTTTTGAAAGGGGGGTTTGGATATATCGGGAGCCACGCAGAGTTTTTACGGGGGTCCCGCTACCCGGATAGCGGACTGGGGGTCAAGGGGGCTAGCAGCCCCCTTGCGGGGTGCGGGACAGCGCCCCGTTAGAAATTTTTTCTAACAGGGACAGTGTCGTGGAGCACGTGTGTGTGCAAATATGTATACATATGTATATATATATGTATATATGTATATATGTATATATATAAAAGAAAGAAAGGGGGAAAAGGCATCCAAAGGATGTGTGGGGGCAGCACCTTGGGCGCTGTGCGCCTAGGTGCTGTGCGCTCAGGTGCTAGAGTGCCACGTGTCGGCACATGGGCGCTCTGCGCTTGAGCACTGGGCGCTTGAGCGCAAGCTCGCCACGTGTCGGCACGTAGGCGCTTTGTGCTGGAGCGCAAGCGCGCCACGTGTCGGCACGGGGGAGACTTGCGCTTGCGCTTGAACGCAAGCGCGCCACGTGTCGGCACCGGGGCGACTTGCGCTCAGGCGCTTGCGCTTTAGCGTAAGCGCACCACGTGTCGGCACATGGGAGACTTGCGCTCGGGCGCTTGCGCTTGAGCGCAAGCGCGCCACGTGTCGGCACGCGGGCGCTCTGCACTTGAGCGCCGGCGAGAAAAAGTGGCTTTTAGCCTAAGAAACAGAAGCTATGCTTCAGAAAGGAAATATTTGTTATGTATATATGTATGGAGTTAAACTCCTAGGATGTTTTGATGCTGATGAAGGGGGTTCTTCTTCTTCCTTCTGTTGTTTGGCCGGATCTTGAATATCAAGAAGTAGGAGATTTTAAAAAACACTCCTTTTTGAGATCTGATGGGAGATCTGAGTTCCCCTTTGTGGGTTTTGTGGTGGAAAACTACTTAGTTTTGGAAAAGAAAGAGTAAAAATCTTGATTTAATTCAAAAGAATTGAGAAGATTTAGAACCTTGGAGAAGGAGTAGGAGGCACAAAGAACCCTAGTTTTTAGGGGAATGGAAAAGTGTTATTTTTTTATTCATCATGTTGCCTTTTATAGGCTTACATATTTGCATATAGCCCCTTGGGCTTCACAAAAATGGCATTTTGCCTATCCCATGGCTCATGTGCCATTTCATTTTTGCACATAAGCCATTGGCTTACAAAAATTTGGCTTTCTGCCCGTTTTGTATACATTCATGTATAAAAAAATTACGTAAGAATTATTTATTACATGGTCTATATTTTGGCATAGAGGAGGCTGGCCGCGGGCTCGACTTGGGCATGGACCCGCTTGACCTGAGCTTGGGCCCACCTAGCTTGGGGGTTGACCTTGACTTTGACTCGGTCAACCGGGGTGTAAATTTTTACCCCAACATATGTATTGATGATTCAGAGCCCCGACGACATGGAATTCGTATCGAAATGTTTTAGTATTTGGGGGTTTGAATTTAAATTCGGGGACCGAATTTCTTTAAGTGGGGTAGATTGTAACATTTCCAAATAATCAAATATTATTTTTGGGAATTTTTATAATTTAATATTATTTTAATGAATATTTTAATATTTCGGTATAATTAAATACAAATAAATAGGGAAAAATTATGGAAAATTCTAAAATAGGGTATTTTATGGAATCATGCCAATTTTAAGTTTTTATGATTAGATATGTGCTAATTTAGTGCTAATCGCGATTAAAAATCGCTAATCGGATTTTTAGCAAATTTTGTGCAAAACATGCACATATCTTTTTCTACACTTGTGTTACATTTTTCTTACCATGGTTGTTCATTTGGGTTCACTATTTGAGTGAGAAGGAAATTGAGGGAAAAGAAAATGGGAAAGTAATATAATATGAGGGTTGGTGAGAGAGAGAGAGGTATGAGTTATTTTGACTAAAGACTTGGCCATTCTCTTCATTCTTTCCCTCATTTCTCTCCCTCTTTCTCCATTGCTGCTGCTGCTGTTGCTCCTCATTTCTCCCGCTTTCCAAGACTCCAAAACACAACAAAAATCACTCCAAAACCCCATCTTCCCTTCACTAAAAAGGTGCACGAGCTCGAGAGGATCGCATTGGACTAAGAAAGAGAGGATTTTGAGGACCTTGAGCAACTCAAGAATTTTCTTGAGTTGCCAAGGGAGGTAATTTATGCACCCCTAGTTTAGTATTTCAATTCTTACTGCGTTCATACTAGTTTCATGTCGATACGGTGTAGTTTTGATGGTCTTTGGGAATTCAAGTTAGGGTTTAGGGTTAGACCTGAAATCAAAAGCGAAATTGAGGCTTGTGGTGACCTTAGAACCCCTGGTGTAATGCTAGATTGGACCCAAACCTGAACTAGAAACCAGAATACGGATTTATGGAACCGATATCGGAAAAATTGTGAAATCTGTTGCTTTTTTTGGGAATCTGCTATCACCCGAGACATCCTAACATAAAATTGATTGGACAGTGACATGAGCAGGCACCCTAGAACCACCACACAAAATCCCAGCCCCCAACTCCTTTTCCAGGCCGCAGATTTAATCTGTTTGGCCGCAATTTGTGGCCTGGGTCCCACCATTTTGTCTCGTGTTTGTTCTGTAGCTCCTACATGTATATTTTAGGCCCCTGGCATGTTTAGATTTGTCTAATTTGACCTACGGAGAAATCTGGAGCCTATTTCCCAAGTTACTGTTTTGGATTCATGTTTCGTATTCCGTATTTTATGATTCTGGATTTGAGTATCCGTGTTTTACCTCGATCACTTGACGTTTGCACGACGGGATCGAGGGTCGTTTAATGGTTTTGAAGGTGTTGTCCATAAGTTCTAACCTATAGGCCATAGTGTATCGTTTCAGGTTTCGTATTCCGTTTAGCTTGAATTGGTTTTGATACGCATTTACGATACGTTGATGTGTAGGTACCCCATGATGACTTCGGGACGACCAGCAAGAGCGTGGCGACGTCGACAAATGAAGACGCAAGGTGAGTAGATTTATATCTACGGGGAGAAGTCGAGTAGATGGCGTATAGCACCCCCGCAGTCCGTGGTGATGTATACGAATACGTATACACACGTATATTTATTATGTGTTGTTTAAGTTTATTGATGGAAATAATGGATTATTGATTATAAGGACATATTGGTTTAGTATAGTGCGAAACCCTAGAGTAGTGGTTGCACCCACACATACACGTACACATATACTTGCATACATTCTTTCTTTTATCTGCGCGCACATGGAGGTGTGTATATCTACACATGGGTATTGGACTATGTGTTCATATACGGGATTTGAGGATGATACGTGGGATTGAGATGAGTCGATGAGGTTTGATTGAGGCCGTGAGATTCGGCGATATGACAGAGTTCCTATTTGAGACGTGACATGATGGTTTTAGCGGGCCTTTGGGCATGTGTTTTACCCCGCATTCATATTTATATAGACGGTATCGATGGTACTCGACTTAGACTTGTACCCTAGATTATGTGATATGATGGTAGTGATACCTGATGTGTGATGAGATGAATGTGATACTGACCCGTACACAGCTATTAGGATGCCGTACGACGATTTACCGTACGAGCTTTTTATTGATGTTAGATCCGCACTCATGACTCGAGGATGTTATATGATATACCGTAGCGTACGTGATACTATTGAGGCGAGATCACCGACTATTGTATACATTTATATGTATATCGTCTCAGATTTAGGTGGTTTCCATACCCCTGCCGATTGACTTCATAGTTGGGTCCGTAGTTCGCATAGTAGGCGTTAGACTAGACCCGAGTCATACCTATTTCAAAACTAACGAATCGGGGATATTTTAAAGATAGGCAAAAGGGATTCTACGGATATTTTCAAATGTAGCATCTGTTCTTAAAAGACCGTAGCCCTTATTTCACCAAAAATCCCGATTCGTCTTATTTCAAAAGGCAAGGCTGCATGATATAGTTATTGAGGTAGATTCTTTACTGTTGCATTGATTATTCGATTGCGCATATTCATATTATTTGCATCGCATTACTTGTGCTTATTGCTATATTACCATCATGCTGTTAGGACACCAGCACCATTATCGATGATGCGTATGTTCCACGTACACTATTTGCCGGCTCACACACATCATCATCGATAATTGCCATGCCACTACACTGTAGTACTGTTGCATTCCTGATATGATCCTTGCATGGCACATTGTACACTTATACCTATACACATACATAGATGATTCTGACTTGATTAGAGATTTGAGGACCGCAAGATATTCTTTAAAACCGATTCATTTTAAAAAGGAGCGGTTTCCCTCGACATATGCACATTACTATTCCATGTTGCATGACTTGCTGATATGCTTACTTTCTTTACATGTCGCATACATCATGTTTGATTATACGCATTGAGATATGTTGTTTCCATGATATTTCTGGATTTGGGAACCGTAGGTATTTCAAAAAGAGAATATGTAATTGTTTTGAAAACCCGGTTACCCTTGTTATGATATTTCAGTGCGTCCACCATGTGTTTTCTCGGTGCTGAGAGCGACATGTGAAACCCGATTCGAGGAGGCAGATGAGGCCGATTGCGGGTACATGGTGGACCCGGTATGGTACCCCGGGGCGGAACGGTTTCGCTGTGTAGTAAACGGTGAGCCTGACAGAGGGACTACTACCTACCGGTGATTGTTTAGACCAGGCGGTTATCTGGAGGATACCGACCAGAGTCGATAGATGGATATAGGCGTACTGCTGGGGCCGAGGGCCGATTCCGCAGACGGAGCCCGTAGGCTGATCCGGACCGACGGAGTCCGATATATGAGGATTTACGTGCCGATGCTGGGCACAGTTTTTATGATGTTTTTGAGTGTCGATGCTGGACACTCCGGTTCCATGATTTTTTTGACGTGTCGCGAGGGATACTGGTGGTTTATATCCTCATATTTCCATGCATATGCTGATGATATTTACATGCATGATGGTTATTGTCATTGGGTGACGAGTGGACGGGATCCACGTACATGCTGATTTGATTACATTGATCATACCTCATATTTATGATATGCTATTACCTGAGGCACTGGTATGAGCCCTTGGCACTATACTCATATATAGAGATTACATTGCCACTTTAGTATGCTTGAGACTTATTTATATTGAGGTTTATTTATCTGATCGTATTGGCCTAGGATGGGTCATACATTCGATCTCTGCTTGTAGATAATTTATATTCACGAGTTGGCAACTCAGCCCCGTTGTGCCACAGTTCTTGCTGGTCTCGCCGTACAGGTTCCATAGCGGCTTTTCTGGCACATTGCTTCCATACGGGTGACTTGCTTTGGTAGGTGGGTTCTTTTGCATCAGAACCACCATTGTACACGTATTATTCATTGTATCTAGAAATTCCATCAACCAAAAACTTGTATATTGTTTCAGACTTAGAAATCAGTTATGTATTAGTTCGACCTTAGAGTCGCGCGTAGTAGTATTATGGTTTTCATGTTATTTTGAGTTTCTTTCTGAGTTTGATCCTCGCCTTTCGGTGTTGTATATTATTATTTCTTGCGTGGTTGTGACCGTCGATTGACGAAGAGCTAGCTCCCGCTTGGGGATGCCTTTTATCATTTATTTATATATTTCTTGTGTACCCCGTTCGGGGCCAGTTTTTACAAAGGAACTCTGCCGAAATTTTCAGAAAGGACGATACATTTTAAAAATGCATATTCGGCTTAGTTATTTAAAACCTTGACTTCAAACATGTTTTTCTTCATTTCTTTAAACCAGTTTTCTATATTTACTCTTAAAATGGTTTTAGATTTCTGGGCTTTTGGCTTACTTGGATCAGATGGAGTCCTATAGACTTCATATGGTTCAAGAGCCAGTCACGTGCTCTTTCGGGTCGTGACAATAGAGGATGGATCTGTTAAGAAGGTAGTAGGGTATGATGTCCTGTTATTTGGATGACATACACGGAGTAGGAAGTGAAATTCCTATACTACGGTCGGTTATACTTTGGTTGTCACACAGTGGTTTCTCCACATAAGGATATAGATATAATATCAGACATTTTGGTCACTTGATCTATGGTTTTAGATCTAGATTTGGGAAGTGTCCCAATCTGGGTACTTAGACAGCATTCTAAAAGTGTTTTAAAATGGACGACTCCTGGCACGGTAGTATACCTGCAGGTGATGGAGTCACCCTCTCTAAAGGTGTCTTACAGACTAAAGGGGAGAGGGATGTGCATGATTGGCAGATGTCAAGTACCACACCAGATGTTGTTTTTGCAGTAGATGCAATAAGTTGATATTAATCCTATCCTGGAGAAACGATCGGAAGCATTTTTAGAACATAAGTGGATGTTCTAGGGATTTGATAACGGCTGCCTCCTTTAGGAGACGGTTATCATTCCAGGCTTCCAAAGTGACCTGGATGACAGAGTGGCTGTCAGAGTTATAGTTTTCCCTCTGACGAGGGACGGTATTTTGGACAGGTGGTCCAAGCGGATACTGAGGGATGCATGGTACAGGATACTGATTAAGTTCAGTCGACGATAAAGTCTAAGAAGTTTGGATTTGGAGTTCATTTATGAACTAGGTCCCATCAGATATCCAGACTTATTCTAAGACAGGTATTGCTCATTTCGGGAGATGGCTTTCTCCGCGAACTTGAGATAAAGAGAGTTATAGAAAGAAACATCAGAGCAGATCCACTCACTGAGGCTATTCCTCGAACGCAATAGTTTCGCAAACGGGCTTTGTGAGACTGATTAGTAGAGGAGTTGGGTGTTCGGTATCACACGGGCTGTGAGCATGCGACATCGCAATAATTAGCCTTGAGTGCAAGTGGGAGATTGTTGGAGATAGTGTCCTCAGAGTCAATTATTGGATCACAGGCACGTGATTGCAATGATTGAGGGTGGACCTATACTGGTAGGACAGTCTTACTCAAGATGATAGTATGCTATCTGGTTTATCATTATCATCGTGTACTGTTTGAGGTGACATTACTGATCACTATTACATGTTGATAGAGCCCTTAGGATTCTTGCTTGACTACCAGCAGTATGAGGGCGATCATATACGTGGGAGCTGGGGTCTATAAGCAAATCCTTAAAAGGTCCCTAGTCGTGGGAGTTTCGAGACAAGGCATCGATACTCCAGAGTAGACTAGTGTATACAGTCGAGACCCCGACGAGGGGCGGTGGCCGGTCTCACAAGCCACTGGTGTCAGTTGGTTCACCTAAGATGTATACAGGTGCTCATTGGGTTATGAGTACACCAGACAGGACTCGCCGGGAACATGTTAGTTGGAATTATACCTGATGTCAGATAGCAGTTCCCTGGTGACATGTGTACAGGCTAGTTCATTGACCTGAGATCGTCATTTGTCTCGTGTGAGTTCCCGCTGTGCTTTGATTACTACCCTACCACAGCTCAAAGGAGTCGTGCAAACAGGTTTTAGTTGGGTACAGTCCCAAGCCATATGGAGGCAGTGAGCAGATCTGCAGGGGTTCGTCTCTCCCGGTATTGGGGGTGAGGTCGCGCTGTGTCTAGGAGAGCCAGTACACGAATGTCCTTGGCCAAGGCAGGAGATTTACTGGTAGGTATTCCAGTAATATCTCAGGGTGTTCTGGGCTACACTCTGACACGACTTGTACCGCTTTTGGGGGTCTGACTTTTACCAACCCCCTAGACCCGCCATGCGATGCTCATAGACGAACGGACCGGACTGTACGGATATTGTCACTGACAGGCTCAGTAGGGTGTCAGGATGAGTTCGCTCATCAACGTCCCTTTCGGTCAATACCTGGTAGCCCGTTACGTATGGCTAATACCTATGACGTGCTTGTGGTTAAATCAACAGCCAAAGTGTTGACGAGTCTTTAGAGTCCCCCACAGACCGTTTCTCAAGTTTCGGGCGAAACGCTGTAGAGGCCGTATGGATATATGGCAGGGTTCGATCATATACATGCGGTATTGCACGGATCATGATCGGACGGATAATACTAGCGGGCTTTGGTTTAAGCCGGATCCTAGTATTGTACAGTGTAGATTTTGTCTCATTGCATTTGTATTCGGTCGGAATACAAATGCGGGTATGTATATACAGTCGCGGGGTTTTCCTGTAATTTATTACGGGATCAGTTTTTTGAAGTTGTCAGTTTGCATTCCGTTTCGGCCAGTTTTCCTTTGTTCCTTCACGGCCGGATTTTTGTGGTGGGAGGGGCTAATTTGCATATTTGCAAATTAGCATTGTGGAGGGGGTTTCTTGTAAATGGATGATTATGATGGTTCAAGCATC
Source organism: Agapanthus africanus (assembly GCA_030015575.1). Taxonomy (NCBI): domain Eukaryota; kingdom Viridiplantae; phylum Streptophyta; class Magnoliopsida; order Asparagales; family Amaryllidaceae; genus Agapanthus; species Agapanthus africanus. Next base: position 261,642,920 of record JASDDO010000014.1, read on the forward strand.
TTTTCTTTCTCCCTCATCATATCCTTCGCATTTATGGTGATGAGTTTTGAAAGGATGGGATTAGAAATAGAAGTGACATTATTATCATCACATTTGTTATGATCACCTCTTGCTTTTACTACTCTCACCTCCCTTCATTGCTTTTGCTCTCTCCTCTTCATTCTTATGATGAGGACGGCCACATTCTTGTGGGGATGGGAGAGATTCATTTTTGGTGTGAGAAATATTTTGGCATCTCATTTTCATTCATGTTAAAAAGAGAGTCTCACTTCAAAGTTCATTTCCACCTTCACTTCCTCATGGCAACTTCATAACCCTTTGAGACATAGCCTACTACACTTAGCCTACAGTATTCTTGGACACGTCGACTCGCCAACTTCGTGCCCGAGTTGCCTCGGTCCAGAGGTGGGATCTCGTAAAAGAACCCGGCGATGTGGTGCCCTTTCTGACGAGGAGATGAAGAACGGAGATTCTGCGAGGAGATCGGGATGGAGGCCGAAGACCGTAGGACACGGATCGCTCGGTATAGCTTTCTTCCCATTTTCTAGTTTGCTAGCATTAGGTTAATGGCCCGATCCGGGTTTTTAGTACGCGGTAGCGCCGGTTTTTAAAGTTAAAGAAAAGTTTCGTTTCCTCATTTTGGCCTCGGACAGACGGCCGGGGCACTGCCGTGCACTTACACATACTACCATTTTTAGCAAGACTGTCAATACAACTGTGAATATCCCAAGCTTCCATTAAGTAATATACAAACTAGTATGATACAGTAATGGCCTCTAGGGCATAAACACTAACAAGCACCTCTCTCCCTCCTCCACTTCAAGCCTCAAAACACCCCCAAAACAAACCCAAAAGTCCATCTCCATTTCACAAAAAACATACACAAGCTCACAAGCTACACTTTGGATAAAGAAAAATTTGATTTTGGTGCTCTAGGGGATTCATGAGTGCCAAATGAGGTAATCCCTTCACACTTAGTGTAGTTTTTCTTTCACTTTAACCCATATATGTGTTTAGTTGTGATTTTGTGCGATTTAGTGAACATTGAAATTTCCTAGAAGAGGTTATATGGGATTTTGAGTTGTGTTAGTGCTAATAAGCCTTAGTGGTGACCCTAAACCCCCCTCTGATGTTAGAAACCTAGGCCAGCTCGAAACAAACCCAAATACTGAAAACAGAAAACTTCCATGTCGGTTTGTGAGGTAATAGAGGGTGCAGGGAAATCTGGGATGACCTGGGAATTTTACGAGAAAAATAAACAACTCTAGTGACAAAATTAAGACCACAGGAGACCCCCTACAAGTTCGACACCCCAACTCCCCTATGAAACCGATCCGGCCGGATTTTTGCTAGGTGTGGCCGTCCACTTGGTTGAATTTGGGGTTCTGATTTCTTCAGTAGGTCATATACAGCCTATATATCACCCTAGTGTTGTTTGCTTACCTTGTTTTCCTTGAACTAAAATCTGGAGCATGTTTTCAAGGTTGCTGCCTTATGTTTTGTGATGTTTTTGAATCTAAGTTTTGGTATTTGGTTTTGTATTCGATCACTTGGCGTTTGTACGTCTATATCGAGGGTTATTTGGTTGAATTGCGAGATGTAGACCATAGGTTTTGACCTATGGGTGATTCGTGTGACATTTTGGTTTTCACATGTGATTTTGTTTACGATGCTATATATGATATATAGGTACCCCCATGAGGACTTCGAGACGACGAGGATGAGCATAGCGTCATCGACTCCAAAAAGCAAAGTTCAAGGTGAGTAGATTTATATCTACGGGGGAAGTCGGGTGGATGGCGTATAGCACCCCCACAATGTCATAAGAAATGATATGATGTGATATAAGTATACTTAGATGTGTTATTGAGGGATATAAACACTTAGCAAGAAAAGCTTTAGGAGATCATGGGTTAATGTTAGCGAGAATTGAGGAAAGTGGTTTCGTTGGTTTCTTAGTCGCGAACCCTAGAGTGAGGCTGTTACCCATACACATGCACGCACGGGATATGGTTTTGGGTGTACATGTTATATGTATGTGGATAGATATGGATGCTTGGGTTTATATATATACATATACGGGTACACGGATGATAGACGAAAGTATATGGTACTTGGAGATGAGTCGATGTGATTGGGCTTGATGCCGTGAGATCGGTGATATGATTTGGTTCGTATTAGGAGATACGACATGATATTATAGCGGATCTTTAGGCGAGGTGTTTCAGACACACGCACATATATTGTTGATGGTATCAGCTTGTGATCTGTACCCTAGTTCATGACATATGAAGATAAGGATACCGGATCAGTAATGAGATAAATATAATATTTGACCCGTACCCAGATTTGGGATGCCGTACGATATATTTACCGTACGAGATATCGTTATGATGTTAGATCTGCACTTTTGACTCGAGGATGTCATATATATATATATATATATATATATATATTGTATCGTACGTTATACTAATGAGGCGAGTTCACCGACTACTAGGTATATATATAGATCGACTCAGACTTAGGTGGATTTCCTTACCCTTTTGACTGGGCTCGAGTCATACTAGTTTTCAAAAGTGGAGAATTGTGAGTAATTTAAATACCAAACTGTAAGACTCGTATTTTGGGTAGGTATATTTTTCAGTGTTGGTGTTACTACATCACTTTCTGTATATTCATGATGTTTCATCGCATTGCATGCTTGTACATATGTTATCTGTAATTATTAGGAAACCTTGCTGTCAGGACACCAGCACCATTACCGATGATGCGTATGTTCCACGTACACTTGCTTGCCGGCTCACACACATCATCATCGGTAATTGCAATGTCACGTACACTTTAGAGAATATTATTTCATTGACATAGCTTGCTAGCTGATAGTTGCAATATGTTATCGCTTTCATATGCTAGTTTAACTATTGCACTCATTGCATGATATCAGATGCATTCATATATTCATTGGTTATGCGGTATTATGGAGATTTATGCCGGTTTTCACTATTTATTGATATGGTGATTTGATAATTTCGGAATTTTCTTGAGATTTTCTAGATTTGGAAACCGCATGTGAATGTTTATTAAACTAATGAATTGTTTTAAAGAGAAAGATGCGATTTTCTTTGATATGATGAGTATTGTCCACCATGATGTTTTCTCAGTTCTGAGATGGTTTTCGAGGCCCAATTCGAGGAGTTGGATGAGTCGTCTACGGGTACATGACGGACCCGGTATGGTACCCCGGGGCAAGAAGCTCGAGTTGTAGACGATCAGCCCGGAAGGGGCAGACTGCCTACCGGTGATTGTCTGGCGCGACGGATATCCGGAGGATGCCGTTCATGGTCGTGTGATTGATGATATGGGCCGATCCGAACTGACGGAGCCCGATGTATTGAGATATTGAGATATTGAGATTTGAGATACTGAGATATTGAGATTTGATGATACAGGCCAGTCCGGATAGCCGGAGCCTGAAATATTGAGATATTGAGATTTATGTTATTTGTCGATGCGTGACACTGATTTCTCTGTTGATTTCATTGATGATACTCGATTTATATACATACAGAAATCTCATTAAATAAAGGAAACAGTTGTCTCATTCCTGATGTATTCTGTTTCCATTAGTAATGCATTCATACATCATATATCTGATATGTTGCTATCTGAGGCACTGACACGAGCACGTGGTATTGCACTTATGTGTAGATGGATCAGGATATTTATTTAAGGATATTACTTAATATGACCTAGGATAGCGTCATACATGTGATTTCTGCTTTGTGATATTTTCTACTCACGAGTTGGCAACTCATCCCCGTTGTGCCACAGTTTCTTGCAGGTTTTGCCGTACAGGTTTCTTGATGGCTTGCTGGCTCATTACTTTCATTTCGGGTGATTGCTTTGGTAGGTGGGTTCACTTGTATCGTGATCACCATTGTACATTTGTTATTTCAGTTGTATCTAGTTAACTCCATCAACCAGACTTGTATATTTGATTGAACTAGAAGACCAATGTTTATTCTTTTGACATTAGAGTTGCGCTTGTATTATTATGGTTTTCTGGTTGATATGGGCTTTCTTTTGAGTTTTTATCCTCGCCCTTCAGCGTTGTATATTATATTACTTGCGTGGTTTTGTCCCCCCTTTTGGTGAAGAGGTAGCTCCCACTTAGGGATGCCTTATTCATTATATATGCTTTATCAGGTTTGTACCCGTTTGGGGTCAGTATTTACAAAGGAAATTCTGCCGAAATTTTCAGAAAAGACTTAAGATTTTAAAAATGCATACCTGGGCTTATGTTGTTAAACTTCTAGCTTTAAACTTTGTTATACCTTCACTCTGCTGCTTTACTTAGTTTTGATTTCTGGGTTTTGGCTTACTTAGATTATGTATGCCTCGAGATGTTTCGTAATTTAGGTGCCTGTCATGTTCCGTACTTTTCAGGTCATGACAGGGCTTTATAAACATGTATCAAAAAGACAGTAAATTCAAACAAGTGAACATGTTAAGATAAAGAGCAACCAGATAGGTTACAATCATGTCGAGCAAGAAAGTCCTCTGTATATATATGTCCAAGAATTTACTATAATATACAATAATGGCCTCTAGGGCATACATATTCCTAACAATCTCCCACTTTCACTAAGGCCAATTATCGGCGTATCTCATACCCAACATCTCAAAAAGTCGCTCAAATTGCGCCAGTGGAAGGGCCTCGGTAAGTGGATCCGCGGTATTGTTCTTCGTGTCTACTCTCCGAAGCTCGATCTCGCGGCGATCAACTATCTCCCGGATCAGGTGATATCATCTCAGGATATGTCTGGAATGTTGATGGGATCTGGGTTCCTTGGCTAATGCCATAGCCACATTATTATCACAATACAAGGGTATTGAATCAATAATGGTTGGAACCACACCTAGCTCTGAGATGAACCTCCGCATCTAGACAGCTTCCTTGGCAGTATCATTTGCAGCATTGCACTCAGCTTCCATCGTTGAGTCTGCAACGGTGTCCTGTTTGGAACTTTTCCAACAAACCGCCCCTCCATTGAGGGTAAATATAAAACCCAAGATAGACTTGGTGTCATCTTTGTCACCCCGGAAGCTTGAATCGGTAAAGGCCTCCATTTAGAGATCCCCGTTACCATACACCAAGAACATTTCTTTAGTCCTTCGTAAGTACTTAAGAATGTTCTTCACAGGTCCAGTGTTTCTCCCCTAAATTGGATTGATACCTACTTACTACACTCAGTGTGTAAGCTACATCTGGTCGAGTACATTACATCGCATACATGATAGACCCTACTGCGGAAGCGTAGAGTATAACACTCATGCGAGCCCTCTCTTCATCAGACTTTGGACAGAAGTCTTTGGAGAGGGTGATTCCGTGATAAGCGGGTAAATTACCTCGCTTGGAATCTTCTATACTAAACCTCTTTAGTATGGTGTCTACGTATCTAGATTGGGACAATCCCAACATTCTCTTAGATCTCTCTCTTTAGATCTTAATGTTAGTTATGTATATGCCCTAAAGGCCATTGTTGTACATATGATGTATATTATAATGGATGCATGGATATATAGAGAGAGGATTTTCTTGCTCGACATGATAGTATGCTATCTGGTTTAACTTTGTCTAAACATATTGACTTGTATTAGTTTACTGTCTTGCTCTCACATGTTGATAAAGCCCTTAGGATTTGTACTCGACTGCTAGGACTATGATGAGATCATACTAGTGGGGCCATAGTAGTCCACGAGTACATCCTATAACTATTCCTAGTCGAGGGTGTATCGAGACAGGGCATCGATACTCCAGAGTAAACTTGCGTACACGCATCTTGACCCATATGATGGGCGATGGATGATATCCCATATCCATAGGTGTTGGACATTAAAGATGTTGTACGGGTGCTCAGTGGAGACTGGGTACACTGAACGGACTCGTCGAGAACTCCTGGATGGTATTATACCGATCGTCAGATAGCAGTTCTTCGGTGACACTGGTACAGGTTAGTCTGTAGACCCAAGATCGTCATAGAGTCTTATGTGATTCCCACTGTGCTTTGATTTCCACCTTACCATGTCCAAGTGAGCGTGCAAAACGGTGGCTTTTGGGTACAATCCCGAATCATATAGAGGCAATGAGAGATAGGAGGGGTTTCGTCTCTCCCGGTATTGGGAGTTGATGTTGGGCTGTGTTCGATTGGCTATAACTGGAAGTCCTTGGCCAGGGATGATATGGAGATTTACTGGTAAGAGTTATCAGTAGTTTCTCGACCCGTTATGAGCCTTACATCGACACGACTTATTGGTTACTGGGGTCTGACGTTTACCACCCCTAGACTGGATATGCGACATATCAGACGAAGAGACCGGACTGTATGGTTGTGTTACTGATTGGATTCACAGGAGAATGTACAGGCTTGCTTGTTGATCTTATGATCGTTCAATACATGGGTGGCTGTTACGTTTAGCTTACCGCTTGCAGCTTGTGGGTGTTTGATATGTTCATCACCTACTGCCGGCGTATTGACGATTCTTTAGAGTCCTACACAGAGGTTTCCTGGCTCAGGAAAAATGAAGTAGGGGCACATATGCGATATGTGCGGGACCGAGACTAATACGATATGTGATACCGTATTCTATTCTCGCAATATGTGATATCGGCCGGGTATATGTGACATAGCCGGGTCATCGAATCAAGTGTTGATTCGATGAATGGTACTTGTTATATTAGCCGGTTATATGTAATATAGCCGGGTTATCGGATCAAGTGTTGATTCGATAATTTAATGTATAATAATATGTGTGATATATTACATTACGTTAACTAATATAAGCTCGCTTTATTGATTCATTTTCTCACCAGATAATACATTGATATATATGCGATATATGTTAATTTTATTATTTTCTTTTGTTACATTATATATTATATATGTGATATATAATATTGTAACATGTTAGGGTTACAAATGCAACATGTTTGTTTAGTTTAAACCAAGTTAGGGTTTGGATTTGGGTTAGCTTTTGGGTTTGCTTTTGGATGAAGCTTTCATGAAGCTTTTCACTTTTGTCATCTAGCTTGATATTTTGTGTTGATATTAGAAAAAATGCAGATATTGGTTAACCCAACCCAAACCCTTAACCATAGTTTATTCTCTACATGAGTTAAAGCCTTCATTCTTAACTCATGGTTGCAATTGTAACCACAACAATTCATTATTCATTACAAAAGCTTTCTTCTTCTTCTTCTTCTTTCTTTGAAAAAGCTTTCTAGCTTTTTGAGTTGTGATGATTTAAAGTGAGAAATTGAAAACAAAAGAGAGCAAAATTCACACTTCATCATCCTCATCTATTCTAGCCACTTAGATTAGGGTGTTCACTTCACTAATACTTCATTAGAGAAGTGAGAGCTTGGGTTTGAGATTTTTCAAGGTAGATCATCTTTGAAAAGGAAGACTTCAAGTAAGCATGGATCATTCGACTTGTGGAGCCTCTCTAGAGTCCGGGAGTTCATGGATCGTGGAGAAGGGACTACTACTCAGAGCTTATGAAGCGAAGGAACGGACTATAAATGTTGTAATCCCTCTCTCTTAGATGTAAAATTGTTTACATGCAAGTTAACCCTAATTCTCTAGTTAAGATCTTGGTTAGGGTTTGTTTAGCACTCCAAAATTTTTAAAGTAGCATGAATGATGCTTTCCAAAACCTTCACAAGGTGCTATGCTAACCCAACACTTAATGCCTAGAATGCACGAGGTATCACCCAGGTCCTTCCTGGAGAACCTTTGTGATAGGAATAGTTTGACCGATTGGAGCATAGGAACGTTATTTCTTATCAAGAGAATGTCATCCACGTGCAATACGAGGAATGTGACTGTACCCCCTACAATCTTCTTATAAATGCAAGGTTCATATACATTTTTGATAAAATCAAACTTTTTGATTGTATCATCAAAGCAGATGTTCCAACTCCGTGATTCTTGCTTTAATTCATAAATGGATTTAGGCAACCTGCATGCTTTTGTCCTTCTCCTACTGTCAATGAAGCTTTCCGGCTGATCCATAAAAACGCATTATTCCAAATCACCATTTAGAAATGCAGTTTTAATGCCCATCTGCCAGATTTCATAGTCATAGTAAGCAGTAATAGCAAGTAGGATTCGAATGTATTTAAGCATTGCTTCTGGAGAAAAGGTCTCATCATAGTCCAATCCCGGTCTTTGACGAAATCCTTTCGATACAACTCTAGCTTTATAGGTCTCTACCCATCCATCTACACCAATCTTTTTTTAAAGATCCGTTTGCACCCTACGGGTTTTACTCTAAAAGGTGCAACTTCTAAAGTCCATTGGAGTGCATGGATTCCATTTCGGATCGCATGACATCCAGCCATTTCACTGAGTCACTACTCGTGATAGATTGCTAAACACTAGTAGGGTCATCATTATCCATGATGTAATCTTCTCTATCACCATCAATGAGGAAACCATAGTATCTCTCTGGTGGGCGAGAAGTCCTACTAGATTTACGGAGTGACTGAGGCTCGTTGGGTTCTATCGAAACTTCAGCTTCAACCAAATCGTCAGTAGTTGTTCGTGGCCCTGGAATTTCTTCCAGTTCTACCGTATTGCCAATAGTATCATTTATAAAAAAATTCATTTTCTAAAAATGTGGCATATTGAGAAACAAACACTCTTTGTTCTATCTTGTGCTAGAATAGATATCCATATGAATGTTTAGGATATCTCCATATGAATGTTTAGGATATCTTACAAATTTACACAAAACCGATCGTGTCTCGAGTTTATCTGGATTATGCTTTTTAACCAAACTAGGACAACCCCATATGCTAACTCGTTTAAGAGATGGTCTCTTCCCATACCATATCTCATATGGAGTGGTAGGCACGGATTTGGTCGGAACCTTATTTAATAGATATACAGCAGTCTTCAATGTATACCCCCAAAAAGAAAATGGCAACTCAACATCACTCATCATTGAGCATACCATATCTAATAGGGTACGATTCCTCCGCTCTAACACACCGTTGTGTTGTGGTGTGTACGGAGGAGTGAGCTGAGAGAGAATCCCATTCTCTTTTAGGAAATTTAGAAACTCTGTACTTAAGTACTCTCTTCCTCGATCTGATCGAAGTTTCTTGATACTCAATCCAGTTTATTTTTCTATTTCAATTTTATACTCCTTGAATTTTTCGAAAGCTTCAGACTTATGTTTCAGCAAGAACACATGTCCAAACCTTGAGAAATCATCAATAAAGGTTATGAAGTATGAATAACCGCTTCTTGCATGTGTAGACATTGGTCCATACATCACTATGTTTGAGGTCTAAGAGTTCAGTAGCTCTCTCTCCGTGTCTAGTAAATGTAGTTTTGGTCATTTTACCCTTGATACAGGACTGACAAGTCGCATAAGATTTATATTCTAACGGATTCAAATATTCATTTTTATGTAGCTTGGTTAGTTTTGTTTGGTTAATATGACCAAGTCTGCAATACCATATGAATGCTTCATTTATTTATGAAGTCTTTCTTTTGTTTGTGTGCTGGATATTGAAAACTGTGCGTTGATTTCAGGACGCAGATTTCATTATTTAGGGACCTTACCCAATTAACTGTTGATTTAGTTTAATATTCATAACAATACTTTGTAATACAAAATGATATCTGTAATATTTCAGAAAAATAAAATATTATTTTTGGGAATTTTTATAATTAAATAATAAATATTATGAATATTTTGATAATGCGGTATAATTAAATACCGATAAATTGGAAAATATTTGGAAAATTATAGAAATTACTGAAATGAAGGTGCTTTATGTGATTTAGACAAATTATAAATTTTTATAATTAATTATATTCCATTTTAATTCTAATCACGATTAAATATCGCTAATCTTGCATTAATTTGGTTTTGTGCATATGACATGCACCATGTCATATTTACAAATACTTGTTACATTTTCTACCATGGTTTATATCTTCATTCATGCATGATTCAAATTTAAATGAAAAGAAAAGATAAGAGAAGAAAATAGAAAAAGAAAAGAAAAAGAATAAACAATAAAGCATGGGCAAGAGAGAGAGAGAAGAGAGAGAGAGAGGTGAGGGGTCTCCATGATCCATGGCTCATTGTTCTCTCCATTATTTCCTCCTTCATTTTCCCTCCCTCCTCTCACTTGGCTGCCCTCCTCTCTCCACCACTTCACCACCTCACTACAACCCCAAAACCCCATCAAAACACTTCATCCCTTTTGTTAAAAACATGCACAAGCTCACTACAAGCATGGAGAACCAAGAAAAATTTGAATTCGAGCATTTGAGACAACTCAAGAAAATTCTTGAGTTGCCAAATAAGGTAATTCTTGCACCGTTAGAGTAGTTATTTGTTTGCATTAGCTTCTAATGTAGTTTAGAGGTAATTTAGTGTAGTTTTGTGACTTAGGAAAATTCCTAGTAGAGGTTTGAGGAATTCTTGATTTGAGATGGTTCTATTAAGGTTCAGTAGTGACCTTAAGCCCCCTTAGTGTCAGAACCTGGACCATACAGAACCTGGAACTTGCTTTGGGAATTAGAAATCGAATGTCGGTTTGTGTTTAAATTGAGGGTGCAGGGAATCTTGGATAACCTGGGACTTTTACTGGAAAACTAAACAACTTCAGAGACCTAGTTAGATCACTAGGAGACCACCCTATGAAGACGAAGCCCAACGGAGCATTAGGGGCCGAGGAGGCCGGATTTAGTGGGGGTGTGGCTGGCCACCTTCTTGATTTTCGTGCCCAGATTGCTTCTGTAGATCATATGCCCCCTATACATCACCCCAGTATTGTTTGTGCACCTTGTTTTTGCCTGAACCAAAATCTGGGACCATTTTCTTGGGTTGTTATTTTGAATTGAGGGTTTTAAATGAACTTGAAGTTTTGATATTTGGTTTTATCTCGATCACTTGACGTTTGTATGTCGATATCGGGTGTTTTTGGGCTCCTTTGTGTGATTAGACCATAGGTTTTAACCAATGTACGATTCATGTATCGTTTTGGTTTTGAATTGGATTTTAATGCGGCACGATATGTTATGATATGTCAGTACCCTCACGAGTGACTTCGAGACGTCAAGCAAGCGCGTGGCGACATCGGCATCGGCAAGCGAAGATCAAAGTGAGTAGATATATATCTACGGGGGAAGTCGGGTGGATGGCGTATAGCACCCCCGCAGTTCAAAGTATAGTATACGATATATATATATATATATATATATATATATAATTATGTGTTACGTGAAACATGGATAGTTAGCAAGTAAGATTTAAGAGTTCATGGGTTAAATTTTAGTGTAATTGATTGATAGCGTCGTTAGTTAGTTGTAGTCGCGAACCTTAGAATAAGATTTACACTCACACACACACACTTGCATGCATTTTATTTTCTTATGCGTATATGGGGATATGTATATATATACACACATAGGTATGGGACTATGTATATATATATATACGTATACATATACATGGATGATGAGGATGGTACATGGTACGTGGAGATGAGTCGATGTGATTGGGCATGATGCCATGAGATCGGTGATGAGACATGGTTCGTATTATGAGATACGACACGATATTATAGCGGGTCCTTGGGCGATGTGTTTTCATACACACACATACATATATATAGATGGATCAGTACATACTAGACTTAGATCAGTACCCCAGTTCATGATATGATGATAAAGATACCAGATAAATGATGAGTTAAATGTGATATAGACCCGTACCCAGATTTGGGATGCCATACAATGGATTTACCGTACATGATATGATATTGATGATAGATCCACACTCTTGACTCAAGGGTGTCATGTTATATATTGTATCATATGTGATACTATTGAGGCGGGATCACCGACTATTATATGTTCTATATATATCGACTTAGACTTAGGTGGTTTTCCATACCCTTTCGATCAGTCTGTTAGTTAGTCCAGTAGTTTACTTGTAGATATTAGACTAGACTCGGGTCATACCTATTTCAAAACAAACAAATCGTGAGTATTTTAAAGACAGGCCAAGGGATTCTACGGATATTTCAAAGGACGTACCTTTTCTTAAAAACACCGTAGCCCTATTTTCTAAATACCACGATTCGTATTATTTCAAACGGCAAAACTGTATGACCCATATATGTTAATGTAGATTCCTTATTGTTGAAATTACAATTCATTTCGGTATATTCAGTATTGCTGCGTTTAGTATTCATTCTCCGTTTATCCATGTTGTTATCATCGTATTGCATGTTTATTGTGTACTTTAGTGATTATGAACCCATGCTGTCAGGACACCAGCACCATTACCGATGATGCGTATGCTCCACGTACACCTGCTTACCGGCTCACACACATCATCATCGGTAATTTCCATATCACGTACACTTTAGAGAATATTAATTCATTGATATCGCTTGTTAGCTGATAGTTTTGACATGATACTAGTAAGCCTACTTTTATATGATAGCTTAGACATTGCATTTATTTACTGCGTTATCTCATGCATGTATATTCATATATTCATTTGCCATGCAATAATATGGGTCAGTCCGGATTGCCAGAGCTCAGTATTCATTATTTATTTACATCGTCATTTATGATTTCGGATTTCCATGAGATTTCTAGATTTGGAGAAACCGCAAAGAATTTATAAACTGATTATCACTTTTAAAAGATAGAAAAATACGGTTTTCTCATGATATGATATGAGATATGTCCACCATGAGTTTTCTCTGCTCTTGATGATATCATACACCCGATTCGAGGAGGAGGAGGAACCATCTGTGGGTGCATGGTGGACCCGATGCGGTATCCCGGGGCAAGATGGTCGCAGATGATGGCGTTGAGCCTGGCTGGGGAGCACTACCGACCGGTGATTGTATTGTGACTCGACGGATATCCGGAGGATACCGATCGGAGTATGGGCCAGTCCGGATAGCCGAGCCCTAGATATTAAGATTGGATGATTTGGGCCAGTCCGGATAGCCGGAGCTCTAATTTTTTAGATTCGAGGATACAGGCCAGTCCGGATAGCCGGAGCCTGAGATATTATATATTGGGATTTATATACATTTTGTGTCGATACTAGACACCGATTCCCTGTTGTTTTCATTGATGATACCTCGTTTTATACATACAGAAATCTCACTAAACTAAGAAAACGGTTTTTTCATTCATGATTTATTCTGTTTTCATTATATTGCATTCATACCTCATACTTATGATATGCTACTACCTGAGGCACGGACACGAGCACTTGGTATTACACATATGTATAGATGTTTACCCATGCCATTATTAGATGTTTCAGGCTATATCATTTTGAGCTTATATATATTGTGATCGTATAACTTAGGATTGAGTCATACATTCGATTTTTGATCTGTGATGTTTTTTACTCACGAGTTGGCAGCTCATCCCTGTTGTGCCACAGTTCTTACAGGTTTTGCCGTACAGGTTTCGTTGCGGCTTTGCTGGTACACTGCTTTAATTCCGGGTGATTGCTTTGGTAGGTGTCTTCACTTGCATCATGACCACCATTGTACCTTATTTTATTCAGTTGTATCCAGTAAACTCCATCAACCAGACTTGTATATTTTTATAACCTTAGAAGACCAGTTGTATATTCTTTCGACCTTAGAGTCGCGCGTTGTATTATTATGGTTTTCTTGATGATTTTGAGTTTCCTTTTGAGTTTTGATCCTCGCCTTTCGGCGTTGTATATTATATTGCTTGTGTAACATTTTAGAAAATATAAAATATTATTTTTGGAATTTAATATTAAAATAATATATTTCCCGAAAACTGCCCGATTTGCGAAATTGTGGTTTTCGAAAAAGGGTATAAATATAAACCGATAATTGTGAAATAATAGGAAATTAAAATGATTTATTTAATTAATAATATAAATAAAAGATTTGGATTTTTTAAAATTTATTATATGCAGTTTCGATAAAAACCCGATTAGTGCACTGCTAATCGCGATTAAGCCAAATCCGTGTTACTACAGTTTTCATGGTTAGTGCACCATGACATGTTAAATGTTATTTCATTTGTGTTGTTTTATGGGTATTATGTGATTTTGTTTTGAAATTTAAAAGAGAAAAGAAAAAGAAATGGCAAAAGGGTTATTTAGTGGAAATGGTATGATTGGAGAGAGAGAGTGTGTATGAATAAGTGGGAAACAGAGGGGGGCTACTGCCATACTTTTCCCCCATCATTTTATTCTCCCTCTTAATCTTCCTCAAGCCCACTTCCCTCCACTTAAAACCTTAGATCCATCTCCAAATAACCCCCAAAACCCTAAACCCCTTTCACAAAAGTTGATCCCCTCTTCACCCTCTACACAGTGGACCAAGAAAAATTGGATCTTGATGACTTTGGACTTCTAGGGTTTGCTCAAGTGACACCCATGAGGTATAGCTTCTTCCATTTTGTTGGTTTTAAGCTTCTTTCTATTCTAGTTTAGTTTAGAATTCGTTTTAGTGTGGAATTGTGATGTTGGAAAATTCTAGTGAAGGGTTTGGGTGTTGTGAAGAGTTGAGCTGTGTAGTGGCCGTTACAAACCTTAGGGATTGAATTCAAGAGCTGGAATTGAGTGTAGTAACCAAAATACAATCTTTAGAATTGATCCATGACGGTTTTCTGAGGATATAGGGTGTGAAGGGAAATCTGGAGCAACCCGTGGAATTTCCGATCTTAGCAAACAAATCCAGGGACCAAATTAGGGTACTAAGAGACTACCTTGACGAGATGAACCGCATTGGAGCCTAGGGGGAAGAGGAGGCCAGTTTTTCTAGTGATTTTGGCCGACAACTTGGTGGAAATTGGTGTCGAGGTTGATCCACTAGGTCATATACATCATATACAACACCCTAGACTTGTTTGTGTAACTACTTTTGGCCTGAGTCAAAATCTGGAAGCATTTTAGTGTGATTTTGGCTATGGTTTTCCATATTTTTTAATGCTAAGTTTTGATATTTGAATTTGACATTGGTTGTTGGGTGTTCGTACATCAACAACAAGGGGTGTTTGGTTGATTTTGTACGCGTAGGCCATAGGTTCTGACCTATGAGCAATGCGCGTACCGTTTTGGATTTCAGAACTTGATTTTAATAGCGTTGCGATATATGTTGTTATTGTAGGTACCCTCGCATGGATTCCGAGGTGACGAATCATGGCGTCATCGAATTTAGCAAGCGAAGACCAAGGTGAGTGGATCTATATCCACGAGGGAAGTCGGGTGGATGGCGTATAGCATCCCCGCAAAGTTTTGGTGAAAACCGATTTGTAGCTTATGGTTAAGAAAACCTAGATTTAGAAACTAGGGTTAGAGTTAACTGATAGTTAGTGAAATCATATTAGAAACTAAGGATGGTTAGAAGTGATATAATACGGCTAATATGTGATGACGGTATTTGAGGATGATGTTTGACGATATTGCCGTTTAGGATACTGTAGGACTAGATAGTCGACGTAGATGTGTCATCCGAACCATACATATTTCTAAACTGAAGAATCGTATGCATCTTTTAAACAGATACCTTGAGGGACGTTACGAAATTTCAAATGATACCTTTTCCTTAAAAACACCGTAACCCCTATGTTCAAAACTACGATTCACTTCATTAAAAATCTGATTGTATGGTTCGTGTGTGTATGTTAGATTAGATACTTATACTTATAGTAGAGATAGAATGTTTATGTAAACTCGACTTGATGTGAGATATAAATGCGATGACAAGAATATAAGACGAATATGATGATCTGATGATATGTTGGTATACGAATGTGAGTCGATTGAGATGATAGATACCTTGTCGGTCCCTTGATATGAGATCGTTATGGATGTGACCTGGGACATAGGTATATAGACATATATATATATATAATGTTGTGAATCATGGATGATAGGCCGTACGTGATATTAGGCCGTACCCTCATTTTCTTATAGGTTGATAGGATCCCTATTAGCTTAATGCCGCCGTACAATGATTTTCCATACTTGATGAGTTTGACTTGAGGTTTGATCCATACCCTTG
This sequence comes from Agapanthus africanus, assembly GCA_030015575.1. Lineage (NCBI taxonomy): Eukaryota > Viridiplantae > Streptophyta > Magnoliopsida > Asparagales > Amaryllidaceae > Agapanthus > Agapanthus africanus. Next base: position 261,659,034 of record JASDDO010000014.1, read on the forward strand.
ACTAGAGGATGTCGTACGATGGATTATACCGTATGTGATGCTGTGAGGCTAGATGCCGATTGATAAATTCACCGACTCAGACATATGATAGTTACGTATACCTTATACCTTTTAGCTGATAATTTACCTTATGCTGCATTCATGATATTATCATTGCATTGCATGTACCTGTATTAGTACACTTACACCATTATCGATGATGCGTATGTTACACGTACACAGATTTGCCGGCTCACACACTTCATCATCGATAATTGGCATGTCACTACACAGAAGGATTGCTGCATCATGATATGACTCTTTGCATCATTTACTTGCTATAGTTACCTGTGCACTTTTATATGATGTTGCATTTGACTTTGGAGATATTGGTAACCACAAGACATATTTTCAAAACTGGAATCATTTAAAGGAGTGGTTTTCCCTTAATATGATACATCACTGTTCCATGTTGCATGATATATGGATATGTTTACATTTACATCATATGTCGCATACATCATGCTTTATGATTTTACGTATTGAGATATGCCGTTTTCATGAGATTTCTGGATTTGAGAACCGTGGTCTTTTTAAAAGAAAGTATGTGTTGTTTTAAAAACACGGTTTCTCTTGATATGATATTTCAGTGCGTCCACCATGCGTTTTCTCGGTTCTGAGACATGTAACATGTGAAACCAGATTCGAGGAGCTGGATGAGGCCAATTGCGGGTACATGGTGGACTCGGTATGGTACCCTGGGGCGAGAATGGATCTGTCGTGCAGTAGACGATGAGCCTGGCAGAGGGACCACTACCTACCGGTGATAGTATTTAGGCTCGGCGGATATCCGGAGGATACCGACCGGAGTCGAGAGATGATATAGGCCGATCCGGACTGACGGAGCCCATGGGCCGATCCGGACTGACGGAGTCCGAGATATGAGGATTTACGTGTCGATACTGGACATGGGTTTCATGATGTTTTTGGGTGTCGATGTTGGACACCCAGATTCTATGATTTTGATGTGTCATGGGGGACACCGTTGATTTATATCCTCATACTTTCATGCACACTCTTTCTTGCTGGACACGGGCTTCGCTGGCACATAGTTGCATTCATGTGTTTTGCATTGGTAGGTGGGACATTTGTATCGTACCCACTCTTGTATCTATATTTCATATTGTATCTAGTTAACTCCATCAATCAAAATTAGTAAATTGTATAAGTAATGAGACTTAGTGAGATTGTGGTTGCAAGACTTAGAGCGAGGGGTTTTCCGCTACTTGAAGTTGATATCTTGCTTATTTCTTTAACTTTTGTGGTGAACTTCGCCGTTGGGCTTCGTATACTTATATATATATTGTCTTGCGTGGTTGTGATCTTCCGTTTGGTGAAGAACTAGCTCCCGCTTGGGGATGCCTTTATCATTATCTTGTAAATGTGGTTTTGGATCAAAATATACAAAGGAGGTGCTGCCCAAATTTTTAAAAAAGACAAAACATGTTTTTAAACTTGCATAATCCACTTGCATCTTCATGTTCCTTTTTTATGCACAAAGAAAACTTGATTTCATTATACCTTTATTTCAAAACTTCACCTCCTTCATTTTCTTAAAAAGGTTTAGATTTCTGGGTTTCAGCTTACTTGAATTCCGTTACGCCTTTAGACGTTGCGTGATTCAAGTGCTGGTCACGAGCTAATATTTCGGGTCGTGACAGCATGTGTAGTTCTGACCGCCAATTGGCGAAGAGCTAGCTCCCGCTTGGGGATGTTTTTATTCATATTATGCATGTTGTACCCCTTTTGGGGCCAATATTTACAAAGGAAACTCTGCTGAAATTTTCAGAAAAGACTTGAGATTTTAAAAATGTATAATTCGGCTTATGTTATTAAAACCACTTGCTTTAAAGATAAGTTTTCTTCACTTCTTCTTTAAAATGGTTTAGATTTCTAGGATTTTTGGCTTACTTGAATTAGATGGGTCCTATAGACTCCATATGATTCAAGTGCCAGTCACGTGCAATTTCGGGTCATGACAATATCCTTCATTGTCTAACAAAGATACATATATTATATTATATAACATAGTTGGTACAAAATAATAGGGATTCAAAATCAATATACACCCTAAAAGAAACCCTAGGTGATACTCCCCTACTGATGCAGCATTAATACATGAACCATTCCCAACACGGAGAGTATGATAACCTTTTTGAAAGTATGTCTTAGCACCTCTACTAGATTTATACAAGCATCAAGTATGCAATTTTAAAAAATCTAGAGGTCTAAGCTATACTAACCTAGAATCGAACTACAGAATTAGGGTTTTAGTGCAAGCAAACAAGTTTTACACTAAGTGATGAGGGTTTACAACCTTCGTTAACCGGTCCTTCACCTCTAAAGCTCCATGTAGTATTTCCTAGAACTCGTCTTTGACTCCACTTGAGAAAGGAACGAGCTTGCTTGCAGTCTTCGAAGCCGAAGATGATACACCTTGAAGTCTCTCTCACTCAAGTTCACTCTTCACTAATCAAGGTATTAGTGAAGCAATACAACCTAAACTAATGGGCTAGAAAAGTGTGGGTTGATGAAGTAGGAATTTTGCTCACTTAATTTGCATCTTTTCTTTTCTTTTCACACCTCAAGAAAAATCTAGAGAGAAAGAGAGGAAGAAGGAGATGAGAATGAACTTGGATGAAAGAGTGAGGTTCAATGAACCATAAGCTAAAGATAAGGATAGGATGATTAAAAAATTTAGTAAAACAAAAAAGAGGGGATGAGTCATAGCTTCTCAATACTTCTACAAGCATCCTTAGCCATGACTCATTTCCACTCCATTTCTATTTTCAAAAAATAAATCATCTCAATTATCTCTTGACCCAAGTGTGAATCTCATGCACCCATGTTCTATATATCATCTACCATAATACAAACCCATTTATATATAAATACATATATTATATATGGATATATATAATTATATATAAAGTGAAGAAAATGTTTAGTGAACATATATTAGTCAATATAAATATATATCAAATTATTAAATCAAAACTTGATTCAATAATCTACCTGTGTGTCCTATAACCATTCGAGAAACTACTGATAACACTTACCAGTAAATCTCATCAGCCCTGGCTAGGGAATTACTGTTATAGCCAATTGAGCATAGCGCAATATCAACTACCTATACCAGGAGAGACGAAACCCCTCCTATCACTTATTGCCTCCATATAACTCGGGACTATATCCAAAATCCACCTGTTTGCACGACTCCTTTGAGCCGTGGTAGGAAGGAAATCAAAGCACAATGGGAACCACACAAGACTCTATGACGATCTCGGGTCAACAGACTAACATGTACAAGTGTCTCCAGAGAATTGCTATCTGACGATAGGTATGGTACCATCTAGGAGTTCTCGGCGAGTCTTGCTCGGTGTACCCATTCTCTAATGAGTGTAGGGTTCCTAAGCACGACAACAAGGTTTAGGGTGGCATCATCCATGCTAAATAAAATTTTAGCCATGCTTAAACAACCCTAAAAATATCTTTAACTAGATATTCACAGGGAAACATAAAGTAAACAACTTTACTTCTAAGTGATTAGAGATTACAACCTTTGTAGTCCGTTCCTTCACTTCATTAGCTCCAAGTAGTAGTCCCTTCGCTGCGATCAAAGAACTCTCGGACTCTTGAGAAGATCCACAAGGTGAAAGATGCATGCTTTCTTGTAGTCTTCGAAATCTAAGATGATCTACTTCGAGGAAACACGAACTCAAGCAATGACTTCACTAATATGGAATTAGTGAAGCTAACACCCTAATCCAAATGGCTAGTAGAGAAGAGGATGATGAAGTAGGTAATGGTCTCTCTTTAGTTTTCTTTTTCCCACTTTATTTCATCACATAGGAAAAAGCTTGCAAGCTTTCATGAGGAGGAAGAAGATGAAGTGATGAAAGAATAAACTTGTGAGCTTAGAAATGCAACCATGGTGAGTTATGTCATTCCTTAACCCTTGTAGAGAATAAACCATAGCTATGAGTTAAGGTTGGGTTAATAAATATCTTAAGCTAGAGAAAAGAGTGGACTAAGTCAATGAAACCTACAAGCTTCTACAAGCTTCATCCAAAAGATCAACCGTGACAAATTCCACTTTATTTGAATTACCTAATAATAAATATAAACCCTAACATTAACCCTAGCATGGTAAAAGTCTCATACATCCATGTTGCATGTGTAACCTAGCATGTCACAATGATATATATCACATATATATTATTTGTGAACTAAGTAAAACAATACAATTAACATATATCACATATATATTAATGTATCATCAAGTGAGAAAAAGTAATGCTTAAGTGAGCTAATATTAGTTAATGTAATTTTGATATATCAAATATATAATTCTACATTAAATTATTAAATCAATACTTGATTTAATAATCCGGCTATATTACATATAACCGACTAATATCAAATGCAATAACCTATCGAATCAACACTTAATTCGATAATCCGGCTATATCATATAAAACCGACCAATGTCACGAGTCGCGAGAATAGAATGCGGTATCACATACGCGCATTAATCTCGGTCCCACACATATCACATATGTGCTCCTACTCCGTTTCTCCTGAGCCAGGAAACCTCTGTGTAGGACTCTAAAGACTCGTCAATACGCCGGCAGTAGGTGATGATCATATCAAACAACCACAAGCCCCAAGCGGTCAGCTAAACGTAAAGGCCACCCGGGTATTGAGCGATCAGAAGATCAACAAGCAATCATGTACATACTCCAGCAAATCCAATCAGTAACACTACCGTACAGTCCGGTCACTTCTTCTGATATGTCGCATATCCAGTCTAGGGGTGGTAAACGTCAGACCCCAGTAACCGATAAGTCGTGTCGATGTGAGGCTCATAACGGGTCGAGAAACTACTGATAACACTTACCAGTAGATCTCCATATCATCCCTGGCCAGGGACTTCCTGTTATAACCAATCGAGCACAGCACAACATCAACCCCCAATACCGGGAGAGACGAAACCCCTCATATCACTCATTGCCTCCATGTGATTCGGGACTGTACCAAAAAGCCACTGTTTTGCACGTTCTCATGAACATGGTAAGGTGGAAATCAAAGCACAGTGGGAATCACACAAGACTCTATGACGATCTCGGGTCTACAGACTAACCTGTACTAGTGTTACCAGAGAACTGCTACCCGACGATAGGTACAATACCAACTAGGAGTTCTCGGCGAGTCCGTTCAGTGTATCTAGTCTCCACTGAGCACCCGTATACTATCTTTGATATGAAACACCAATGGATGTGGGATCATCCATCGCCCAACATATGGGTCAAGATGTACGCTAGTCTACTTTGGAGTATCGATGCCCTGTCTCGTTACACCCTCGACTAGGAACAATTATAGGATGTACTTGTGGACTACCATGGCCCCCCACTAGTATGATCCCCATCGTAGTCCTAGTAGTCAAGTACACATCCTATGGGCTTTATCAACATGTGAGAGCAAGACAGTAACACAATACAAGTCAACATGTTAAGACAAAGAGCAACCAGATAGCATACTATCATATCGAGCAAGAAAGTCCTCTCTATATATATATTCAAGCATCCACAATAATATACATCATATGTACAACAATGGCCTCTAGGACATATACATAACTAACAATCTACCACTTGCACTAAGGCCAGCTGTTGTAGTATCTCTTACCCAACATCCCGAAAAGTCTCTCAAATTGTATCTAGGGTATGGCCTTCATGAGTGGATCCACAGTATTGTCCTTCGTGTCAACTCTCCTGACCTCGATCTCCCGGCGATCAACTATCTCCCAGATCAGGTGATACCGCTTCAGAATATGCCTGGATCTCTGATGGGACCTGGGTTCCTTGGACAATGCCACAGCTCCATTGTTATCATAATACAAAGGTATTGGATGCTCAATGGATGGAACCACACCAAGTTCAGTTATGAACTTCTTCATCTAGACAACCTCTTTGGCAGCATCGTTGACAGCGATGTATTCAGCCTCCATCGTCGAGTCTGCCACGGTTTCCTATTTGGAACTCTTCCAACAAACCGCCTCTCCATTGAGGGTAAAGAAAAACCCCGAGTGCGACTTAGAGTCGTCCTTATCACTCTGGAAGCTCGAATCGGTAAAGGACTCCACCTAGAGTTCTCCGTTACCATACACCAAGAACATCTCTTTAGTGTTTCTCAAGTACTTGAGAATGTTCTTCACAGCTGTCCACTGACTCTATCCAGGATCTGCTTGATACCTACTCACTACACTTAGTGAGTATACTACATCGGGTCTTGTACATAGCATCGCGTACATGATAGAGCCTACTGCCGAAGCATAGGGTATCCGTTGCATGCGAGCTCTCTCCAAATCAGTCTTTGGAGACATCTCTTTGGATAGAATGAGTCCAGAGATCGTGGGTAAGTTCCCGCGCTTGGATTCTTCCATACTAAACCACTTTAGTATGGTGTCAATGTACCTGGATTAGGACAATCCCAGTATCCATTTAGATCTATCTCTATAGATTTTAATCCCCAAGATGCAGGAGGCATCACCTAGATCTTTTATTGAGAATCTTTGTGATAAGAAGAGCTTGACCGAGTGAAGCATAGGAACATCATTTCCTATCAAGTGTATGTCATCCACGTACAATACGAGGAAGACAACCTTACTCTCTGCCACCTTCTTGTATATACAAGGTTCATCTACGTTCTTGATGAAGTCAAACTCTTTGACTATAACATCAAAACAGATGTTCCAACTCCGTGATGCCTGCTTTAACCCGTAGATAGATTTAAGTAGCTTGCACACCTTTTCGCTGCTCCCACTGTCCACGAATCCTTCTGGCTGAGTCATGTACACGCACTCTTCGAAATTACCATTTAGAAAGGCAGTCTTAACATCCATTTGCTATATTTCGTAGTCATGGTATGCAGTAATGGCAAGTAGGATCCGGATGGACTTAAGCATAGACACTGGAGAAAAGGTTTCATTATAATCCACACCTGGTCGTTGACGAAAACCTTTTGCAACAAGTCTAGGTTTGAAAGTCTCAACTTTTCCATCTACACCAAGTTTCTTCTTAAAGATCCATTTGCTCCCAATAGGTTTTACCCCTTCAGGAGCAACTTCCAAAGTCCATACTTTGTTGGTGTACATGGATTCCATCTCAGATCGCATTGCATCCAGCTATTTCACAGAGTCCCTACTCATGATGGCCTTCTCGAAGCTATTTGGATCATCATCTCCTATGATGCAATCCTCGCTCCCACCATCGTGAGAAAACCGTAGTATCTCTCAGGTGGATGAGGAACCCTACTAGATCGGTGGAGAGGCTAAAGTTTGTTGGGAGCTATCGAATCCTCTGGTTCTACCAAATCTTCTATCGCAGTTTGTATCGCTGGAACTTCTTTTAGTTCTACTTCCTTGCCACAAATTTCTTTCACAAGAAATTCATTTTCTAAAAGTGTGGCAAGTCAAAAAACAAACACCTTTTGTTCCTTAGTGTGGTAGAAAATATACCCTTTTGAGTTTTTGGAATATCCTGCAAACTTGTATAGAACAGACCTTGTCTCGATTTTGTCCGGATTGTGTCTTTTGACATAGGCCGGACAACCCCATATCTTAACATTATTAAGACATGGTCTCTTCCCCTTCCATATCTTATATGGAGTGGTAAACACTGATTTGGTAGGGACCATATTCAATAGGTGTATGGCTGTCTCAAGCGCATACCCCCAAAAGGAAATAGGTAACTCAGCGGTGCTCATCATAGAGCGCACCATATCTAATAGGGTGCGGTTCCTCCGTTCCGACACATCGTTGTGCTGTGGTGTATACGGAGGAGTAAGCTGAGAGAGAATCCCATTCTCTTTTAGAAAGTCATGGAAATCATTGCTCAATTATTCTCCTCTTCGATCAGATCGAAGGATCTTAATACTTTTACCCGTTTGGTTCTCTACTTCGTGCTTATATTCTTTGAATTTCTCAAAAAGGTTCAGACTTGTGTTTCAACAGGAACACATGTCCGTATCTTGAGAGATCGTCAGTGAATGTAATGAAGTACGAAGAACCATTCCTGGCATGTGTAGACAATGGACCGCATACACATCAGTCCCAAGAGTTCCATAACTCTTTCTCCGTGTCCACTAAACGGAGTTTTGGTCATTTTGCCTTTGAGACATGACTGGCAAGTGTCATAAGATGAAAATTCGAACGGATTCAAATATCCATCCTTATGTAACTTAGCCAATCGTGTCGCATTGATATGACCTAGTCTACAATGCCACAAGAAGGATTCGTTCATTTATGAACTCTTCCTCTTGTGTGTGTTTTGTACATTAAGAACTGTGGTTTGATTTAGAACATATATGCCATTATTTAACGAGGCTGATCCAATCAACTTTTTATTCAGTAAGATATTCATAACATTATCCTCTACTACAAAATTATATCTTTCTTTACTCAATAAAGAAACTGATATAAGATTGCATATCAGGGTCGGAATGTAATAGCATTCGTTCAGAATCAATGTATTACCATTTGGCAATAATAGATGATATTCGCCAACTGCTTTGGCTGCAATATTTTCACCATTACTTACTCTTATGGAATGATCACCCATTCCCAGTTCCCTACCTTTCCTTAGCCCATGTAACATATTATATATGTGGGATCCCGATCCGGTATCTAATACCCATGACGTAGAGTGAACTGAGAAACAGTTCTCGATAACAAACACACCCGAAGAAGATTCATCAACATGCTTATTCTTCGTTTGGGCGGCGTGAGAATCCGGATATTCCCCTATTTCCTACTCAGTCTTATAACAATTATAAAAAAGAACGGAACCAACGTTCTCCTGCTCAGTATAACAAGCAGGTTCAGTCAATACATCCATATTATTATCTTTATTAAGGCCTGACATGGTCGGTACCGGGAGAGAGAGAGAGGAAAACACTTTAGCATACGCTCTTACAAGATTAGATTGGTTATTATCTTATCTAATCAGGATGACTCCCACTGCTTTTATCAAATCTTCCTTCAAAACCTAAAAGGTAAGACTAGCCGGGATTAATTACACCTTACAAGTTCGCTAATTTTTCATCCAGGCCAGTGTTGGTACTTTGAGGGAGGTCCCCCGTGCTTTCGCACGGACCTAATTAAAATAAATCTCATTTTCCCATAGGCATATCCCCGTTAACACCTTTCTAGACACCTACTTGATCGGCTAATTGTCATGTGTAAAACTCTCCCACGGGTAACTCTTACTCGCAGTGGGCATCGGGATCCAACTATCTCATAAAAGGTATGCAATCTTATCGCAAATTTCAACACTTGAAATTTCCGATAATACTTTTGCCCCTAACGTGCTATGACCTTGACGAAAACCAACAATCCATAGTCCTCTTGTCAAGTTCAACCCTGTAACATTTCAGAAAAATAAAATATTATTTTTGGAAATTTTTATAATTTAATATTAATTTTAATGAAATTGCGACATTTGAACAGACGATGTTGCGACATTTTGTATTGGAAAGATCGTATGTTATTTTAATATTTCGGTATAATTAAATACCAATAAATTGGGAAAAATTTGGAAAATTATAGAAATTACTAAAAGAGGGTATTTTATGTGAATTATGCAAATTTTAAGTTTTTGTGATTAATTTGATACTAATTTTGTGCTAATCGCGATTAAAAATCGCTAATCGGATTTTAAGCTTGTTTTGTGCAAAACATGCACAAGTCTTTTTCATGAGTTACATTTTTCTTTATCAGGGCATTCTTCATGATTCTTGCATGGTTGTTAATTAGAGAGAATAAGAAAAAGAAAAGAAAAGGAAAACATTTAAAAATATGCATAGTGTGAGGTATGGGTATGAAAGAGAGTGGTGAGGGGGTCAACCTTGGTCATAGCTTTCCCTCATTCATTATTTCCTCTTCAACTTCCTCTCCTCTTCAGCCCATGGCTGAAGCTCATCTCCCTCTTCATCAAACCCTCACAAACATCTCATTTCCCTCATCAAAACCCCATCTTCCCTTCACAAAATATGTGCACAAGCTCTCAAGCAACCCATTGGACCAAGAAAGCTTGCGTTTTGGCGTTGTAGGAGTTTCATGAGTTCCAAACGAGGTAATCCCTTCACACTTAGTGTAGTCTTTCATTCACTTTAACCCATATATGTGTTTAGTTATGATTCGGTGTGATTTGGTGAACTTTGAAAATTCTAGTTAGGGTTTAGGGTGTGATTTAAGTAGAGATAGTGTAACTGAGGTGTGATTGAGGACTACAACCCCTGTAGTGATGTTATTATGGATTAAAACCTTAGAAAAACCCCAGGTTGCGAACTTTAAATTCTACAGATACGGAAAATCATGAGAATTGTGTAGGGAAATTGGAATCTGCTATCACCCCGAGGCTCTGAAAATTATTTTGCAAAGACAAGGATATATGCAGGCATCTAGGAAGCTACCACCAAAACCCTAGCCCCTAACCCTTAACCTTGGCCGAAGATTTAATCTCTCTGGCCGCAATTTGCGGCCAGACCTGGTCCAATCTACCTCGTATTAGTTCTGTAGTCCCCTCATCACTAAAATAGACCCTTGGTATATGCAAAATTGTCTGATTTGACCTAGGGTAGAATCTGGGACCTTTTTCCCGAGTTGTTGTTTTGATTCATGTTTTCGTTTCTCGTATTTTGAATTCTGGATTTACGTATTTGTGTTTTACCTCGATCACTTGACGTTTGTACATCTATATCGAGTGATATCGGGTTGATTTGCGAGAGCTAACCATAGGTTCTAACCTATAAGCTTTTAAGCGTATCGTTTTGGTTTTTTTGTATCGTTTTAGTTTTGATTTGGTTTTAATGCGATGTGATACGTGTGATATGTAGGTACCCCCACGGTGATTCGAGGCGATGACGATGATGGTGGCAATGTCGACATCGACCAATGAAGATCAGGTGAGTAGATTATATCTACGGGGGAAGTCGGGTGGATGGCGTATAGCACCCCCGCAGTTCGTAGTGTAGCTTATTTATATTTATGTTTAGATTAGGGTTATTAGAAGTGCACTAGTATAGTTTCCTAGTTGTGAACTCTAGAATACGTTTACACCCACACGCACACACATGCATATTTGTTATACAGATACCTAGATGACGAGGATAGTGTATGATGTTTGGAGATGAGTTGATGAGATTAGGCATACTGCCATGAGATCGGTGATATATTGTGATTCGTATTTGGGATACGCCATGAGATTTTAGCGGGCCTTTGGACGTGTGTTTCACACACGCAATTATATTTATATAGATGGTGTCGATTTGTACGAGACTTAGATCAGTACCCCAGATCATATGATATGACGATAAGGATACCAGATAATTGATGAGATGAATGTGATATTGACCCGTACCCAGCTTTCGGGATGCCATACGATGATTTCCCGTACGAGCTTTATATTGATGATAGATCCGCACTCATGACTTGAGGATATTATATGATTTATATTGTATCGTATGTGATACTATTGAGGCGGGATCACCGACTATTATATTTATATATATATCGACTCAGATTTAGGCCGTTTCCATACCCTTTCGATTAGTTTGTTATTTAGATCTGTAGTTTACTTCGTTGATGTTAGATTAGACCCGAGTCATATCTATTTCAAAAACTAACGAATCGGGGGTATTTTAAAGACAGGCAAAGGGATTCTACGGATATTTTCAAAAGACGCATCTTATCTTAAAAACACCGTAGCCTTATTTTCTAAAACACCACGATTCGTGCAACTTTCAATACCAAAAACCTGTATGACTCGTATATAGGAATGTATATTTCTTTATTGCTGCATTATTATTCATTTACCATTTATTTTACTACTCGCATTGCATTGCATGCTTATATGTTATTGATTCATATTCCTTTGTGCATATGACATATAGCATACCTGTATACCTATATGCTTACACATATGCCTTTACATAGTTACATGCTCATATTATTGTTTCACGTTGCATGTATTATAATTCATGGATTTTGCACTACGATATTGTTTCATATAATGTTTTCTGGATTGTTTTACCCCTGCTTATATATATCAGTGGTATGGGACGCTGAAATATATACGTATACCCATAGTATATATATATTAGTAGTATGGGACGCTGATACACACACACACACACACACCCCAACTTAATATATCATCATGATGATGATCTATGCAAATTTACTTATTCATTATATATGTGAGGGGCATTTATGGTCGATATGAAGGGCCTATATAGTCAATGTGAGGGGCCTTTATGGTCGATATGAGGGGCCTTTATGGTCGATGTGTATGGATGGCATGTTATATCCCCTACCCCATATTTATTTTATATGCATTGCTTCATGTATTAGTAATACCTGATAGAGTACTTTTTATGACCATTGCATATACACATTACCATTTATTGCTTCATGTATTAGTAATACCTGATAGAGTACATTCATGAATGTTGCATACATATTGGATACATGATATATATTTTGTGTCGATGCTTGACACTGATTTTCTGATGATTTCATTGATGATATTTGAATGTTTATTCAAAAATCTCACTATATTAAGAAAATGGTCTTCTCATTCATGATGTCTTCTGTTTTCATTTTACCGCATTCATACCTCATATTTACAACATTTGGCTACCTAAGGCACTGACACGAGCACATGGATTACACTTATGTTTAGATGTTTACCCTTGCCTTTTTATTATGCTTCATACTTTATCATATTGAGGATATATATATATATATATATATATATATTACTGATCGTTTGACCTAGGATTTAGTCATACATACGATTTCTGCTCTGTGATATTTTCTATTCACGAGTCGGCAACACACCCCCGTTGTACCACAGTTCTTACAGGTCTTGCCGTACAAGTTTCATTGCGTTTTTTCTGGCACACTGCTTCCTTTCTGGGTGATTGCATTGTTAGGTGGGTTCACTCGCATCGTGACCACCCTTGTATTTATTTTATTCAGTTGTATCTAGAAATTCCATCAACCAAACTTGTATATTGTTTCAGACTTAGAAAAACAGTTGTGTATTATTTCGACCTTAGAGTCGCGCGTTGTGGTATTATGGTTTTCATTCTATTTGAGTTTCCTTTTGAGTTGATCCTCGCCCTTTGGCGTTGTATATTATATTGCTTGCATGGTTGTGACCGTCGATTGACGAAGAGCTAGCTCCCGCTTGGGGATGTCTTTTATCATTTTGCATATATTATTCTTGTTGTACCCCGTTCGGGGCCTATTTTTACAAAGGAAACTCTGCCGAAATTTTCAGAAAAGACTAGAGATTTTTAAAATGCATATTCGGCTTACTTATTTAAAAACCTCACTTTTAAACATGTTTTCTTACTTCCTAAAAACTAGTTTTCCTTATTTACTCCTTAAAATGGTTTTAGATTTCTTGATTTTTGGCTTACTTGGATTAGATGAGGTCCTATAGACTTCATATGATTCAAGGGCCAGTCGCGTGCTCTTTCGGGTCGTGACAAACCCGTACATTTCATGATTGAATTAAACCCACCCACACGACCCTTGACGAAAGCCAACAAAACCGTATGACTACCCTAATCCAATCACATCATATGCAGCAGATAAGTAGTAAGTAGCTACCGCACACAACGCCTTGACGAAAGCCAACAAACGTAGCACGAATACTAAATATTACTTATCTGAAATTTCGGAGGGCTACGACAGGTTTTTCAGAAAACCTTTTGCCTAATGAACTTGATATCGTTGTAGAAACAAGTGATTTTGAAAAGGAGTGTTTTTGAGGATTTTACTAGTTTCGCTAAAGAGCCCACTCCTGGTGAAGAGATCTTGGCTTTTTCCTTATCGAATAAGGTGCAGGATATTTCACAAATACCTCTATGCAAAGCAAGAACAATAGAAGCAATCAAAAACAAAACCGAGTGAGTTTTAGCATCTGCTAATGTCGCCAAAGAGGTCACTCCCGGTGAAGGGATCTCGGCTCTTTTCTTATCGAATAAGGTGTTGGATATTTTACAAGGAATACTACTATGCAAAGCAAAAACTAGAGCTACCCGTTTTGAAAATTTAATTCTACAATATCTTTTAGGTTTCTTTTTCTCATTAATCTCATTAATGATGTCCCATCAATTATGCTTCCTACACATCACAGAAGAAACGAAAATACAACGTACGCTTATGCCATCCGCATTCCCCACAGTGTCCCGTTATGCACCGTAAGGTTACTTAACTAACGGCATAGAGGGACGGGACTAGCGCGGGTGCAAAAGATAGCTAACGTTTATTATATATCATATATACGATAATAAACATTCGTCTCACACATATAAAATGATCACATCACAGAGTATCAGTAGCAGAAAATAACATATGAAATATTTGATATACTAAAAGGTCCGTGTTTTATTTTGAGCCTGCATAAAACACGGATTGCACGGTCATTATGAATAGCCAAACCAACATCCTTAGACCCCTACGAGAGCAGCAAGCAACCCTACTAATTCTAGAGTTAGGAGACCCGAACTCGACTCCTCGAGTTGGACTCATACTGGACTCTAGAACCCGGTTACTTATGCTCCCCACCTTGGGTATATCCTAATGCGGAAAAGTAAATAATATACAACAATGGTGACATCTTCCTCAATCCGGAAGTGCCCCAATAAAAGAATATTACTTACAATGAATTTTACATAAATGAAAATAAAAACTCTCATCTCACATAAAACCCCCGGCTATTCAAAACACGACGATCCAATATAACATATCACAGCAACACATAACATCACATGTCATTAACGTAAGTAAATATGCGTATCATAATTGTCGTTGACATATAGCAACGAAAACGATACACCACATATTACACTTACAGTAGCTGGAAAGAAAATGTCAAACTATAACATTTGGAATCCACAATCATCTTAGACATCATAAACCCGAAATATCACATATCTCAGATTTCATGTCTAACTATATGAATTCCATATATTGTATCACATTCCAGAAAAAGCTAGACGACGTTAAACATTCCGATCGAATCAAAAAACACCCAAAATTTCCCAAAATCTCAACACTTGAGCATAGTTTAAAAATACTCAGTACATGCCACAGTACCATTGAACCAGCCGTAGAAGGGTCAACCAATGCCTCACCTATGGCTCCGCAGAAGTACCGCAAACCCTAGGGTTTGGCGGCGGTTCTTACAGTCACAGAATCGAGTTAGGGTTTCGTTCTTCTAGAGGGTCCACCGCATTACTCGCATGATATTTGAATGTTTCAAACTATGAAAAAATCCAACTCTTGAAAAATTTCCAGCGAGGGTTAAAGTGGGTATTTGATATCCGTTTGAACTTTTTAACACCGTCTAAAATAACCCGAAACAGATCTAGAATTATGAATACGAAACACTTTGAATAGCCAATGCATAAAGATAACATCACATGCAAATTTAGCAAAAACAAACAACACCTGAAATACCAAACCCCAGAGACTGGAACACTGTAAAAATTTCAACCCTAAAACCCCTAAATTGGCCGAGGTGGACGGTTTTTATGCATGTGTGGCCGGCCAAAAACATGTGAGGGGGTGAAATTTATTTGGTGTTCATGTTGCATCTCATACAATATTCTGCAGTTGTTTAAAAAAATTTTGACTCTCTGAAAATTTCGACAGAAACTAGGGTTTTTATTCGGATGTTTCGGAGTTGTTTCGGTTTCGTAATCCTACGCAATCTGTCTAATTCTCTAGCTAGGCTTTGATACTATTGTAGGTTTCCTAAGTCTGACAGTAAGGTTTCGGGTGGCATCATCAATGCCAAATAAAAATGTTTGCCATGCTTAAACAACCTAAACAAGATCTTTAACTAGAGATTCATACGAAACATAAAGTAAACAACTTTACTTCTAAGTGATTAGAGATTACAACTTCCGTTCCTTCACTTCATTAGTTCCAAGTAGTGGTCCCTTCGCTGCGATCAAAGAACTCCCGGACTCTTGAGAAGCTCCATAAGGTGAAAGATGCATGCTTGCTTGTAGTCTTCGAAATCCAAGATGATATACTTCGAGGAAACACGAACTCAAGCTATGACTTCACTAATATGGAGTTAGTGAAGCTAACACCCTAATCTAAATGGCTAGTATAAAAGAGGATGATGAAGTAGGAAATGGGCTCTCTTTAGCTTTCTTTTTCTCACTTTATTTCATCACATAGAAAAAAGCTAGCAAGCTTTCATGAGGAGGAAGAAGATGAAGTGATGAAAGAATAAAACTTGTGAGGTTAGAAATGCAATCATGGTGAGTTATGCCATGCCTTAACCCTTGTGGAGAATAAACTATACCTATGAGTTAAGGTTGGGTTAATAAATATCTTAAGCTAGACAAAAGAGTGGACTAAGTCAATGAAACCTACAAGCTTCTACAAGTTTCGTCCAAAAGATCAACCATGACAAATTCCACTTTATTTGAATTACTTAATAATAAATATAAACCCTAACATTAACCCTAGCATGGTATAAGTCTCATACATCCATGTTGCATGTGTAACCTAGCATGTCATAATGATATATATCACATATATATTATTTGTGAACAAAATAAAACAATACAATTAACATATATCACATATATATTAATGTATCATGAAGTGAGAAAAAGTAATGCTTAAGTGAGCTAATATTAGTTAATGTAATTTAATATATCAAATATATAATTCTACATTAAATTATTAAATCAATACTTGATTTAATAATCCGGCTATATTACATATAATTGACTCATATCAAAAGCAACAACTTATCGAATCAACACTTGATCCGATAATCCGGCTATATCACATATAACCGACCAATGTCACAAATCGTGAGAATAGAATACGGTATCACATACATGCATTAATCTCGGTCCCGCACATATCACATATGTGCTCCTATTCCGTTTCGCCTGAGCCAGGAAACCTCTGTGTAGGACTCTAAAGACTCGTCAATACGCTGACAGTAGGTGATGATCATATCAAATACGCTCAAGCCGCAAGCGGTCAGCTAAACGTAACTGTCACTCGGGTATTGAACGATCGGAAGATCAACAAGCAAGCCAGTACATACTCCTGCGAATCCAATCAGTAACACTACCGTACAGTCCGGTATATTCGTTTCATATGTCGTATATCCAGTCTATAGGTAGTAAACGTCAGACCCAGTAACCAATAAGTCGTGTCGATGTGAGGCTCATAACGGGTCGAGAAACTACTGATAATACTTACCAGCAGATCTCCATATCAACCTGGGCCAGGGACTTCCTGTTATAGCCAATCGAGCACAGCGCAACATCAACCCCCAATACCGGGTGTAACGACCATCTTTTCTAATACCTAATAAAATATATTTTATTTAAATTTCTACTAACAAATAATTATTTACGTGTTTCTTTTATAGAAGAATAATTTTTAAAGTAATGTTAATAATTTTCAAAGCACCGAAATATGATTAAAGGAATTTTCTAAAGTCTATTTATTGTTTTTATAGGTTTAAAATGTTTTAGTAAGATTTTATAACGCCTTAAAATAATCTACATATTTTTATTATCAATTAAAGTAATTAATTCGTAATTAAAAATATTTTAAAGGATAAACTAGATATTATATAATTATAATATGTAGCTAACAATTTAGAAATGGAGATATTATTTGTTTTTAGCCCAAAATTATTTTTATACTAAAGATAATAATAAAATATATTTTCTGAAATTTTTGCACAATTTTCCCGTGTTTTTAACTATTTTTAACAATTTTTTTAAACCCAAATTCAATTTATAAAATAATAAACAGTTATTAATTTTTTTATAAGAAAAATAATTATTTAAACCCCTTTTTACCTGGACCGTTGGATGCAAGATCGAACGGCCCAGAACCCGCCGACGCGCCACGTGGTGGGGACCACGCGAAACCGCGTGATCCTCAGTCATGTGACACGTGGCAGGCGGCGGTGACTCTGACGGCGGCTCGTGAGCCGTTGGACGCAGATCCAACGGCCACGAAGCTCTGGCGGCGGCAACAATCATGGGCTAATGATTCTGAAATGATTGGGGGGGCGGATTTTTGTGATTTTTAACAATTTTTTTTATTTTTTTGGTTGATAATGAAACCCTATAAATAGACACCTTCAAACCTAAATTTCTCACACCTCAGAACTCCAAAAATTCCGAAAAAAATACCGGTGCCTTCGTATCGACGACGCAGACGCTAAGGCTCCACCCAATCGCCGAGGAAAAATCGGGACGTGAAGCTGTTGAGGATTTACTACGAGCCTACGTTTTCAACCCTTCGGCATCCGACTCAAACAAAAGGTAGAATCCGCCTCTCTCCTCTTTTCCTGTCACCTACTTTCTCAATAACCTAGTTCCAACTTATAATCATCAACCCCCATTTAAAATGGTGTTATAATATTCGTGCATGCTTATTCCTTGTACTCTCAATAACGATAATGTTAACCCATATTTTAAAACGGTGTTTAAATTCCCTCTGTACACAAAAGTATATTACACACCCATAATACCTGGAATCTGATCTACTTAACGTAATAACCCATGAATTGTCATTTCATCTCTGACATACCCATACTATAAAAATGATCTCGAAATAGGTTACTTCCACAAGATACCCTCGTTTAATTAAAATATTATATTTTTTTAAATAACCATAAGAAATAAATATATGTGAAATAAATATTTTAGATACAGTATACATATATTTTACTTACAAATATTTTTAAACCCCTTTCAACCTTTTTGAAGAAGAAAATACTAAATTTAAATAACGATATCTTTTCAAAAGGAATATTTAGTATCTTATTAAAAGGTAATTTTAAAATAACACCAATTTAGGACAAAGGAAGGTTGTAGGCATCGGTCGTTTATCTAAACAAGAATTTGTGGTGCAAAGGCTAGACAAGTGAGAAATGTAACTTTAAAAGGCCCGTCTCACGGTGATTCGTGAGCGAATCGCTCCTTTCCTTACTTGTGCTTACCTGGCCACAATTGGTGGTAAAGAGGAGATTTGAGGACCTCACAACTTGTCCATTTGGAACATTAGGAGCAACTAGATTTGTAAATAAAAATCTCTTGCAAAAGATTTTCAAATAAACACCACAACCTTTTATCGAAAAGATATTTTCTGTAAAATATTATGCTTTTCCAAAATAATAAATATCTCAAATATCATGGTTTTTATTAGAAGTAATAAAAGATAATTAAACACTATTATTTCTTTTTAACTAAGCTTTCCCTAAGATGAGACGAAGTACTTTACGAACTTTAGAAAATAAAACGAGTGGTTGTGGAAGGCCATATTAAACGAGATCAATACACTTTCTAAAATTTCCAGTTTAAGACAACATGACATATACGAAACATGATACGGTTAGGGTTAGAATGCGCGGACCTAGATATGGAATGCTTTATGAAGATCCCTGCAAGCAGGATGACCAGTCCAATATATGGACAACTATACAAATATGAAGATCCTGATATTCCTGGTGAACAGTCCAATATATGGGCGACTATACAAATATGAAGATCCCGATATTCCGGGTGAACAGTCCAATATATGGGCGACTATACAATGTGGAAATTCCGTTCCTAGAAGTATACGCACTAACTCTAATTCGTCCGATCCTTTATACTGAACCACGGGGATGGGTAGTTTGATTAGGCATGGATAATTCAAACTTGGATTCCCCTACTACTCGATCATGATCCCGGGAAGGGAAACGGTACATTTCACTTCCCCAGTTGTTGTTCCGTGGCCACAACGGAAAAACCGTGAGTATCCGGACCCTTGTTTAACAAACCAATACGAAATTTACCTTCACCTATACTTCCTACTACTTATCTACATACAACTTACAACATACTCATGCTCATATATACCTCTCTTCAAAACGTCTTAAGTTTGTGCATTTCAAACATTTACGCACTTTACTTTATGTCTGCATGCATACATCATTCTCTTATATACACCTGTTCATTTTATACTCATACTTCCTTATGAGGCAATCCTACCCGAGTATAACTCGCTGACGGACCTTCCTTTTCTTCCTTTATTTTTAGAATGTTCGTCAGATAAGAATGAGTATTATAGCGAAGATCAAGGTGTGAAGCCAACTTATGAAGATTATGCAGACTGGACGATGAAAGATTAGCAAGATTTATTTTTTGTCGTTTGCCCACATGTTTAGGGCTTTTGTTTATTCTCGATGTAATTAAACTACTTAGTTTATTTTACTCTTTCTTCTTGGATGTAATAAAGTTTGGTTAATGGAAATAAAATGCCTTTCGCTTTTATTATTTTTGTTTTGGTACACATCCTGCATGTTAAATATTCATACGCTTAACGTAACTGTATTGAATAGACCACCTTCAATACAGTTAGGTTGCGGACCATGCCACATCATCCTTCTCCTTCTTTTGGGAAGCGGGGCGTGACAGGTTTTTGTGGTGGCCCATGCAGGTCCCCTTGTGTGCTAAAATAAAACCATTAACTGACTTATTATATTTTTGAATCTCGTCCATCTATACCGATATCATAATTTTCCTATGTCCCTTGTCCCATCCTTGACATTCTAAACCCTGTCCATGACCTTCTGTTCAAGTCATGGCAAATCTTTCCGACGAGGATGACATGTCCGATATTACTTTTGAATCTACATCTGGAGATTCAGACGATGAAGTTGTAGACTCTCCGGCGGTTGTCCCCACAAGGCACCGTGGGAATGGTCGTAACTTTCTTAGTGCGAGGACCTATCATCACTTGTTGAACTCCCATAATCGAGATTAATAAGTCTTTTTCCTTTCTTTGGCCGAATAAAACAATGTAAGAATAGAATGGGCTTGTCCTTACTTTTCGGTTATACTCTCCATATTAAAGTTGGATAATAAAATCTTAGTTTCGAGCAAAAATCTCTCTGGTGTCTCTTGCTCTTCTTATTAGTCTCTCTCTTGCATTAATTGTTGTTCTTCCATGCAAGTTATTATCCTGTCTCATCCCTCAGCCTGATTGTAACCTAACCTATTCTGATTCAGATCATCAATGGCTGGACGACACCATCACCGCAACCGAAGGGGAAATGGAGTCAATGAAGCCACTGCTCAACAAGCAGCTATGCAACAAATAATGCAAGGACTATTGGACCAACAGCAGCAGCAGACAGCTGCCCTTCATCAGGAGCTACGAGAAAATAAGCGGCAGCAAGCAGAGATTTTATGTAAGGCACTAACCCCAGTTCCTTAAGGTTCGGCGGGAGTGAAACAGTTCAGATCACTCCACCCTAAGACTTTTTCGGGGAAGGAAACTCCTTTAGAAGCTGAAGAATGGTTCAAGGGAACAGTCAATGATCTCAGTGCCGCTCAAATTCCGAAGGACGCGTGGGTGAACATCGCTAAGCTACAACTTACGGATAATGCCAGGATATGGTGGGAGGCAGAGGAAAGTAGATCGATGGAGCCCATCGAGTGGGAAAGGTTCAAACAGTTTTTTGATACCCAGTACTTTCCAGTCGTGGCACACTTAAAAATGGAACGGGAGTTTATACAGTTCCAACAAGGGAGCATGTGGGATAAGTCGGTGGACGAGTACGCTTCGGAGTTATCATGGTTAATTCGGTTCGCGCATCATCTGGTGGCAACCCCAGAATTTTATGCTAAGAGATTCCGACAAGGATTGGACCTGAAGACGCAGTCCTCCATGTCTTCTGCTAGTCTTTCGACTTATGATGAAATCTTAGAGGCGGCACGAAACTTTGAAGACCTTCAGAGACGTATAAGGAAGGATGACCGTTTTTCTGGCATTAAGCGACCAACCAATCAAATTCTTGAGGGATCATCTTCCAGATTCAACGGAAGACAACAACCCAAGAGACCAACCGGACCAACTATCATCGGAAAACCAGCCGTTGTATGCAACCATTTTGGTAGGACCGGACACTACATGAGAGACTGTGGCATTTTGAACAAACTTTGCATAGTCTGTGGGTCTCCAGACCATGCTATTGGGGACTGTCCTCAGAGAGGGAGACAATCAGGCCCCGTCAACAAGCCGGCTAATTATGTGGCACCACGACAGGGAAACCAGCCATCTTCCGCCACTCAACCAACCGGTCATGGGGCAACACCAAAAGGACCACCCTTACCATCACAGGAGCGTGTTTTTCAGCAAGCACAGAGAAATGGACCCAAACGCCAGACCTTCACCATGACGGCCGAGAAGGCTAATGCCACGTGGCAAGATAGTAGAGGTACTCTTTTCTTTTTCAACCTTTCTTTGATACCATGCTTAACCATCATTCGATGCAAATCTTGGTTAAACTCACTATAATTCCTCTAATTTTCGTAATTTCGACTAGTTGCCTTTATGTTATATCTCTCAAGTTTTCCATTAATTCACAACCTCCCTTCGACTTCCAAACATTTCAATCTGTAGGCAACTACTGATTTAACATTTTCCGATTCCTTGTACCTAAACCCTCTAAAGACTATCCATGCATCAAGTAATACACCGACTCGCGGGAGCGACACATGCAGTAAAGAGGATTCCTGACAGCGTTACTGATTTCCGTGCCTAGTAGTGGCTACTCCTTTGAGAATTTCAAGTATGAAATAATTCTAAGGAGGGTAGATCGTAACTATCACAACCATTCTTGCAATTCGTAGCAAACCTAGAAGTTTTAAACATCCACAACGATTTTTCGGAGAAGGGACATGGTGATGTGATGTATCATCGCGGCGATATAGTTGCATATGCGTCAAGACAACTAACGACTTGTGGACGCAACTATCTTGTTCAGGTTTAGAACTGGCGATGGTAATTTTCATCTTGAAGATATAGAAACACTACACTAAGGAGAACATGGGAACACGGATGGTTGAAACACATGAAGCGGATGAGAGGGGTCACGTTTTATTTGGGAGAAGTACCGATCGATTAGGACGATCCTGAAGATGGAGAAATTGTAAGATTGACAAAACTGTAGAAAAAAAAAAGTGGAGATGGTGATACAATGCAGCGAGCAAGGAAAGCTCAGCCCACGACTCATCGGTCGTTTAACATCTTGGAAGGAGACGGTGGGTTTGTGTATAGACTAGCTTTGCTATTTTCTATAGAGGGTGTGCATAATACTTTTATATCTTACAGCTAAGAGGATATGCTGGCAACCCTATCCATACTTTTGATCCTTCCGAGATCACGAAAAGGTTAGCATAACCTACAAGCAGTAACCGGTCGGAAACTAGAAGGATAAAACCTTGAGCGACAAGACAATCCAGCTGGCTAGAGCTATATGAAGAAAGAACTACTAGGCAGACATACACGGAAGCGAGAAGACGGGACGAGAGAGCGAGACCCAAAATATTTAACCACGATAATCCTTTCTTAGTGATTTCTTTCTTCCCTTGATCTATCTTCTGAAATTTCGAGGACGAAATTATTTTAAGGAGGGTAGATTGTAACGACCATGTTTTATAATACCTAATAAAATATATTTTATTCAAATTTCTACTACAAAATAATTATTTACGTGTTTCTTTTATAGACGAATAATTTTTAAAGAAATGTTAATAATTTTCAAGGCATCGAAATATGATTAAAGGAATTTTATAAAGTCTATTTATTGTTTTTATAGGCTTAAAATATTTTAGTAAGATTTTATAACGCCTTAAAATAATCTACATAATTTTATTATCAATTAAAGCAATTAATTCGTAATTAAAAATAATTTAAAGGATAAACTAGATATTATATAATTATAATAACTAGCTAACAATTTAGAAATGGATATATTATTTATTTTTAGCCCAAAATTATTTTTATACTAAAGATACTAATAAATTATATCTTCTGAAATTTTTCCATAAGTTTCCTGTGTTTTAAACTAATTTTAACAATTTTTTTAAACCCAAATTCAATTTATAAAATAATAAACAGTTATTAATTTTTTTATAAAAAAAATTATTTAAACCCCTTTTTACCTGGACCGTTGGATGCAAGATCCAACGGCCCAGAACCCGCCGACGCGCCACGTGGTGGGGACCACGCGAAACTGCGTGATCCTCAGCCACGCGACACGTGGCAAGCGGCGGTGACTCTGACGGCGGCTCGTGAGCCGTTAGATGCAGATCCAACGGCCACGAAGCTCTGGCGGCGGCAACAATCAGGGGCTAATGATTCTGAAATGATTGGGGTGCGAATTTTTGTGATTTTTAACAGTTTTTTTTGGATTTTTTTGGTTGATAAGGACACCCTATAAATAGATACCTTCAAACCTAAATTTCTCACATCTCAGAACTCCAAAAATTCTGAAAAAATACCGGTGCCTTCGTATCGACGACGCCGACGCTACGGCTCCACCCAATCGCCGAGGAAAAATTGGGGCGTGAAGCTATTGAAGATTTAGTACAAGCCTACGTTTTCAACCCTTCGGCATCCGACTCAAACAAAAGGTAGGATCCGCCACTCTCCTCTTTTCCTGTCACCTTCTTTCTCAATAACCTAGTTCCAACTTATAATCATCAACCCCATTTAAAATGGTGTAATAATATTCGTGCATGCTTATTCCTTGTACCCTCAATAACGATAATGTTAACCCATATTTTAAAACGGTGTTTAAATTCCGTCTGTACACAAAAGTATATTACACACCCATAATACCTGGAATATGATCTAATTAATGTCATAACCCATGAATTGTCATTTCATCTCTGACATACCCATACTATAAAAATAATCTCAAAATAGGTTACTTCCACAAAATACTCTCGTTTAATTAAAATATTATATTTGTTTACATAACCATAAGAAATAAAGATATGTGAAATAAATATTTTAGATACAGTATACGTATATTTTACTTACAAATATTTCTAAACCCTTTTCAACCTTTTTGAAGAAGAAAATACTAAATTTAAATAACGATATCTTTTCAAAAAGAATATTTAGTATCTTATTAAAAGATAATTTTAAAATAACACCAATCTAGGACAAAGGAAGGTTGTAGGCATCGGTCGTTTATCTAAACCAGACTTTGTGGTGCCTAGGCTAGACAAGTGAGAAAGGTAACTTTAAAAGGCCCGTCTTACGGTGATTCGTGAGGGGATCCCTCCTTTCCTTACTTGTGCTTACCTGGCCACAATTGGCGGTAAAGAGGCGATTTGAGGACCTCACAACTTGTCCTTTTGGAACATTAGGAGCAACTAGATTTTCAAATAAAAACCTCTTGCAAAAGATTTTCAAATAAACACCACAACTTTTTATCAAAAGGATATTTTCTGTACAACATTATGCTTTTCCAAAATAATAAATATCTCAAATATCATGGTTTTTGTTAGAAGTAATAAAAGATAATTAAACACTATTATTTCTTTTTAACTAAGATTTCCCTAAGATGAGACGAAGTACTTTACGAACTCTAGAAAGTAAAACGAGTGGTTGTGGAAGGCCATATTAAACGAGATCAATATACTTTCTAAAAATTCCAGTTTATGACAACATGACATATACGAAACATGATACGGTTAGGGTTAGAATGCGTGGACCAAGGTATGGAATACTTTATGAAGATCCCTGCAGGCAGGGTGACCAGTCCAATATATGGGTGACTATACAAATATGAAAATCCCGATATTACGGGTGAACAGTCCAATATATGGGCGACTATACAAATTTGAAAATCCCGATATTCCGAATGAACAGTCCAATATATGGGCGACTATACAATGTGGAAATTCCATGCCTAGAAGTATACGCACTAACTCTAATTCGTCCGAACCTTTATACTGAACCACGGGGATCGGTAGTTTGATTAGGCAAGGATAATTCGGAACTCGGATTCCCTTACTACTCGATCATGATCCCGGAAAGTGAAACGGTACATTTCACTTCACCAGTTGTTGTTCCGTGGCCAAAACAGAATAATCACGAGTATCCGGACCCTTGTTTAACAAACTAATACGAACTTTTACCTTCACCTATACTTCCTACTACTTATCTACATATAACTTACAATATACTTATGCTCATATATACCTCTCTTCAAAACGTCTTAAGTTTGTGTATTTCAAACATTTACGCCCCTTACTTTATGTCTGCATGCATACATCATACTGTTATATACACCTGTTCATGTTATACACCTACTTCCTTATAAGGCAATCCTACCCGAGTATAACTCGCTGACGGACCTTCCTTTTCTTCCTCTATATTTGGAATGTCCGTTAGATAAGAATGAGTATTATAGCAAAATCAAGGTTTGAAGCCAACTTATGAAGATTATGCAACTGGACGATGGAAGATTAGCTAGATTTAATTTTTTTTCGTTTGCCCACATGTTTAGGGCTTTTGTTTATTCTCGATGTAATTAAACTACTTAGTTTATTTTACTCTTTCTTTTGGGATGTAATAAAGTTTGGTTAATGGAAATAAAATGCCTTTCGCTTTTATTATTTTTGTTTTGGTACACATCCTGTATGTTAAATATTCATACGCTTAACGTAACTGTATTGAATAGACCACCTTCAATATAGTTAGGTTGCGGACCATGCCATGTCATCCTTCTCCTTCTTTTGGGAAGCGGGGTGTGACAGGTTTTTGTGGTGGCCCATGCAGGTCTCCTTGTATACTAAAATGAAACCGTTAACTGACTTATTATATTTGTGAATATCATCCATCTATACCGATATCATAGTTTTCCTATGTCCCTTGTCCCTTCCTTGACATTCTATACCCTGTCCATGACCTTCTGTTCAACTCATAGCAAATCTTTCCGACGAGGATGACATGTCCGATATTAGTTTTGAATCTACATCTGGAGATTCAGGCGGCGAAGTTGTAGACTCTCAGGCGGTTATCCCTACATGGAACTTTAGGAATGGTCGTACCTTTCTTTGTGCGAGGACCTATCAGCACTTGTTGAACTCCAATAATCGAGACTAATAAGTCTTTTTCCTTTGTTTGGCCGAATAAAACGATGTAAGAATAGTATGGGCTTTTCCTTACTTTTCGGTTATACTCTTCACATTGAAGTTGGATAATAAAATCTTAGTTTCGAGCAAAAATCTCTCTGGTGTCTCTTGCTCTTCTTATTAGTCTCTCTCTTGCATTAATTGTTGTTCTTCCATGCAAGTTATTATCCTGTCTCATCCCTCAGCCAGATTGTAACTAACCTATTCTGATTCAGATCATCAATGGCTGGACGACACCATCATCGCAACCGAAGGGGGAATGGAGTCAATGAAGCCGCAGCTCAGCAAGCAGCTATGCTATAAATAATGTAAGGACTATTGGAGTAACAGCAGCAGCAGACAGCTGCCCTTCATCAGGAGCTACGAGAAAGTAGGCAGCATCAAGCAGATATTTTAAGTAAGGCACTAACCACAGTTCCTTAAGGTTCGGCGGGAGTGAAACAGTTCAGATCACTCCACCCTAAAACTTTTTCAGGGAAGGAAACTCCTTTAGAACTGAAGAATGGCTCAAGGGAACAGTCTATGATCTCAGTGCCGCTCAAATTCCGAAGGACGCATGGGTGAACATCGCTAAGCTACAACTTACGGATAATGCCATGATATGGTGGGAGGCAGAGGAAAGTAGATCGAAGGATCCCATCGACTGGGAAAGGTTCAAACATCGTTTTGATACCCAGTACTTTCCAATCTTGGCACACTTAAAAATGGAATGGGCGTTTATACAGTTCCAACAAGGGAGCATGTGGGATAAGTCGGTGGACGAGTACGCTTAGGAGTTCGCAAGTTTAAGTCGGTTCGCGCATCATCTGGTAGCAAACCCAGAACTTTATGCTAAGAGATTCCGACAAGTATTGGACCTGAAGACGCAGTCCTCCAAGTCTTCTGCTACTCTTACGACTTATGATGAAATCTTAGAGGCGGCACGAAACTTTGAAGACCTTCAGAGACGCATAAGGAAGGATGACCGTTTGTCTGGCATTAAGCGACCAGCCAATCAAATTCTTGAGGGATCATCTTCCAGATTCAACGGGAGACAACAACCCAAGAGACCAACCGGACCAACTATCATCGGAAAACCAGCCGTTGTATGCAACCATTGTGGTAGGACCGGACACTACATGAGAGACTGTCGCATTTTGAACAAACTTTGCATAGTCTGTGGGTCTCCGGACCATGCTATTGGGGACTGTCCTCAGAGAGGGAGACAATCAGGCCCCATCAACAAGCCGGCTAATTATGTGGCACCACGACAGGGAAACCAGCCACCTTCCGCCACTCATCCAACCGGTCAAGGGGCAACACCAAAAGGACCACCCTTGCCATCACAGGAGCATGTTTTTCAGCAAGCACAGAGGAATGGACCCAAACGCCAGACCTTCACCATGACGGCTGAGAAGGTTGATGCCACGTGGCAAGACAGCAGAGGTACTCTTTACTTTTTCAACCTTTCTTTGATACCATGCTTAACCATCTTTCGATGCAAATCTTTGTTAAACTCACTATAATTCCTCTAATTTTCGTAATTTCGACTAGTTGCCTTTATGTTATATCTCTCAAGTTTTCCATTAATTCACAACCTCCCTTCGACTTCCAAACATTTCAATCTGTAGGCAACTACTGATTTAACATTTTCCGATTCCTTGTACCTAAACCCTCTAAAGACTATCCATGCATCAAGTGATACACCAACTCGCGGGAGCGACACATACAGTAGAGAGGATTCCTGACAGCGTTACTGATTTCCATGCCTAGTAGTGGCTACTCCTTTGAGAATTTCAAGTATGAAATGATTCTAAGGAGGGTAGATCGTAACTATCACGACCATTCTTGCAATTCGTAGCAAACCTAGAAGTTTTAAACATCCACAACGATTTTTCGGAGAAGGGACTTGGTGATGTGATGTATTAGCGCGGCGATATAGTTGCATATGCGTCAAGACAACTAACGACTTGTGGACGCAACTATCATGTTCAGGTTTAGAACTGGCGGTGGTAATTTTCATCTTGAAGATATTGAAACACTACACTAAGGAGAACATGGGAACACGGATGGTTGAAACACATGAAGCGGATGAGAGGGGTCAAGTTTTATATGGGAGAAGTACCGACCGATTGGGACGATCCTGAAGATGGAGAATTTGTAAGATTGACAAAACTGTAGAAAAAAAAGTGGAGATGGTGATACAATGCAGCGAGCAAGGAAAGCTCAGCCCACGACTCAGCGGCCGTTTATCATCTTGGAAGGAGACGGTAGATTTGTGTATAGACTAGCTTTGCTATTTTCTATGGAGGGTGTGCATAATACTTTTATATCTTACAGCTAAGAGGATATGCTGGCAACCTTAGCCATACATTTGATCGTTCCGAGATCACGAAAAGGTTAGCATAACCTACGAGCAGTAACCAATCAGAATACTAGAAGGATAAAACCTTGAGCGACAAGACAATCCAGCTGGCTAGAGCTATATGAAGAAAGAACTACTAGGCAGACATACACGGAAGCGAGAAGACGGGACGAGAGAACGAGACCCAAAATATTTAACCACGTTAATCCCTTCTTAGTGATTTCTTTCTTCCCTTGACCTATCTTCTGAAATTTCGAGGACGAAATTATTTTAAGGAGGGTAGATTGTAACGACCATGTTTTCTAATACCTAATAAAATATATTTTATTTAAATTTCTACTACCAAATAATTATTTACGTGTTTCTTTTATAGAAGAATAATTTTTAAAGTAATGTTAATAATTTTTAAAGCATCGAAATATGATTAAAGGAATTTTCTAAAGTCTATTTATTGTTTTTATAGGCTTAAAAGGTTTTAATAAGATTTTATAACACCTTAAAATATCTACATATTTTTATTATCAATTAAAGTAATTAATTCATAATTAAAAATATTTTAAAGGATAAACTAGATATTACATAATTATAATAACTAGCTGACAATTTAGAAATGGATATATTATTTGTTTTTAGCCCAAAATTATTTTTATACTAAAAATAATAATAAAATTTATTTTTTGAAATTTTTCCATAATTTTCCCGTGTATTTAACTATTTTTAACAATTTTTTTAAACCCAGATTCAATTTATAAAATAATAAACAGTTATTAAATTTTTTGTAAAAAAATAATAATTATTTAAACCCCTTTTTACCTGGACCGTTGGATGCAAGATCCAACGGCCCAGAACCCGCCGACGCGCCACGTGGTGGGGACCATGCGAAACCTCGTGATCCTCAGCCACGCAACACGTGGCAAGCGGCAGTGACTCTGACGGCGGCTCGTGAGCCGTTGGATGCAGATCCAATGGCCATGAAGCTCAGGCGGCGGCAAGAATCATGGCCCAATGATTCTGAAATGATTGGGGCGCGAATTTTTGTGATTTTTAACAGTTTTTTTTGGATTTTTTGGGCTGATAATGAAACCCTATAAATAGACACCTTCAAACCTAAATTTCTCACACCTCAGAACTCCAAAAATTCTGAAAAAAATACCGGTGCCTTCGTATCGACGACGCCGACGCTATGGCTCCACCCAATTACCGATGAAAAATCGGAGCGCGAAACTGTTGAGGATTTAGTACGAGCCTACGTTTTCAACCCTTCGGCATCCGACTCAAACAAAAGGTAGGATTCGCCTCTCTCCTCTTTTCCTGTCACCTTCTTTCTCAATAACCTAGTTCCAACTTATAATCATCAACCCCCATTTAAAATGGTGTTATAATATTCGTGCATGCTTATTCCTTGTACCCTCAATAACGATAATGTTAACCCATATTTTAAAACGATGTTT
Organism: Agapanthus africanus; assembly: GCA_030015575.1. Lineage (NCBI taxonomy): Eukaryota > Viridiplantae > Streptophyta > Magnoliopsida > Asparagales > Amaryllidaceae > Agapanthus > Agapanthus africanus. The sequence continues at coordinate 261,689,925 of JASDDO010000014.1, forward strand.
AAATTCCGTCTGTACACAAAAGTATATTACGCACCTATAATACCCGGAATCTGATCTACTTAATGTCATAACCCATGAATTGTCATTTCATCTCTTACATACCCATACTATAAAAATGATCTCGAAATAGGTTACTTCCACAAGATACCCTCGTTTAATTAAAATATTATATCTGTTTAAATAACCATAAGAAATAAAGATATGTAAAATAAATATTTTAGATACAGTATACGTATATTTTACTTACAAATATTTTTAAACCCCTTTCATCCTTTTTGAAGAAGAAAATACTAAATTTAAATAACGAAATCTTTTCAAAAGGAATATTTAGTATCTCATTAAAAGGTAATTTTAAAATAACACCAATCTAGGACAAAGAAAGGTTATAGGCATCGGTCGTTTATCTAAACCAGACTTTGTGGTGCCTAGGCTAGACAAGTGAGAAAGGTAACTTTAAAAGGCCTATCTCACGGTGATTCGTGAGCGGATCGCTCCTTTCCTTACTTGTGCTTACCTGGCCACAATTGGCGGTAAAGAGGAGATTTGAGGACCTCACAACTTGTCCATTTGGAACATTAGGAGCAACTAGATTTTTAAATAAAAATCTCTTGCAAAAGATTTTCAAATAAACACCACAACCTTTTATCGAAAAGATATTTTCTGTAAAATATTATGCTTTTCCAAAATAATAAATATCTCAAATATCATGGTTTTTGTTAGAAGTAATAAAAGATAATTAAACACTATTATTTCTTTTTAACTAAGCTTTCCCTAAGATGAGACGAAGTACTATACGAACTTTAGAAAATAAAACGAGTGGTTGTGGAAGGCCATATTAAACGAGATCAATACACTTTCTAAAATTTCCAGTTTAAGACAACATGACATATACGAAACATGATACGGTTAGGGTTAGAATGCGTGGGCCTGGGTAAGGAATACTTTATAAAGATCCCTGGAGGCAGGGTGACCAGTCCAATATATGGGCGACTATACAAACATGAAGATCCCGATATTCCGGGTTAACATTCCAATATATGGGCGACTATAGAAATATGAAGATCCCGATATTCCGGGTGAACAGTCCAATATATGGGCGACTATACAATGTGGAAATTCCATGCCTAGAAGTATACGCACTAACTCTAATTCGTCCGAACCTTTATACTGAACCACGGGGATGGGTAGTTTGATTTGGCAAGGATAATTCGGAACTCGGATTCCCTTACAACTCGATCATGATCCCGGGAAGTGAAACGGTACATTTCACTTCCCCAGTTGTTGTTCCGTGGCCACAAGGGCATAATCGCGAGTATCCGGACCCTTATTTAACAAACTAATACGAACTTTTACCTTCACCTATACTTCCTACTACTTATCTACATACAACTTACAACATACTCATGCTCATATATACCTCTCTTCAAAGCGTCTTAAGTTTGTGCATTTCAAACATTTACGCCCCTTACTTTATGTCTGCATGCATACATCATATTCTTATATACACTTGTTCATTTTATACTCCTACTTCCTTATGAGTCAATCCTACCCGAGTATAACTCGCTGACAGACCTTCCTTTTCTTCCTCTATCTTTGGAATGTCCGTTAGATAAGAATGAGTATTATAGCGAAGATCAAGGTGTGAAGCCAACTTATGAAGATTGTGCAGACTGGACGATGGAAGATTAGCTAGATTTAATTTTTTGCTGTTTGCCCACTTGTTTAGGGCTTTTGTTTATTCTCGATGTAATTAAACTACTTAGTTTATTTTACTCTTTCTTCTGGGATGCAATAAAGTTTGGTTAATGTAAATAAAATGCCTTTCGCTTTTATTATTTTTGTTTTGGTACACATCCTGCATGTTAAATATTCATACGCGTAACGTAACTGTATTGAATAGACCACCTTCAATATAGTTAGGTTGCGGACCATGCCACGTCATCCTTCTCCTTCTTTTGGGAAGCGGGGCGTGACACCGGGAGAGACGAAACACCTCCTATCGCTCATTGCCTCTGTGTGATTTGGGACCGTACCCAAAATCTACCGTTTTGCACGTTCTCATGAACGTGGTAAGGTGGAAATCAAAGCACAGTGGGAGTCACACAAGACTCTATGACGATCTCGGATCTACAGACTAATCTGTACCAGTGTCACCAGAGAACTGCTACCTGACGATAGGTATAATACCAACTAGGAGTTCTCAACGAGTCCGTTCAGTGTACCTAGTTTCCACTGAGCACCCGTATACCATCTTTGAAGTCAAACACAAATGGATGCGGGATCATCCATCGCCCATCATATGGGTCAAGATGCGTATACGCTAGTCTACTCTGGAGTATCGATGCCCTATCTTGATACATCCTCGACTAGGAACAATTATAGGATGTACTTGTGGACTACCCTGGCCCCTCACTAGTATGATCTCCATCATAGTCCTAGTAGTCAAGTACACATCCTAAAGGCTTTATCAACATGTGAGAGCAAGACAGCAACACAATACAAGTCAACATGTTAAGACAAAGAGCAACCAGATAGCATACTATCATATCGAGCAAGAAAGTCCTCTCTCTATATATCCAAGCATCCACTATAATATACATCATTTGTACAACAATGGCCTTTAGGGCATATACATAACTAACAATGAGCACCCGTGTACAATCTTTGATGTCAAATACCAATGGTTGTGGGATCAACCATCGCCCCATACAGGGTCAAGAAATGTACACACTAGTCTACTCTGGAATATCGATGCCATGCCTTGATATTCCCTCGACTAGGAACTGTTAAAGGATGTGCTTGTGGACAACACAAGCACCACTAGTATGATCTGTATCATAGTCCTGGTAGTCAAGCCTACATCCTAAGGGATTTATCAACATGTAACAGAGAGACTGTATAATATTACAAGTGTACATGTTAAGATAAAGAGTAACCAGATAGTATAATATCATGTCGAGCAGGAAAGTCCTCTATATATATGTCCAAGGATCCACTATATCATACAATAATGACCTATAGGGTATACATATTCCCAACAATCTCCCACTTGCACTAAGGCCAGTTGTTGTAGTTTCTCATACGCAACATACTAAAAAGTCTCTCAAACTGCATCTGGGGTAGGGCCTTCGTAAGTGGATCTACCGTGTTGTCCTTCGTATCTACTCTTCTGACCTTGATCTCCCGGCGATCAACTATCTCCCGGATTAGGCGATACCGCCCCACAATATGTCTGGATCGCTGATGGGATCAGGGTTCCTTGGCCAAAGCCATAGCTCCATTGTTATCACAATACAAGCATATTAGATTCTCAATGGATGGAACCACACCAAGTTCAGCAATGAACTTCTTCATCCAGATAGCCTCTTTGGCAGCATCGTTGGTAGCGATGTATTCAGCCTCTATCGTCGAGTCTGCTATGGTATCTTGCTTAGAACTCTTCCAACATACCACCCCTCCAATGAGGGTGAATACAAAACCCAAGACAGACTTACTATCGTCCTTATTACTGTGGAAGCTAGAATCGGTAAAGGACTCCACTTGGAGTTCTCCGCTACCATACACCAAAAACATTTCTTTAGCCTTTCTAAAGTACTTAAGAATGTTCTATACAGCTGTCCAGTACTTCTCCCCTGGTGTCACGACCTGAAATAGCCCGTGACTGGCAATTGAATCATATGAAGTCTATAGGACCCCATCTAATCCAAGTAAGCCAAAAGCCCAGAAATCTAAAACCATTTTTAAGTAATAAACAAAGGAAATAGATTTAAGAAGTGAAGAAAACATGTTTTGAAAACAAGGTTTTTAAAATAGATAAGCCGAATATGCATTTTTAAAATGTATAGTCTTTTCTGAAAATTTCAGCAAAGTTTCCTTGTAAATACTGGCCCCGAACGGGGTACAACATGACTAATATATAGGCAATGAAAAAAGGCATCCCCAAACGGGAGCTAGCTCTTCGTCAATCGACGGTCATAACCACACAAGAAATATAATATACAACGCCAAAGGGCGGGGATTAAAACTCAAAAGAAACTCAAAATCAATATGAAAACCATAATACTACAACGCGCGAATCTAAGGTCGAAATAAATGCATAACTGATTTCTAAGTCTGAAACAATATACAAATTTTGGATGATGGAATTACTAGATAAAACTAAATAATAATACATGTACGATGGTGGTTCTGATGCAAAAGAACCCACCTACTAAAGCAAATCACCCGCAAAGGAAGCAGTATGCCAGAAATGCCGCTATGGAACCTGTGCGGCAAAACCTGCAAGAACTGTGGCACAACGGGGGTGAGTTGCTAACTCATGAGTAGAAAACATCTACAAGTAGAAATCGTATGCATGACATAATCCTAGGTCCATACGATCAGTAATAATATATCCTCAAATGAATAAGTTTGAAGCATGATAAGGTGGCAATGTAACATCTATACATGAGTGTAGTGCCAAGTGCTCGTGCCAGTGCCTCAGGTAATAAGATATCATAAATAAGAGGTATGATCAATGAAATCAAGTCTGTATGTATGTGGATCCCGTCCACGTGTCACCCAATGACAATAACCATCATGCATGTAAATATCATAAAGCATATGCATGGAAATATGAGGATGTAAATCAACATGTGTCGCTCACGACCTATCGAATCATGGAACCTGAGTGTCAAGCATCGACACTCGAAAACATCATGAAAACTATGCCTAGAATCGGCACGTAAATCCTCATATATCGGGCTCTGTCTACGGAATAGGCCCACGGCCCCGGCAGTACGGGTCGTCCCGTATCCATCTAACGACTCTGGTCAGTATCTTCCGGATAACCGCCAGGTCCAACTAATCACCGGTAGGTACTGGCCACCCTGCTAGGCTCATCGTCTGCTCCATGAAAAACATTTCTCGCCCCGAGGAACCATACCGGGTCCACCATGTACCCGCAAACGGATCATCCAACTCCTCGAATCGGGTTTCACATGTCGCTCTCAGCATCGAGAAAACACATGGTGGACGCACTGAAATATCATATCAAGAGTAACCGGGTTTTTAAAACAATTATATACTCTTTTTGAAATACCCACGGTTCCCAAATCCAGAAATATCATGGAAATAACATATCTCAATGCGTATAATAAAAAAGCATGATGTATGCGACATGTAAAAGAAATGTAAGCATATCAGTATATCATGCAACATGGAATAGTAATATGCACATATTGAGGGAAACTGCTCATTTAAAATGAATCGGTTTTAAAGAGTATCTTGCAGTTCCCAAATCTCTAATCAAGACAGAATCATCTATGTATGTGCGGATACGTATGTATGCACGTTTGGGTGTACAGTAGATATGTGCACAAGTATGAATATACAGTATATAGGTACAGAAGTATGCCATGCAAAGGTCATATCCTGAATGCAACAGTACTACAGTGTAGTGACATGGCAATTATCGATGATGAAATGTGTGAGCCGGCAAGCAAGTGTACGTGGAATATACGCATCATCGATAATGGTGCTGGTGTCCAAAAACCATGGTTGTAATATAGCAATAAACACATGCAATGTGATGCGAATAGAATGAAAATGCGAAATCGAATAATCAACGCAACAGTGAAGAATCTACATCAATATGTAAGTGTCATGCCGTTTTGCCATTTGAAATAAGACGAATTGGGGTTTTTAGTCAAATAAGGGCTACGGTGTTTTTAAGAAAAGATGCGTCTTTTGAAAATTTCTGTAGAATCCCTTTTCCTATCTTTGAAATACTCCCGATCCGTTAGTTTTGAAATAGGTATGACTCGAGTCTAGTCTAATGTCTACTAAGTAATCTACAGACCTAACTAACAAGCTAAACAAGAGGGGTATGGAAACCACCTACATCTGAGTCGATATATATATAAATATAATAGTCGGTGATCCTGCCTCAATAGTATCCCATACGACACAATATACATCATATAATATCCTCGAGTCATGAGTGCGGATCTATCACCAATATAATGCTCGTACGGTAAATCATCGTACGGCATCCCAAATCTGGGTACGGGTCAAAATCACAGTCATCTCATCAATTATCTGGTATCCTTACCATCATATCTCATGATTTGGGGTTCTGATCTAAGTCTAGTACAAATCGATACCATCTATATAAGTAAGAATGCGTGTGTGAAAGACACGTCCAAAGGCCCGCTAAAAATCACATGTCGTTTCCCAAATACGAATCACATCATATCACCGATCTCATGGCACTATGCCCAAATCATCGACTCATCTCCAATGTCATCCACTATCCTCATCATCACGGTATAAATATAGCAAATATGCAGGTGTGTGCGTGTGGGTGTAAACCTATTCTAGGGTTCGCGACTAGGAACTACACTAGTTTACTCTTAACCCTAATCTATCCATAGTACACCTAACACATCCTAAATAACCAAGTCACACATAAGCTATCATATATATATAATATATACATATATAGTATACCAACTTCGGACTGCGGGGGTGCTATACGCCATCCACCCGACTTCCTCCGTAGATATAATCTACTCACCTTGTACCCTGCGTGTCGGTGTCGATGTCGCCTTCGTCTTCTTCATCGTGTGGAATCCTCATGATGGTACCTACATAGATAACATAATCGGAACACATATTAAAATCACATCGGGAATATCCAAAACGACACGCTAATGCCTATAGGTTAGAACTTATAGACTACGCTTCAAAACCATCAATCAATCCTTGATATCGTCGTACAAACGCAAAGAAATCGAGGTAAAACACAGATATATAAATCAAGAATTCAAAATACGGAATACGGAAACATGAATCAAAACAGCAATTAAAGAAAAAGGCTTCAGATTTCACCCTAGGTCAAATTGGACAATTTTGCATATTCCCAGGGTCTAGTCTATTGATGTAGGAGCTACAGAACCAAAACGAGCCAAACTAGTGGGACCCAGGCCACAAATTGCAGCCAAACAGATTAAATCTGCGGCCTGGTTGGGGAGGTAGGGGCTAGGGTTCTGGGGTTAGCTTCCTGGGAGCCTGCATGTATCACTGTCAGTCCAAAAATATTTTCAGAGTCTCGGGGTGATAGCAGATCTCATATAACCCTCACAGAAATCACAGTTTTTCCAATATCGGTTTTTAAATCCGTATTCTGGGTTTCAAGTCTCAGGTTTGGGTCTTAATTCAAGCACTAGGGTGTTTGTGCAGCCTCTAATGAGCTCAATTTCACATCACAACTCTCAAATTCCCATAACCCTAACTAGGTTTTTCCCAAGCCCACCAAATCACACAATATCGGTTCTAATCTAGCAAAGGGGTATAAGTAATACAAAAACCAAGCTAATGGTCCTGAAAATGTAGGGTTCCTAGGCACACTAATGAGGTCTCACAAGGCATCAACCATGCCAATTTCAAATTTTACGGGTGCCGAGAAACCCTAATACGGATCGTTAACTAGAATTTTAGGCGAAAAGTGAAACTAGTTAACAACTTAACTAGAAGTAAACTGAAATACAACCTTTGTAGATCCGGTGCTCCACCTCCATAGCTCCGTGATGATGTCTCCTCGCTGCGATCATCGGATCCCGGACTCTAGCGTCGGCTTCATCGGAGAAAAGGCGGGCTAGGTCATCGACTACGATGCCGAAGATGATCTACGTCGAGGCATCACAAGATCAAGCTCCCACTTCACCAAGTCATGAAACTTGTGAAGAAAACACCCTATACTACTTGGCAAGAGGTAGAGGATGAAGAAATAGGAGGTGGGTTCACTTTAGAATTGGATTTCTCACTCATTTGCTCAAGTTGCTATTGATGGAGCAAGGTTTCTTCATGAAGAAGAAGAAGAGGAAGAAGATGATAGAATATGATAAGTTATTAGAATAGAATAGAAAAATCAATTCTTATCATATACAAACCATGGTTTAGTGTAGAGATTTAACTAAGGTTAGATGGAGTGGTTAGGATTAAGCATGAGACAAAATGGTCACTTAGTCAAAGCTTCATGAAGCTTCATGATGCAAACAAAGAAAGCCACCATTTTCCCTTTTTCTTTTCCAAAATAAAATAAATGAAATAAATAAATAAATGAATATGAAAATGAAAACCCTAACCATTACATAACCATGGTTTAATCTTTACACAAACCCTAGTGAGCATGTATCATCAAACATGATACAAACTTGTGTACAAAAGTATATCATATATACAATGCGCACAATCCAAGTGAGAAAATCCATTTAAAGTGAACCAATACTAGTTAATGCAAAGTAATATATCAAATATATAATTATGCATTAAATCATTAAATCAACACTTGATTTAACGATCCGGTCATATCGCATATAACCAACTAATATTCAATGTATCGATTTATCGAATCAATCCTTGATTCGATAACTAGGTTATATCGCATACAACCATATCGATACATTCATCGCGAGAATGAAATAAGGTATCACATACACGCATTATTCTCGGTTCCGCACATATCTCATATGCGCTCCTATTTCGTTTCGCTTGAGCCAGGAAACCTCTGTGTAGGACTCTAAAGACTCGTCAATACGCCGGCAGCAGGTGATGATCATATCAAACACCCACAAGCCGCAAGCGGTCTGCTAAACGTAACAGCCACCCGGGTATTGAGCGATCAGAAGATCGACGAGCAAGCCCACTCACACTCCTGTGAATCCAACCAGTAACACTTATCGTACAGTCCGGTCTGATCGTCTGATATGTCGCATATCTCGCCTAGGGGTGGTAAACGTCAGACCCCAATAGCTCGATAAGTCGTGTCGATATGAGGTCTATAACAGTTCGAGAAACTACAGGTAACACTTACCAGTAAATCTCAGCAACCCTGGCCAGGGATTTCCGGTTATAGCCAATCGAACACAGCGCAACATCAACCCCCTATACCGGGAGAGACGAATCCCCTCCTATCGCTCATTGCCTCCATGAGACTCGGGACTGTACCCAAAAACCACCGTTTTGCACGCCCTCTTGGACGTGGTAAGGTGGAAATCAAAGCACAGTGGGAATCACACAAGACTCTATGACTATCTCGGGTCAACAGACTACTCTGTACCAGTGTCACCAGAGAACTGCCATCTGACGTAAGGTATAATACTATCTGGGAGTTCTCGGCGAGTCCGTCCAGTGTACCCAGTCTCCACTGAGCACCCGTATATCATCTCTGATGTCAAACAGCAATGGATATGGGATCATCCATCGCCCATCTGTATGGGTCGAGAAGGTATACGCTAGTCTACTCTGGTATATCGATGCCCCGTCTCGATATACCCACGACTAGGGACCTTGAAGGATGTACTTATGGACTACCATGTCCCTATTAGTATGATCTGCATCATAGTCCAGGTAGTCAAGTACACATCCTAAGGGCTTTACCAACATGTAACAGAGAGACAATCAATGTACACGTTAAGGTAAAGAGTAAGCAGATAGCATACTATCATGTCGAGTGAGAAAGTCCTCCCTATATATGTCCAAGCATCCACTACAATATACATCCTATGTATAGTAATGGCCTCTAGGGCATTCATATAACTAACAATCTCCCACTTGCACTAGGGCCATCTGATAGCAGTGGTTGTAGTATCTCATACTCAACCATCCCATAAAATTCTCTCTCTGGGAATAGGCCTTCGTGAGTGGATCCGCCGTGTTATCTTCTAAGTCTGCTCTCCTAACCTTGATCAACCTGGAGATCAACTATCTCCATGATCAGGCGATACTGCCTTAGAATATATCTGGATCACTGATGGGACCGGCGTTCCTTGGCATAAGCCACAACTCCATTGTCTCACAATGGTAGGAACGTAGTTCATCTCATGAACCTGTATACACCCAAACATCCTCTTTGGTAGCATCTTAAGTAGCGATGTATCCTGCTTTTATCGTCTAGTATGTCACGGTATCTAGCTTGGAACTCTTCCAACATACCGTCCCTCAATTGAGGGTAAAGACAATGCCTGTGACTGACACTCAGTCGTCTTTATCACCCTGGAACCTTTCCAGTGATTCTCCCCAGGATCGATTGATACCATCTCACTACAGCTAGTAAGTTTTCTAACATCCATTTAGATCTATCTCATAGATCCAAAACCCAGGATTTAGTAGGTATCACTTTGATCCTATGTGGAGAATCATTGTGATAAGCGGAGATTGATCGAGCGTAGCATAGGAAACTCTTTCCCTATCAAGAGTATGTCATCCACGTACTCTACGAGGATCACTACCATACTCCCTACTACCTTTTTGTATATACAAGGTTCATCTACCATTTTGATGATGTCAAACTCTTTGACTACTTCATCAAAACAGATGTTCCAACTCCGCGATGCCTGCTTTATCTTATAAAGCATCTTGTACATGTTTCCGCTGCTCCCACTGTCTACGAAGCCCTCTGGTTGTGTACTTATAGACGCCCTCTTCTAAACATCATTTAGAAAAGCTGTCATGACACCCAACCACCAGATATCGTAGTCATGGTATGTAGCCGTGGCAAGTAGGATCTAGATGGACTTAAGCATAGATCCTTAGAAAAGGTCTCATCAATATCCATATCTGGTCAATGATTCAAACCTTTAACAAGTCTAGCTTTGAAAGTCTCAACTTTTCCATCTACACCAAGTAATCTTCTCAAGATTTACTTGCTCCTGATGGGGATTTAACCCTTCAGATAAAGCAACCAAAGTCCATACTTTGTTGGTGTATAAGGATTCCATCTCAGATCACTAAGCATCCAGCCATTCTTACAGAGTCCCACTCCTGATGGCCAGCTCGAAACTAGTTGGGTCATCATCTCATGATGCAATCCTCGCTTCCACTGTCATCGAGAAGCAGAAGTATCTCTCAGGTGGGTGAGAAACCCTACTAGATCGGCGGAGAGGCTGAGGTTCGTTGGTATCTACTGAATCCTTTGGTTCTACCAAATCATCTGCTGTAGTTTGTATAGCTGGAACCTTTTCAGTTCTACATAACTGACCTTGCCTCGAGGTTGTCCGGATTTTGCTTTTAGACATAGGCCGGACAACCCCAAATCTTAACTAACTTAAGATATGGGCTCTTCCCTTTCCATATCACATATGAAGTGGTAGGCAACTGATTTGATCAGAACCCTATTCAATAGGTATGCAGCTTCATAAGTGCATAACTCCCAAAAGGAAATAGGAAACTCAGTAGTACTCATCATAGAGCACACCATATCACATAAGGTGTTATCTGCTCCGCCCCGATATACCATCGTGCTATGGTGTATTCGGAGGAGTAATGCTGAGAGAGAATCTCATTCTCCTTTAGAATAGTCCAGGAATTCTATGCACAAGTATTCTCCTCCCTGATCTCATCAAAGGACATAATACTTATACCCGTATTTTGGTTCTCTACTTCTAACTTAAATTTTGTGAATATCTCAAAAGGTTCGGACTTGTGTTTCAACAGGAACATATGTCTGAATCTTGAGAGATTATCAGAGAATGCAATGAAGTACAAAGAACCGGTCTTGGCATGTGTAGACAGGGGACCTAAATACATCAACATGTATCATCCCAAGAGTTCACTATCTCTTTCTCTGTTTCCAATAAACAGAGCTATGGTCATCTTATCTTTGTGACATGACTGGCAAGTTTCACAAGATGTAAATTCAAACTAATTTTAATATGCATCTAAATGTAACTTCAGCCAGTCGGGTCGCATTGATATGACCTAGTCTACAATGCCTCAAGAAGGATTCGTTCATTTCTGAACTCTTCCTCTTGTGTGTGTTCCGTATACTAAGAACTGTAGTTTGATTTAGAACATTAATGCTTTTAGATAACGTGCCTGAACCGATCAACTTTTGTTATAGGAAATGTTCAAAACATTATCCATCAATACAAAATTATATCCTTTCTTTACTAATAAAGAGACTGATATGATTTTGTATATCAGGTTCGGTATCTAATAACATTCGTTCAGAATCAATGTATTTCGAATACAGGGTGACAGTGACCAACAGACTTGGCTGCAACTCTTGCCCCGTTTTCTGCCTCATGAAACTTATCACCCGTTCTCAGTCCTCTACCTTTCTGTAGCCCTATGTAACATATTACATATCTGGGATCCTGATCTGGTATCACATACCCAGGACGTAAAGGATACTGAGAAACAGTTCTCTGTAATGAACACACCCGAAGATGATGCATCAGCATGCACTCTCTTCGTTTGGGCGGCACGAGAATTCTGGTAATCCCCTATTTCCTGCTCTGTCTTATAACAATTATAAGTTGGAGCGTGACCAACGTTCCCCAGCTCAGTATAACAAGCGGGTTCGGTCAATATTCCATATTATTATCTTGATTAAGGCGTGATATGGTCGCTACCTGGAGAGAGAGAGAAGAAAACACTCAGCGTATGCTCTTGCAAGATCAGATTGGTTATTATTTTATCTAATCAGGATGGCTCCCACTGTTTTTATCAAATCCTCCTTCAAACCCTAAAAGGAAAGACTAGCTGGGATTAATTACACGCTATAAGTTCGCCAATCTTTCAGCCAGGCCAGTGTCGGTACTTTGAGAGAGGTCCCCCGTGCTTTCGCACGAACCTAATTAATGTAAACCTCGTTTTCCAGAGGCGTAACCTCGTTGACACCTTTCTAGACACCTACTTGATCGGCTAATTGTAATGTGTAAAACTCTTCCAGGAGTAACAATTACTCGCAGCGGGTATCGGGATCCAACTATCTCATAGAAGGTATGCAATCTCATTGCAAATTTCAACACTTGAAATTCCCGATAATATTGCCCTTAGCACCCAATGACCTTGACGGAGGTCAACAAACCATAGGCTACTAGTCAAGCTCAGCCCGTCATTTCTTGATTGAATCAAACCCACCCGCACGACCCTTGACGGAGGTCAACAAGGTCGCACGACTACCCTAATCCAATCTGCATCATATGCATAAGCAGATAAATACTAGTTAGCTACCGCACACTACGCCTTGACGGAGGTCAACAAACGTAGCACGAATACCAAGTAGGACTTATCTGAAATGACAGAGGGCTACGACAGGTTTTTCTGAAAACCTATTGCGTAATGAACTTGATATCGTTGTAGAATCAAATGATTTTAAAATGGAGTGCTTTTGAGGCTTTTCTAGTTTTGCTAAAGGAGTCACTCCCGGTGAAGGGATCGTCGGTCCATTCCTCGTCGAATGAGGTGCGGGATATATCACATATATCACTGTGCAAAGCGAAAACTCTTAAAAGCAATCAAAAGACAAACCGAGGGTTGTAGCATCTGTCAGTTATTGCTAAAGGAGTCACTCCCGGTGAAGGGATCTTGGTCCTTTCCTCATCGAATAAGGTGCAGGATATATCATATATACCGCTGTGCAAAGCAAGAACTGTAGCTACCTGTTTTATTTTGAAATTTGATTCTACAACATCTTTAGGTTTCTTTTATTTCATTAATCTCATTAATGAAGTCCCATCATTTAAATTACCTAAACATCACAGATAAATACGACGTACACTTATGCCATCCGCATTCGCCTCGATGTCCCCTCGTGCACCGTTAGGTTAGGTAACTAACGGCAGAGCTGGGCAGGGCTAGCTCGGGTGTAAAACATAAGTAACGTCTATATAATATATCATATATACTATATACTGTATCTATCGCAGAACATCACATGATCACATCACAGATATCGCAGCAGAAGAAACATATGAAATATTGGATATACTAGGACGTCCGTGTTTTCAATACGAGCCAGTATAAAACACGGATTCCACGGTCGCGATGAATAGCCAAACCCACACCCCTAGACCCCTACGAGAGCGGCAAGCAACCCTACCAATTCTAGAGTTAGGAGACCCGGACTCGACTCCTCGAGTTGGTCTCCCACTGTACTCCAGAACCCGGTTACTTGTGCTCCCCTCCTTGGTTCTATCCTAGTGCGGAAAAGTAAATAATATACAAACGGTGACATCTTCCGCAACCTGGAAGTGCCCCAATAAAAGAATATTACATACAAGTTTTTTTTACATGAATGAAAATGAAAAACACTCATCTCACATAAAAACCCCCGGCTATTCAAACACGACAATCCAATATAACATATCCAGCAACACATAACATCACATGTTATCAACGTAAGTAAATATGCGCATCCCAATTGTCGTTGACATATAGCAACGAAACCGGCGATATCACATATTACACTTACGGTCACAGAAAAGAAAGTGTAAAACTACAACAGTTGGAATCCGCAACCTCCATAGACATCGCATGCCTAATCAAATGAATTACTTAGACATCGCATGCCTAACAATTATAAACCCCACATTTTAGTCTCATTATCGAAAACTCTTTTCAATATCAAGTCGGGCAATTCAACAAGATTCCCGACATCCTGATCGAATGCTCGTCGCAAACTTTAGTAGACGGCCGCACCCCCGATACCGTCGACAAAGTGCTCCAAGGCGGAACACCGCTGCCGTGAGCACCCGAACGGACGCTTTCGGCGACGGGGTTCTCCTACAGTCACTTGGTCGGGGCTATGGAGTGAGGCTGTCTATTAAGTTTACCCGGCGAGTATCCACGTACACTACGTGATTGCGACGGACTTTTGATCACATCAAAATTCCGTGGCAACCGATCAAGTGAGACTAAAGTGCTATGTTTATAACATTCATTCAGTTATCTCATAACTAATTATGAATTCCAATTATTGTATCCCATTCCAGATAAATAGAAAATGTTAAACTTTCCGATCGAACAATCGAACACCCAAGTTTTCCCGAAACAGCTCATCACATGAAATAAGTTCAAAAACATTCACTTCGTGCCTCAGTACCAACGGTCCAGCCGTAGAAGTGTCAAGCCAACGCCTCACATGTGGCACGCCGTACTACCCCAAACCCGAAGGTTCAAAGGGCAGTTCAAGACGGTCACATAATCGAGTTAAGGTTTGTTGTCTTCTAGAGGGACCATCGCGTTACTTGCACTACTTAGAACGTCTTTAAACCTCGGAAAAATCCAACACTTGGAAATTTTCCGGTAGGGGAAAAGTTGGGTATTTATATCCGGTCGAACTTTTTAACATATTCAATATATCCGGAAAGCCACATAGACAAAGTATGATAATCCGATCGAATCAACTAAGCCCCAAAACACCCTGGAATATTCAACTCTTGAATAAATATTAAAACTTCCCAGAAAATCCAGTACCAGAAAATAGGAATTACTGTGCAAAACGTATTGGGCACTGTGATAATACGGCCGCGGAACCGCCGCAGAAGCCTTGCTTCTGCCGCGGTTCCGCCGCACTCTTGTTGAATCATGGACACGTGTTGCACAGTAATTCTTAGGATTTCCTGCTGATTTTTCTGCATATTTTTAATATAGAAAAAACCACATTTTACAAAAATGTCCAGAGAGCATGTTTAGGGTTAGGGTTTCGGTCCGATCGGATTTCTAACTCCATCTACGCATCGCCTAAGGCTCTAGCTAGGCTCTGATACCACTGTAGGGTTCCTAGGCACACTAATGAGGTCTCACAAGGCATCAACCATGCCAATTTCAAATTTTACGGGTGCCGAGAAACCCTAATACGGATCGTTAACTAGAATTTTAGGCGAAAAGTGAAACTAGTTAACAACTTAACTAGAAGTAAACGGAAATACAACCTTTGTAGATCCGGTGCTCCACCTCCATAGCTCCGTGATGATGTCTCCTCGCTGCGATCATCGGATCCCGGACTCTAGCGTCGTCTTCATCGGAGAAAAGGCGGGCTAGGTCATCGACTACGATGCCGAAGATGATCTACGTCGAGGCATCACAAGATCAAGCTCCCACTTCACCAAGTCATGAAACTTATGAAGAAAACACCCTATACTACTTGGCAAGAGGTAGAGGATGAAGAAATAGGAGGTGGGTTCACTTTAGAATTGGATTTCTCACTCATTTGCTCAAGTTGCCATTGATGGAGCAAGGTTTCTTCATGAAGAAGAAGAAGAGGAAGAAGATGATAGAATATGATAAGTTATTAGAATAGAATAGAAAAATCAATTCTTATCATATACAAACCATGGTTTAGTGTAGAGATTTAACTAAGGTTAGATGGAGTGGTTAGGGTTAAGCATGAGACAAAATGGT
This sequence comes from Agapanthus africanus, assembly GCA_030015575.1. Lineage (NCBI taxonomy): Eukaryota > Viridiplantae > Streptophyta > Magnoliopsida > Asparagales > Amaryllidaceae > Agapanthus > Agapanthus africanus. The sequence goes on from JASDDO010000014.1 coordinate 261,706,095, forward strand.
CACTTAGTCAAAGCTTCATGAAGCTTCATGATGCAAACAAAGAAAGCCACCATTTTCCCTTTTTCTTTTCCAAAATAAAATAAATGAAATAAATAAATAAATGAATAAGAAAATAAAAACCCTAATCATTACACAACCATGGTTTAATCTTTACACAAACCCTAGTGAGCATGTATCATCAAACATGATACAAACTTGTGTACAAAAGTATATCATATATACAATGTGCACAATCCAAGTGAGAAAATCCATTTAAAGTGAACCAATACTAGTTAACGCAAAGTAATATATCAAATATATAATTATGCATTAAATCATTAAATCAACACTTGATTTAACGATCCGGTCATATCGCATATAACCGACTAATATTCAATGTATCGATTTATCGAATCAATCCTTGATTCGATAACTAGGTTATATCGCATACAACCATATCGATACATTCATCGCGAGAATGAAATACGGTATCACATACACGCATTATTCTCGGTCCCGTACATATCTCATATGCGCTCCTATTTCGTTTCGTTTGAGCCAGGAAACCTCTGTGTAGGACTCTAAAGACTCGTCAATACGCCGGCAGCAGGTGATGATCATATCAAACACCCACAAGCCGCAAGCGGTCTGCTAAACGTAACGGCCACCCGGGTATTGAGCGATCAGAAGATCGACGAGCAAGCCCGCTCACACTCCTGTGAATCCAACCAGTAACACTTACCGTACAGTCCGGTCTGATCGTCTGATATGTCGCATATCTCGCCTAGGGGTGGTAAATGTCAGACCCCAATAGCTCGATAAGTCGTGTCGATATGAGGTCTATAACAGTTCGAGAAACTACAGGTAACACTTACCAGTAAATCTCAGCAACCCTGGCCAGGGATTTCTGGTTATAGCCAATCGAACACAGCGCAACATCAACCCCCTATACCGAGAGAGACGAATCCCCTCCTATCGCTCATTGCCTCCATGTGACTCAGGACTGTACCCAAAAACCACCGTTTTGCACGCTCTCTTGGACGTGGTAAGGTGGAAATCAAAGCACAGTGGGAATCACACAAGACTCTATGACTATCTCGGGTCAACAGACTACTCTGTACCAGTGTCACCAGAGAACTGCCATTTGACGTAAGGTATAATACCTTCTGGGAGTTCTCGGCGAGTCCGTCCAGTGTACCCAGTCTCCACTGAGCACCCGTATATCATCTCTGATGTCAAACACCAATGGATATGGGATCATCCATTGCCCATCTGTATGGGTCAAGAAGGTATACGCTAGTCTACTCTGGTATATCGATGCCCCGTCTCGATATACCCACGACTAGGGACCTTGAAGGATGTACTTATGGACTACCATGTCCCCACTAGTATGATCCGCATCATAGTCCAGGTAGTCAAGTACACATCCTAAGGGCTTTACCAACATGTAACAGAGAGACAATCAATGTACACGTTAAGGTAAAGAGTAACCAGATAGCATACTATCATGTCGAGCGAGAAAGTCCTCCCTATATATGTCCAAGCATCCACTACAATATACATCCAATGTATAGTAATGGCCTCTAGGGCATACATATAACTAACAGAAAATACCTCATTTGGCAACTCAAGAATTTTCTTGAGTTGCCCTAAGTGGCCAAAATCCTTGCTTTCTTGGTCCAATGTGTTTGTCTTGAGCTTATGCATCATTTTTGTGAAATGAAGATAGGGTTTTGGAGTGTTTAATGAGGTGATTTGAGGAGGTGAAGAGGGGGAGAAGGAGCCAGTGTAGGGTTACTAGGCACACTAGCATGGCTCTACAAGGCATCGACCATGCCAAAATTAAATTTTTATGTGCCGAACAACCCTAAGTTAGATCGTATACTAGAGTTTAGGCGAAACAATTAGCAAGTAAACAACTTTACTCTAAAGGGAATACGAAATACAACCTTTGTAGATCGGTCCTTCACTTCTAAAGCACCTTGATGAAGTCCCTTCGCTGCGATCAAGGTTCTCCCGGACTCTTGCATGGCTTCACGAGGCGAAAGATGCGACCTTGCTTGAAGTCTCCGAGGCCGAAGATGATCTACGTCGACGGAATTCCGACTCAAGCTCCTACTTCACTAACTAGAGAATTAGTGAAGTAAACACCCTAAACTAAAGTGCTAGTCTGGTAGAGGATGAAGAAATAGGAAGTGGGTTCTCTTTGGAATTTTATATCTCACAGTCTTTTGCTCTCTTTTCAAAACCCTAGTTTGCTTTCTCTTTTGTTCAATGAAGAAGATGAACAAAAGAAAGAGGAAAGGATAATGATCAAATGAGAAGTCTAACCATGGTGAGTGAGTATCATATACTAACCCTTGTAGAGCCATAACCATGGCTAAAGTTTATGGTTGGGTTAAGAAATATCCCTAGTAAAAACAAATTTAGTGGAATTAGTCAAATGCTTCCACAAGATTCCACAAGCTTCAAGCATTTTGCTAATTCTCCACTAATTTTTTAATTACTTTGAATATTAAAATCCAATATAAAAGATAGCATGGTGTAAATCTCATACACCCAAGTATGATGTATCATCAACCATGATACAATAAGATAACACATTTTAATATATATCATATATATAGTAAAAATGTGTACATGTGAGGAAAAAAAACCTAAGTGAACATGTGTTAGTAAATGTAAACTAGTATATCTAATATACAATTATACACTTAATTATTAAATCAACAATTGACTTAATAATCCGGTCATATCTCATATAACTGACTAACATTCATCGTATCAACTTATCGAATCAACACTTGATTCGATAACCCGGTCATATCATATATAACCGACCGATACAAAAAGTCGCGAGAATAGAATACGGTATCACATACATGCATTATTCTCAGTCCCGCACATATCACATATGCGCTCCTATTTCGTTTTGCCTGAGCCAGTAAAACCTCTATGTAGGACTCTAAAGACTCGTCAATACGCCGGCAGTAGGTGATGATCACATCAAGCACCCACAAGCCGTCGGCGGTACTAGCTGGACGTAACAGCTACCCGGGTATTGAGCGATCAGAAGATCAGCAAGCAATCCCGCTCCAACTCCTGTAAAAGCCTGCCGGTAACACTTCCCGTACAGTCCGGTCTCCTCGTCTGATATGTCGCATATCAAGTCTAGGGGTGGTAAACGTCAGACCCCAATAACCGATAAGTCATGCCGATGTGAGGCTCATAACGGGTCGAGAAACTACTGGTAACACTTGCCAATAAATCTCTAAATCAGCCCTGGCCAGGGACTTCCCTGTCATGGCCAATCGAGCACAGCGCAACATCAACCCCCAATACCGGGAGAGACGAAACCCCTCCTATCGCTCATTGCCTCCATGTGACTCGGGACTGTACCCAAAAACCACCGTTTTGCATGCCCTCAAGTACGTGGTAAGGTGGAAATCAAAGCACAGTGGGAATCACACAAGACTCTATGACGATCTCGGGTCTACAGACTAACCTGCACAAGTGTCACCAGAGAACTGCCATCTGACGTGAGGTATAATACCATCTGGGAGTTCTCGGCGAGTCCGTCCAGTGTACCCAGTCTCCACTGAGCACCCGTATACCATCTCTGATGTCAAACACCAATGGATATGGGATCATCCATCGCCCATCTCATGGGTCGAGAAGCGTATACGCTAGTCTACACTGGTATATCGATGCCCTGTCTCGATACACCCACGACTAGGGACCTTGAAGGATATACTTATGGACTACCATGTCCCCACTAGTATGATCCGCATCATAGTCCAGGTAGTCAAGTACACATCCTAAGGGCTTTACCAACATGTAACGATAAGACAGTATAAAGAGACAAGTATACATGTTAAAGTAAAGAGCAACCAAATAGCATACTATCATATCGAGCAAGAAAGTCCTCTCTATATATGTCCAAGCATCCTATATAATATACATCACCTGTACAATACTGGCTACTAGGGCATACATACAACTAACAATCTCCCATTTGCACTAGGGCCAGCTGCTGTAGTGTCGCATACAGAGCATCCCGAAGAGTCTCTCAAACTGTATCTGGGGAATGGCCTTCGTGAGTGGATCCGCAGTGTTGTTCTTCGTGTCAACCCTCCTGACCTCGATCTCCCGGCGATCAACTATCTCCCGGATTAGGTGATGCCGCCTCAGAATATTCCTGGATCGCTGATGGGACCTAGGTTCCTTGGCCAAAGCCATCGCTCCATTGTTATCGCAATACAAAGGTATTGGATGCTCAATGGATGGAACCACTCCAAGTTCAGTAATGAACTTCTTGATCCAGACAGCCTCTTTGGCAGCATCGTTGGCAGCGATGTATTCAGCCTCCATCGTCGAGTCTTCCACGGTTTCGTGCTTGGAACTCTTCCAGCTAACCGCCCCTCCGTAAAGGGTAAAGACAAATCCTGACTGCGACTTAGAGTCGTCTTTATCACTCTGGAAGCTCGAATCGGTAAAGGACTCCACTTGGAGTTCTCCGTTACCATACACCAAGAGCATCTCTTTAGTCCTTCGCAAGTACTTGAGAATGCTCTTCACAGCTGTCCAGTGACTCTCTCCAGGATCAGCTTGATACCTACTCACTATACTTAGTGAGTATGCTACATCGGGTCTAGTACATAGCATCGCATACATGATAGACCCTACTGCCGAAGCATAGGTTATCCCTTGCATGCGAGCTCTCTCCAAATCAGTCTTGGAAGACATCTTTTTGGAGAGAGTGAGCCCAGAGATCGTGGGTAAAAACCCACGTTTGGAATCTTCCATACTAAACCTCTTTAGTATGGTGTCAATGTACCTGGATTGGGACAATCCCAATATCCTTTTAGATCTATCTCTATAGATCATAATTCCCAATATGCAGGAGGCATCACCAAGATCTTTCATTGAGAATCATTGTGATAAGAAGAGGTTCACCGATTGCAGCATAGGATTGTCATTTCCTATCAAGAGTATGTCGTCCACGTACAATACGAGGAAGAAAACCTTACTCTCTGCCACCTTCTTGTAGATACAAGGTTCATCTATGTTTTTGACGAAATCAAACTCTTTGATAACGACGTCAAAGCAGATGTTCCAACTCCGCGATGCTTGCTTTAATCCATAAATGGATTTAAGCAGCTTGCACACCTTCCCGCTGCTCCCACTATCTACGAAGCCCTCTGGCTGAGTCATGTACACGCACTCTTCTAAATCACCGTTTAGAAAGGTGGTCTTAACATCCATTTGCCAGATTTCGTAGTCATGATATGCAGCGATGGCAAGCATGATCCGGATGGATTTAAGTATAGCCATTGGAGAAAAGGTTTCGTCATAGTCCACACCTGGTCTTTGACGAAAACCTTTTACAACAAGTCTAGCTTTGAAAGTCTCCACTTTCCCATCTACACCAAGTTTTTTCTTGAAGATCCACTTGCTCCCAATGGGTTTTACCCCTTCAGGAGCATCTTCCAAAGTCCATACTTTGTTGGTGTACATGGATTCCATCTCGGACCGCGTTGCATCCAGCCATTTCACTGAGTCCCCACTCGTGATGGCCTGCTCGAAACTATTTGGGTCTTCATCAACCATGATGCAATCCTTGCTCCCACCATCCATGAGAAAACCGTAGTATCTCTCAGGTGGGTGAGGAACCCTACTAGATCGGCGGAGAGGCTGAGATTCGTTGGGAACTACCGAATCCTCCGGTTCCACTAAATCTTCAGTTTGAGTTTGTGTAGCCGGAATTTCTTCCAGTTCTACCTTGTCACCACTAATTTCTTTTGTAAGAAATTCCTTTTCTAAAAAGGTGGCATGTCGAGAAACAAACACTTTTTGTTCCTCAGTATGGTAGAAAAGATATCCATGTGAATGTTTGGGATATCCTACAAACTTGCATAGAACTGACTGTGCCTCGAGTTTGTCCGGATTTTGCGTTTTGACATAGGCCAGACAACCCCATATCTTAACTCGTTTAAGACATGGTCTCTTCCCACTTCATATCTCATATGGTGTGGTAGGTACAGATTTAGATGGAACTTGATTCAATAGGTATGCTGCTGTCTCCAGCGCGTACCCCCAGAAGAAAATAGGTAACTCAGCTGTGCTCATCATAGAGCGCACCATATCTAATAGGGTGCGATTCCTCCGTTGCGATACACTGATGTGCTGTGGTATGTTAGTTATATGTATGCCCTAGAGGCCATTACTGTACATAGGATGTATATTGTAGTGGATGCTGGGACATATATAGGTAGGACTTTCTTGCTCGACATGATAGTACGCTATCTGGTTGCTCTTTATCTTAACATGTATACTTTCTGTCTCTCTGTTATATGTTGATAAAGCCGTTAGGATGTGTACTCGACTTCCAGGACTATGATGTAGATCATACTAGTGGGGCCTGGGTAGTCAATGAGTACATCCTTCATTGTTCCTAGTCATGGGAATATCGAGACGGGGCATCGATATTTCAGAGTAGACTAGCGTATATCTTCTCGACCCATGTGATGGGCGATGGATGATCCCATATCCATTGGTGTTTGACATCGGAGATGGTATGCGGGTGCTCAGTGGAGACTGGGTACACTGAACGGACTCGCCGAGAACTCCCAGATGGTATTATACCTCACGTCAGATGGCAGTTCTCTGGTGACACTGGTACAACTTAGTCTGTTGATCCGAGATCGTCATAGAGTATTGTGTGTCTCCCACTGTGCTTTGATTTCCACCCTACCACGGCTCTACTGAGTTGTGCAAACAGGTGGTTTTTGGGTACAATCCCGATTCACATGGAGGCAATGAGCGATAGGAGGGGATTCGTCTCTCCCGGTATTGGGGGTTGATGTTGCGCTATGCTCGACTGGCCATAATTGGAAATCCCTGGCCAGGGTTGCAGTGATTTACTGGTAAGTGTTATCAGTAGTTTCACACTTGTTATGGACCATACGTCGGCATGATTTATCAAGCTACTGGGGTCTGACGTTTACCACCCTAGGCGAGATATGCGACATATCAGACGAACAGACCGGACTGTACGGTAAGTGTTACTGGTTGGATTCACAGGAGTGTGAGCGGGCTTGCTCGTTGATCTTCTGATCGCTCAATACCCGGGTGGCCGTTACGTTTAGAAGACCGCTTGCGGCTTATGGGTGTTTGATATGATCATCACCTGCTGCCGGCGTATTGACGAGTCTTTAGAGTCCTACACAGAGGTTTCCTGGCTCAAGAGAAACGAAATAGGAGCGCATATGAGATATGTGTGGGACCGAGAATAATACCAGTATGTGATACTGAATTTTATTCTCGCGATTTGTATCGTCGGACGGTTATATAAGATATAGCCGGGTTACCGAATCAAATGTTGATTCGATATATTGATACACTTGATATTAGTCGGTTATATGCGGTATGACCGGATCATTAAATCAAGTGTTGATTTAATGATTTAATGTATAATTATATATTTGATATATTACTTTACATTAACTTGTATTTGTTCACTTAAGATTTATTTTCTCACTTGATGTGCATAAGTAGTATATGTGATATATTTTTGTGTACTTGATTGTATCATGTTTGATGATGCATGCAAACTTGGGTTTGTGCTATACACCATATTTAGTTAATGGTTAGGGTTTCATTTGCCTTATTTATTTATTTCATTTATTTATTTTTGGCAAGAAACAAAAACAAAATGGTGGTGGCTTTTCTCATTTTGGCTTGAAGCTTCATGAAGCTTCATAGCATCTTTGACAAAGTCTAAGCCATTTTGTTTTATTCTTAACCCAACCATTAGCCTAAACCCTAGTTTAGTCTCTACACTAGTTACACTCACCCATGGTTGCTAAATGATAAGGATCACTTGATTTTCTATTATTAATAATTGATTTTCTTTTCTTCTTCTTCTTCTTCTTCATGAAGAGAAGAAAGCTCTTTTGAAAATTTCCAAGTGATGAATCCAAGTGAGAAACCCAATTCCAAAGTGAACCCACTTCCTATTTCTTCATCCTCTACCACTTGCCATGTAGTAGAGAGTGTTATCTTCAAAAGTTTCATGACCAAGTGAAGATGGAGCTTGAGTTTGAGTTGCCTCGACGTAGATTATCTTCGGCATCGAAGTCGACGACCTAGCCCGCCCATTTCTCCGATGAAACCGACGCTAGAGTTCGGGATCCGATGATCGCAGCGGAGGGACATCATCACGGAGCTAAAGAGGTAGAGGACCGGATCTAAAAAGGTTGTAGTCACTTTCACTTTATAGTAAAGTTGTTTACTTGTGTGTCTTTCGCCTATCCTCTAGTTAACGATCTAGTTTAGAGTTTCTCGGCACATAAAAATTTAAATTGGACATGGTTGATCAGTTGTAAAGCCTCATGGGTGTGCCTAGGAACCCTACATGTTGTATATGGAGGAGTCAGCTGAGAGAGAATCCCATTCTCTTTTAGGAAGTCCAGGAATTCATTGCTCAAGTATTCACCTCCTCGATCAGATCGAAGGATTTTAATACTTTTCCCGGTTTGGTTCTCGACTTCTTGTTTATATTCTCTAAATTTCTCAAAAGCTTCTGATTTGTGTTTCATCAAGAACACATATCCGAATCTATAGATCATCAGTGAATGTAATGAAGTACGCAGAACCATTCCTGGCATTTGTAGACATGGGGCCGCATACATTACTATGTACCAGTCCCAAGAGTTCTGTAACTCTTTCTCCGTGTCCCGTAAACGGAGTTTTGGTCATCTTGCCATTGAGACATGACTGGCAAGTGTCATAAGATGAAAATTCAAACGGATTCAAATATCCATCCTTATGCAACTTAGCTAGTCGTGTCGCATTGATGTGACCCAGTTTACAATGCCACAAGAAGGATTCGTTCATTTCTGAACTCTTCCTCATGTTTGTGTTTGTTATGCTCAGAACTGTTGATTGATTTAGAACATAAATGCCATTGCACAACGTGCCTGATCCAACCAACTTTTGGTTTAGAAAAATGTTCATAACATTATCCTGTAATACAAAATTATATCCTTCTTTACTCAACAAAGAAACCGATATAATGTTCCATATCAGGTTCGGCATGAAATAGCATTCGTTCAGAATCAATGTATTACCAGTTGGCAATACAAGGTGATATTCCCCGACGGTTTTAGCTGCAACAATTGCACCATTTCCAACCCTTATGTCTTTATCACCTTCTCCAAGTTCTCTACCTTTCCTAAGCCCATGTAACTGATTACATATATGGGATCCTGACTCGGTATCTAATACCCAGGACGTAGAGGAAATGGAGAAACAATTCTCTATAACGAACACACCCGAAGAAAATGCATGAACATGTACTTTCTTCATTCGGGTGGCATGGGAATCCTGGTATTCCCCTATATCCTGTTCAGTCCTATAACTCTTATAAGAAAGAACGGGACCAACGTTCCCCGGCACAGTATAACATGCGGGTTCGGTCAATACATCCATATTATTATCTTGATTAAGGCATGATATGGTCGCTACCTGAAGAGAGAGAGAAGAAAACACTTTAGTGTATGCTCTTGCAAGATCAGATTAGTTATTATCTTATCTAATCAGAATGGCTCCCACTGTTTTTATCAAACCTTCCTTCAAACCCTAAAAGGAAGACTAGCCGGGATTAATTACACCCTACAATTTCGCCAATCTTTCAGCCAGGCCAGTGTCGGTACTTTGAGGGAGGTTCCCCGTGCTTTCGCACGGACCTAATTAAAGCAAACCTCATTTTCCCAGAGGCGTAACCCCGTTGACACATTTCTAGACACCTACTTGATCGGCTAATTGTCCTGTGTAAAACTCTCCCGGGAGTAACAATTACTCGCAGTGGATATCGGGATCCAACTATCTCATAGAAGGTATGCAATCTCATTGCAAATTTCAACACTTGAAATTCCCGATAATATTTTGCTCCTAACCCCTATGACCTTGACAAAGGCCAACAAATCATAAGATGTTAGTCAAGTTCAACCCGTCATTTCTTGATTGAATCAAACCCACCCGCATGACCCTTGACAAAGGCCAATAAGGTCGTACGACTACCCCAAACAATCTGCATCATATGCATAAGTAGATAAGCACCATTCAGCTACCGCACACTACGCCTTGACAAAGGCCAACAAACGCAGCACGAATACTAAATAGTTCTTATCTGAAATGACGGAGGGCTACGACAGGTTTTTCTGAAAACCTATTGCGTAATGAACTTGATATCGTGGTAGAATCATGTGTAATTTGAAATGGAGTGATTTTGAGGCTTTTATTAGTTTTGCTAAAGAGGTCATGTTAGTTATATGTATGCCCCAGAGGCCATTACTGTACATTGGATGTATATTGTAGTGGATGCTTGGACATATATAGGGAGGACTTTCTTGCTCGACATGATAGTATGCTATCTGGTTGCTCTTTATCTTAACGTGTATGCTGATTGTCTCTCTGTTACATGTTGGTAAAGCCCTTAGGATGTGTACTTGACTACCTGAACTATGATGCGGATCATACTAGTGGGGACATGGTAGTCCATAAGTACATCCTTCAAGGTCCCTAGTCGTGGGTGTATCGAGACGGCGCATCGAAATACGAGAGTAGACTACGTATACCTTCTTGACCCATACAGATGGGCGATGGATGATCCCATATCCATTGGTGTTTGACATCAGAGATGATATACGGGTGCTCAGTAGAGACTGGGTACACTGGACGGACTCGCCGAGAACTCCCAGATGATATTATACCTTACGGCAGATGGCAGTTCTCTGGTGACACTGGTACAGGTTAGTCTGTTGACCCGAGATCGTTATAGAGACTTGTGTGATTCCCACTGTGCTTTGATTTCCACCTTACCACGTCCAAGAGGGCGTGCAAAACGGTGGTTTTTGGGTACAGTCCCGAATCACATGGAGGTAATGAGCGATAGGAGAGGATTCGTCTCTCCCGGTATAGGGAGTTAATGCTGCGCTGTGTTCGATCGGCAATAACCGGAAATCCCTGGCCAGGGTTGCTGAGATTTACTGGTAAGTGTTACCAGTAGTTTCTCGAACTGTTATAGACCTCATATCGACACAACTTATCGAGCTATTGGGGTCTGACGTTTACCACCTCTAGGCGAGATATGCGACATATCAGACGACGAGACCGGACTGTACGGTAAGTGTTGCTGGTTGGATTCACAGGAGTCTGAGCGGGCTTACTCATTGATCTTCTGATCGCTCAATACCCGGGTGGCCGTTACGTTTAGCAGACCGCTTGCGGCTTGTAGGTGTTTGATATGATCATCACCTGCTGCCGGCGTATTGACGAGTCTTTAGAGTCCTACACAGAGGTTTCTTAGCTCAAGCGAAACGAAATAGGAGCGCATATAAGATATGTGCGGGACAAAGAATAATGCGTGTATGTGATACCGTTTTCTATTCTCGCGATGAATGTATCGATTGGTTGTATGCGATATAACCTAGTTATCGAATCGAGGATTGATTCGATAAGTCGATACATTGGATATTAGTCGGTCATATGCGATATGACCGGATCGTTAAATCAAGTGTTGATTTAATGATTTAATGTATAATTATATATTTGATATATAACTTTACATTAACTAGTATTGGTTCACTTAGGATTGTTTTCTCACTTGATTGTGCACATTGTGTATATGATATATGTTTGTGCACTAATTTGTATCATGTTTGATGATACATGCAAACTTGGGTGTGTATGTTTTAAACTATGGTTTAGGTTAAAGGTTATGGTCTTATTTTATTTCTTTATTTATTTTTGGAAAAACAAAATGGTGGCTTTTCTTATTTTGGCTTGAAGCTTCATGAAGCTTCAAAGCATCTTTGAAAAAGTCTTACCATTTTGTTTTGCTCCTTAACCCTAACCATTTACCTTAACCCTAGTTTATTCTCTACATGAGTTTATCTAACCCATGGTTGCAATATGATAGATATCACTTGAATTTTCCTTTTATGAGAATTCATTTTCTTTCTTCTTCTTCATCTTCTTCATGAAGAGAAGAAAACCTAGCTAGAAAATTCTAAGTGATGAATCCAAGTGAGAAATCAAAATCCAAAGTGAACCCACTTCCTATTTCTTCATCCTCTGCCACTTGACATGTTGAATAGGGTGTTTTCTTCACAAGTTTCATGACTTAGTGAAGATGGAGCTTGAGTTAGAGTTGCCTCGACGTAGATCATCTTCGGCATCGAAGTCAACGACCTAGCCCGCTTTTTTCTCCGACGAAACCATCGCTAGAGTCCGGGATCCCGGTGATCGCAGCGAAGGGACGTCATCATGGAGCTAGAGAAGTGGAGGACCGGATCTACAAAGGTTGTATTTCCATTCACTTAGCACTAAAGCTGTTTAGTAGCTTGTAGTTTCGCCTAATTTCTAGTTAACGATCTATATTAGGGTTTCTCGGCACCTAAATTTTAGAATTTGGCATGGTTGATGCCTTGTGAAACCTCATTAGTGTGCCTAGGAATCCTGCAGTGGTATCACAGACTAGCTAGAGCCTTAGGAGAAGTGTAGAAGATGTTAGAAGTCCGATCGAGCCCGAAACCCTAAACCGAAACCCTTCTCTGTACATTTTTCAAAACTGTGCATTTTTCCTAATTAAAAATATGCAGAAAAATCTGTAGGGTTTTATAAGAATTACTGTGCAAAACGTCGACCTAACTCCATCAAACCGCCGCGGAACCGCGCCCATACCCCACGTAGAGCGGCGGTTCCGCGGCCATACTGTTGCTTCGTTGACCACAATTTGCACAGTAATGTCTCTATTTGACTCTTGTGCTTTCTAGGTAATTTTAATCTGCACTCAAGAGTTGAGTAATATGGGGTGTTTTGGGGATTCGATGATTCGATCGGAAACTTTAACTACGTCTATGTGTTTTTCCGGATAATTTAGAATATGTTAAAAAGTTCGACCGAATATAAATACCCAATTTTTCCCCTGCCGGGAAATTTCCAACTGTTGGATTTTTCCGTAGTTTGAGAATGTTCTAAGTAGTGCAAGTAACGCGATGGACCCTCTAGAAGACAACAAACCTTAACTCGATTATGTGACCGTCTTGAACTGCCATTTGAACCTTAGGGTTTAGGGCAGTACGGCGTGCCACATGTTAGGCGTTGGCTTGACCCTTCTACGGCTGGAACGTTGGTACTGAGGCATGAAGTGAATGTTTTTAAACTTATATCATGTGTTGAGATTTTCTGGGAAACTTGGGTGTTTGATTGTTCGATCGAAAAGTTTAACATTTTCTATTTATCTGGAATGGATTACAATAATTGGAATCAACAACATTTGAATGTTATAGATATAGCAGTTTAGTCTCACTTGATCGGTTGCCATGGAATTTTGATGTGATCAAAAGTCCGTCGCAATCGCGTAGCGTACACGGATACTCGCCGGTAAACTTAATAGACAGCCACGCCCCATAGCCCCGACCAAGTGACTGTAGGAGAACTCCATCACCGAAAGCATCCGTTCGGGTGCTCGCGGCAGCGGTGTTCCGCCTTGGTGCACTTCATCGACGGTATCAGGGGTGCGACCGTCTACTAAAATTTGCGACGAGCATTCATTCTGGATGTCGGGAATCTTATTGAATTTCCCGACTTGATATTGAAAAGTGTTTTCGATAATGAGACTAAAATGCGGGGTTTATAATTGTTAGGCATGCGATGTCTAAGGAATTCATTTGATTAGGCATGCGATGTCTAAGCAGGTTGCGGATTCCAACTGTTGTAGTTTTACACTTTCTTTTCTGCGACCGTAAGTGTAATATGTGATATCGCCGGTTTCGTTGCTATATGTCAACGACAATTGGGATGCGCATATTTACTTACGTTGATGACATGTGATGTTATGTGTTGCTGGATATGTTATATTGGATCGTCGTGTTTGAATAGCCGGAGGTTTTTATGTGAGATGAGTGTTTTTCATTTTCATTCATGTAAAAACTTGTATGTAATATTCTTTTATTGGGGCACTTCCAGGTTGCGGAAGTTGTCACCGTTGATGTATATTATTTACTTTTCTGCACTAGGATAGACCCAAGGAGGGGAGCACAAGTAACCGGGTTCGAGGGTCCAGTGGGAGACCATCTCGAGGAGTCGAGTCCGGGTCTTCTAACTCTAGAATTGGTAGGGTTGCTTGCCGCTCTCGTAGGGGTCTAGGGGTGTGGGTTTGGCTATTCATTGCGACCGTGGAATCCGTGTTTTATACTGGCTCGTATTGAAAACACGGACGTCCTAGTATATCCAATATTTCATATGATATTTTCTGCTGCGTTATCTGTGATGTGATCATGTGATATGTTCAGATAGATATTATATATAGTATATATGATATATTATATAGACGTTGCTTATGTTTTACACCTGCGCTAGCCCTGCCTCGCTCTGCCGTTGGTTACCTAACCTAACGGTGCAGACGGGACATCGAGGCGAATGCAGATGTCATAAGCGTACGTTATATTTATCTGTGATGTTTAGGTGACTTAAATGATAGGACTTCATTAATATGATTAATGAAAGAAAAGAAAGCTAAGATATTGTGGAATCGAATTTTCAAAAACAGGTAGCTACAGTTCTTGCTTTGCGTCGTGGTGTTCCTTGTAGAACATCCTGCACCTTATTCGATGAGGAAAGGGCCGAGATCCCTTCACCGGGAGTGACCCCTTTAGCAATAACTGGCAGATGCTACAACCCTCGGTTTGTCTTTTGATTGCTTCTATAGTTTTTGCTTTGCACAGCGGTATATATGATATATCCTGCACCTTATTCGATGAGGAAAGGGCCGACGATCCCTTCACCGGGAGTGACCCCTTTAGCAAAACTAGAAAAGCCTCAAAAGCACTCCATTTTAAAATCATTTGATTCAACAACGATATCAAGTTCATTACGCAATAGGTTTTCAGAAAAATCTGTCGTAGCCCTCCGTCATTTCAGATAAGTCCTACTTAGTATTCGTGCTACGTTTGTTGGCCTGCGTCAAGGCGTAGTGTGCGGTAGCTAACTAGTATTTATCTGCTTATGCATATGATGCAGATTGTATTAGGGTAGTCGTGCGACTTTGTTGGCCTGCGTCAAGGGTCCTGCAGGTGGGTTAATTCAATCAGGAAATGACGGGTTGAACTTGACTAGCGCACTATGGTTTGTTGGCCTGCGTCAAGGTCATAGGACGCTAGGGGCAAAATATTATCGGGAATTTCAAGTGTTGAAATTTGCAATGAGATTGCATACCTTCTATGAGATAGTTGGATCCCGATACCCGCTGCGAGTAAGAGTTACTCCTGGGAGAGTTTTACACATTACAATTAGCCGATCAAGTAGGTGTCTAGAAAGGTGTCAATAGGGTTACGCCTCTGGGAAAACGAGGTTTACTTTAATTAGGTCCGTGCGAAAGCATGGGGAACCTCCCTTAAAGTACCGACACTGGCCTGGCTGAAAGATTGGTGAACTTGTAGCGTGTAATTAATCTCGGCTAGTCTTTCCTTTTAATGTTTGAAGTAAGATTTGATAAAAACAGTGGGAGCCATCCTGATTAGATAAAATAATAACCAATCTGATCTTGCAAGAGCGCACGCAGAGTGTTTTCTTCTCTCTCTCTCCTGGTAGCGACCATGTCACGCCTTAATCAAGATAATAATACGGATGTATTGACCGAACCCGCTTGTTATACTGAGCTGGGGAACGTTGGTCCCGCTCCAACTTATAATTGTTATAAGACAGAGCAGGAAATAGGGGAATACCAGAATTCCTATGCCGCCCAAACGAAGAAAGTGCATATGATGCATCTCCTTCGGGTGTGTTCATTATAAAGAACTGTTTCTCAGTATCCTCTACGTCCTGGGTATTTGATACCGGATCAGGATCCCAGATATGTAATCTGTTACATAGGGCAACAGAAAGGTAGAGAACTGAGAACGGGTGATAAGTTTCATGAGACAGAAAACGGTGCAAGTGTTGCAGCCAAGTCTGTTGGTCACTGTCACACTGTATTCCAAATACATTGATTCTGAACAAATGTTATTAGATACCGAACCTGATATACAAAATCGTATCAGTCTCTTTATTAGTAAAGAAATGATAAAATTTTGTATTGTTGGATAATGTTTTGAACATTTCCTATATCAAAAGTTGATCGGTTCAGGGACGTTATCTAAAAGCATTGATGTTCTAAATCAAACTACAGTTCTTAGTATACGGAACACACACAAGAGGAAGAGTTCAGAAATGAACGAATCCTTCTTGAGGTATTGTAAACTAGGTCATATCAATGCGACCCGACTAGCTGAAGTTACATTAAGATGCATATTTAAATTAGTTTGAATTTACATCTTGTGAAACTTTCCAGTCATGTCACAGAGATAAGATGACTATAGCTCTGTTTATTGGAAACAGAGAATGAGGTAGTGAACTCTTGGGATGATACATATAGATGTATGAAGGTCCCCTGTCTACAAATGCCAAGACCGGTTCTTTGTACTTCATTAAATTCTCTGATGATCTCTCGAGATTCAGACATATGTTCCTGTTGAAACACAAGTCCGAACCTTTTGAGATATTCACAGAATATAAGTTAGAAGTAGAGAACCAAAAACGGGTATAAGCATTATGTCCTTTGATGCGATCAAGGAGGAGAATACTTGAGCACGGAATTCCTGGTTTATTCTAAAGGAGAATGAGATTCTCTCTTAGCATTACTCCTCCGTATGCACCATAGCACGATGGTATATCGGGGCGGAGCAATCACACCCTATATGATATGGTGCGCTCTATGATGAGTACTACTGAGTTTCCTATTTCCTTTTGGGAGTTATATACTTAAGAAGCTGCATACCTATTGAATAGGGTTCAAATCAAATCAGTTGCCTACCACTTCATATGTCATATGGAAAGGGAAGAGCCCATATCTTAAGTTTGTTAAGATTTGGGGCTGTCCAGCCTATGTCTTAAAGCAAAATCCGGACAAGCTCGAGGCAAGGTCTGTTATGTAGAACTGGAAAGGTTCCAGCTATACAAACTGCAGCAGATGATTTGGTAGAACTGAAGGATTCAATAGAAACGAACGAACCTCAGCCTCTCCGCCGATCTAGTAGGGTTCCTCACCCACCTGAGAGATACTTCGGTTTCTCTATGATGGTGGGAGCGACGATTGCATCATGAGATGATGACCTAATTAGTTTCGAGCTGGCCATCAAGAGTGGGACTCTGTAAGAATAGCTAGATGCTTAGCGATCTGAGATGGAATCTATGTACACCAACAAAGTATGGACTTTGGTTGCTATATCTGAAGGGTTAAATCCCCATCAGGAGCAAGTATATCTTGAGAAGATTACTAGGTGTAGATGGAAAAGTTGAGACTTTCAAAGCTAGACTTGTTAAAGGTTTTCGTCATCGACCAGGCGTGGATAATGATGAAACCTTTTCTAAGAAGTTATGCTTAAGTCCATCCAGATCCTACTTGCCACGGCTACATACCATGACTACGATATCTGGTGGTTCGGTGTCATGACTGCTTTTCTAAATGATGTTTTCGAAGAGAGCGTCAATAAGTACACAGCTAGAGGGCTTCGTAGACAGTGGGAGCAGCGGAAACGTGAGCAAGATGTTTTATATGATAAAGCAGGCATTGCGGAGATGGAACGTCTATTTTGATGTGTTAGTCAAAGAGTTTGATATCATCAAAATGGTAGATGAACCTTGTATAAACAAAAAGGGTAGTAGGGGGTATGGTGGTGATCCTCGTAGAGTACGTGGATGACATACTCTTGATAGGGAAGGAGTTTCCTATGCTACGCTCGGTCAATCTCCGCTTATCACAAGGATTCTCCATAAAGGATTAAAATGATACCTCCTAAATCCTGAGTTTTGATCTATGAGATAGATCTAATTGGATGTTAGGATTCTCACTAGTTGTAGTGAGATGGTATCAATTGATCCTGGGGAGAATCACTGGAAAAGTTCCAGAGTGATAAGGACGACTGAAAGTCAGTCACAGGCATTGTCTTTACCCTCAGTGGAGGGACGGTATGTTGGAAGAGTTCCAAGCTAGATACCGTGGCAAACTAGACGATAAAGGCCGGTGACATCACTATCAAAGATACTACCAAAGAGGCAGTCTGGATGTATACTAGTTCATGAGATGAACTTCGTTCCTACCAATGTGAGACAATGGAGTTGTGGCTTATGCCAGGGAACGCCCGTCCCATCAGTGATCCAGACATATTCTAAGGCAGTATCACCTGATCGTGGAGATGGTTGATCTCCAGGGGATCGATGTTAGGAGAGAAGACTCAGAGGACAACATGGCGGATCCACTCACAAAGGCCTTTTCCCAGAGAGGGACTTTTATGGGATGGTTGAGTATGAGATACTACAACCACTGCTACAGATGGCCCTAGTGCAAGTGGGAGATTGTTAGTTATATGTATGCCCTAGAGGCCATTACTGTACATTGGATGTATATTGTAGTGGATGCTTGGACAAATATAGGGAGGACTTTCTTGCTCGACATGATAGTATGCTATCTGGTTGCTCTTTATCTTAACGTGTATGCTGATTGTCTCTCTGTTACATGTTGGTAAAGCCCTTAGGATGTGTACTTGATGTTGGAGATAGTGCCCTCAGAGTCAATTATTGGATCACTGGCACATGATTGCAATGATTGAGGGAGGACCTATCCCGGTAGAACAGTCTTACTCGAGATGATAGTATGCTATCTGGTTTACCTTTATCATCGTGTACTGTTTCAGGTGACCTTACAGGTCGCTATTACACATTGATAGAGCCCCTAGGATTCTTGCTTGACGACCAGCAGTATGATGGCGATCATATACGTGGGAGCTTGGGTCTATAAGCACATCCTTAAATGGTCCCTAGTCGTGGGAGTTTCGAGACTGGGCATCGATACTCCATTAGTAGACTAGTGTATACAGTCGAGACCCCGACGAGGGGCGGTGGCCGGTCTCACAAGCCACTGGTGTCAGTTGGTTCACCTAAGATGTATACAGGTGCTCATTGGGTTATGAGTACACCGGACAGGACTCGCCGGGAACCTGCTAGTTGGGATTATACCAGACGTCAGATAGCAGTTCCCAGGTGACATGTGTACAGGTTAGTTCATCGACCTGAGATCGTCATTTGTCTCGTGTGAGTTCCCACTGTGCTTTGATTACTACCCTACCATGGCTCAAAGGAGTCGTGCAAACAGGTTTTAGTTGGGTACAGTCCCGAGCCACATGGAGGCAGTGAGCGGATCTGCAGGGGTTCGTCTCTCCCGGTATTGGGGGTGAGATCGCGCTGTGTCTAGGAGAGCCATTATGCAAAGCCCTCGGCCGAGGCAGGAGATTTACTGGTAGGTATTCCAGTAGTATCTCAGGGCGTTCTGGGCTACACTCCGACACGACTTGTACCGCCTTTGGGGGTCTGACTTTTACCAACCCCCTAGGCCCGACATGCGATCCTCATAGACGAACGGACCGGACTGTATGGATATTGTCACTGACAGGCTCAGTAGGGTGTCAGGATGAGTTCGCTCATCGACGTCCCTTTTGGTCAATACTGGTGGCCCGTCACGTATTGGCTTATACCTCTGACGTGCTAGTGGTTAAATCCACAACCATAGTATTGACGAGTCTTTAGAGTCCACCACACTTTCAGTTACTCAGCTTTCGGGCGAAACGCTGTAGAGGCCGTATGGAGATATGGCAGGGTCCGATCAGATACGTGCGGTATTGCACGGATCAGGATCGGACGGTTTGTACTAGTGGCCGTATGGATATATGGCAGGGTTCGATCCGATACGTGCGGTATTGCACGGATTAGGATCGAACGGATATTACTAGCCGGCTTTGGTTTAAGCCGGTCCTAGTTTAGTACAGTGTAGATTTTGTCTCATTGCATTTGTATCCGGTAGGAATACAGATGCGGGTGTGTATGCACAGTATCGGGGTTTTCCTGTAATTTATTACGGGACCAGTTTTCTGGAGTTGCCAGTTTGCATTCCGTTCCGGCCGGTTTTCCTTTGTTCTTTCCCGGCCGGACCTTTCCGATGGAGGGGGTTATTTGCAAGTTTGCAAATAACATTTGTGGAGGGGGTTTCTTGCACTTGTGGCATTATGATAAGTTAAGCATCTTTGCTTTTCATGATGGCTTGCTTTATGAGATTAGAAAGGATTAGGATTGATTTGAGTTTGGATGTGAGGTTTGCTTTTGGGGTGTGGTCACCCATTCACTTTTACTACACTCACCTCCCTTATTCATGTTGCTTTCACTCCACCATTTCATCCTTGCATAGGCCGGCCACATTTTTGGAGGAAGGGAGAAAAAAAGAGAGGAGTTCATTTTGTATGAGTAAATTATTCACCTCTCATTTTTCTTGCTACACTATTTCTAGCTCTCTTCAATGTTCTTCATCCCTCCATCACCATGGAAACTACTACCCCAAATGAGACAATGATTCTACACTACAATCTACAGCAAATCTTGGGCATGTCGACTTGCCGGCTTCATGCCCGAGTTGCCTCGGTATTGAGGCGGGAGCCCGTAAAAGACGCAGGCGATGTGGTGCCCTTCCGGCGAGGAGGCGACGATATGGAGACAAGACTTTCCGCGGGAGATCGGAGGCGAGGAGAAGACCGGAGGACTCGGATCATTCGGTATACTTCTCTTCCCATCTCTTGTTAGCTAGCATTAGGTTAATGGTTAACGATCCGGGTTTTCATTGTCCGCGGTAGCGCCAGTTTCCAAGTAAGGAAAATTTTTGATTCCGCTTTTTGGCCTCGGTAAGACGGCCGGGGCGCTGCCGTGGCGCAACATGGTATCAGAGCCACGCCATTAACCTAGCCTAGCTTGTTCTAGTGTGTTTTGCTTTTCCGATCGAACAAAAATTCCAAAACCGTGTTTTCTTCACATCAGTTTTCTGTCGATTTTTTCCGGGCTCGAAAAATTTTTCAGGTGATTGCAGAATGATGTACAGGGAATCCTAAGAACACTGAAAAAATTTGGTAACCCAATTCTTCCGTACGACCACGTAACCGCGGCCTTAACCTCTTTATGGGCCGCGGTTCCGCCGCAGGAAGTTGGGATCACTTTGCCAAATTTTTACAGTGGGCTTGTGGGCTGGAAATAAGGGTTTTGGTATATTTTGTTTGGGCCCAGTTTTTCTGCAAGTGCTACAGTATTACTTGGGGGCCCACTTGTTAATTATTTGATCGATCGGATATTTTAAACACATTATTTCACAGTATTTACATTATATCTGCGACCGTGAATGTCACTCGATCGGTAAATCCCGTCTAACTGCTATAGCCCGGTTAGACGGATTTGCGAACGTGATTTTCACGTTGATGTTCTATGTTTATGCTGTTTTATTGCGGATCGGTCGTGGGGGATAGCCTGGATGCAATGCTAGTACAATTTCTGTTGTATTATGTACATTTGATATTGCGGGGCGAGCGTCCGACATGTGGACTGCCGTCACTGCCTGTTTGTATTATTCTTTTGGGGGCACGACCTGGTTGCGGTCGATGTACCCGGTGTATGTTTATTTTACTTTCTGTACTAGGTTTGCCCCGCGGTGGGGTGCACGGATAGCCAGGTTCTGGAGGGCAACAAGCCCGCATCTCATGGCATTGGGACAGAAGGGGCTTCACTCTAGGATTGGCGGGCTATTCGCCGCATTCGTAGGGGGTACAGGTTGACCCAGGAGGGGTGCCCAAGTTACCGGATTCCGTGAAGTGCTGGGTGGTCCATTCACGGTGCTGAAGGGGGCTGCCTCGCTTCAGATTTTGGCGGGTGACTTGCCGCGCCCGTAGGGGTCTAGGATTTCATTGCACAGGCTATCCACACGACCAGGGGAATGTCGGATTTCAGCAGCGGCTCTATGAAACCCGGGGCTTCCAGATATCTGCTTTGTTCTGTGATGCTGTACATTTCTGTGATGTTGCATTTTATTCACGCCTTGAGCGAAATACTATATATTGGTATATATATTAGTAGATGTTGTATATGTTTTTCATCCGCGCTAGTCCAGTCCCCGCTCTGCCGTTAGTTAGCTAACCTAACGGGTGATGACGGGACCCAGTGGCGAATGCGGATGGCATATACGTACGTCAGTATATTTTCGTTCTTTATGGTGTGATCAATTGATGGGACTGCATTGATTCGGATCAATGCAAGATAAACAAACCTATTCTGATGTTGTTGGAACATTTTTCAAAAAGCTGTTATTGCAAGGACGTTCACTTTTGTTTTGCATCGTGGTATTCATTTGGAATATCCTGCTCCTCAGTCGACGAGGCAAGGGCCGAGATCCCTTCACCGGGAGTGACCCCTTGGACAGAAGTTTGCGTCAGGGCATTAACTTCACTATAGCCGATTACTTTTGCTTTGCATCGTGGTATTCAGTTGGAATATCCTGCACCTCATTCTACGGGGAAAGAGCCGAGATCCTTTCACCGAGAATGACCTCTTTAGCGAAGGTTTTCGTCACTATATTTTATAAAAGGCTATGCAGTTCCTTCAACGATATCAAGTTCATTACGTTAAAGGTTTTTCGCCAAAAACCAGTCGTAGCCCTCCGTCATTTCTTACAAGTATTACTTAGTATTCGTGCTGCGTTTGTTGACTGTGTCAAGGCGTAGTGTGCGGTAGCTAAGTAGTGTTTGTTTGCAGCATATTAATGGGATTGGTTAGGACAGTCGTGCGGCCTTGTTGACTGTGTCAAGGGCTCGTACGGGTGGGTTTAATGCAATCCAGGATAATGACGGGCTGAACTTGACTAGGACTCTTTGATTTGTTGACTGTGTCAAGGTCACTTGGGTCCTAGGGGTAAAAATCACATCGGGAGTTTCAAAAGAACTGAAACTTGCCAGACATGCGCATACCTTCTGGAGTGTGGTGACTTGAGTGGATTCCGTCAAGTTATCATGCGATGATAGTTGGATCCCGATTCCCACTGATGAGTTAGTTTACTCCTCGGGTGACCCCGACTAATTCTTCTTTTAGGTTTGGAGGAGAATTTGAGGTACAGTGGGAGGTTTCCAGATTAGATAAAGTGATAACCATTCTGATCTAGGTTAGAGTGCACGCTGAGTGTTTCTTTTCTCTCTCTATTTGGCAGCGACCATTAACCCGACCCTGGACTATGACTCAGTGACCAAGTTGACCGAACCTTCTTAACACTGGCTTTTGGATTGTCAGAGTTGCAAACCTCATTGCCACTCCTACTTTTACCCTTTTCTCCAGGACACCCCGTATTACTACGAACGTCCACTTCCATTGGACAAAACCATCGTATGGTTATATACGAACTCGAAGGACTTCGAGGATGGTTTCTGGTTTTGGAGAAAACGAATAGGATTATTCAGTTGTCTTTTCTTTTCACCTTCTCTCATTGTGAGTACTCCTTGGTTTAGGAGATAGTACACCTATTACGCAAATTGGATAGTCATCTTTCAAACCTTAGGCAGGTGCCGAACGGTGGGGAATGAAGAAAACCAATTAGCATAACGATGGTGTACAGAAGGTATTAAGTTAAGACAAAGCAAGGGATTAGTAAGAGGGCAAAGTAAATTGCAACTGCTATTCACGACCGAACCAAGTATTTCTTCGCCAATCCTAAATCACCTTTGTATTTCTCCAGGACACTCCGTATCACTACGAAGATCCACAGTTTATTTGGATACTCCATCGTATGGTTATATACGAACTCGAAAGGAACTTGTTCCAGTTCGGGGATGGATTCTGGTCCAGGAGAAATAGGAATAAGGATTATTCGGTTGTCTTTTCTCTTCACCTTCTCTCGCATTGCGAGTGCTCCTAGGATTGGGACAGTACACCCATTATGCTTATTGGATAGTCTTCTTCCAAACCATAGGCTGGTGCCGAACGGTAGGGAGGGAAGAAAACCAATTGGCCTAAAGGGGTGTACAGAAGGTAATGACTAAAGACATATAAAGGGATTTGGAGAGGTGGCAAAGAATTATACGGTTGTAGTTGTGAATCTGGATAATGGAAGAGGCATTACTAAGAATACCGGAATACCCCACCGAAACATTTCAATGTTTCAGTTTCACTGTGTAATGTTAAAAGAAAACTGATTTCCCGATTAGATACTTACTCCAGGGTATATATTTACCAGGTATGATTCTCACATCTGTATGGTTTTACAGATGATGAGTGGGAGTAAGTTATTGGGAATTGGGTGATCATCCTCATTATGTCGGGATTCGTTGTAATCGGTGATATTTGAGGAGATCACCTGGGCTGTTTGCCGGTCGGCAAATATTTGGTTTTGAATATCCGCTGTTGTGCACCAATTTCAAATTGATATATCTGTACGTCTATTTTCATAGAGTGAGATTTACCTTTTGATATTATGTCGATGACATTTACCTATATCAGTGGATGGTTAGGTAAGGAGCATCAAACAGCGGTGTAATTCTTCTTAACCATAAGTACAGTTTTCAACCTACGACGCACAGTGAAAGAGTTGTTAGACTCAGCGGACTTATACAGAGTATTGTATGTTGTCCAGTGTCCATTGGGACAGAGGGGTTGGTTCTCATACTATATTCTGTTTACTTTTAACTACTCTAATTCTTAGATATGTGTTTCGTAGAAACACAGGGTCTGAGTTTTGAGGAGTTATTGGTATAAGAATAGAGTAGAGAACCAGGTGTTGCAAGTATCGGGATTCTTCAAGGTGATCGAAGATATAGATACTTGTGTATGGTATTCAGTTAATAGTAATGAGAACTTGCTTCTCTTTCAGGTTACTCATAATTGGAAGCATTCCTAAGTTGAGTAACGCTGATCGGCCTCTCTCCATTTAGTTGACATGCACTGGAGACAGCTGCATGATTTGAATCTGGTTCATTTAAATCAGTGCCTCTAGTTCTATATTGATATAGAACAGTTCATATCTTAACGATGTTAAGGTACGGGGAGTTGTCCGGCTTATGATTAAAACCAGACACTGGACAACTCAAGGCACGTTTCTGTAATGGCTGTTTGTGGGTTGACCCAGGCTATGACGAGGGTTGACTTTCTACCATCTGGCAGATCAATAGAAATATTGTTCTAGACTCGCCACAGTTTTATTAAAAATGGATTTTTTCAAAAACAAGTAGTGGGAGTATGGTAGAACTGGAAGTGATTCCAGAACCGCAAACGATTACTGAAGATTTGATAAGGAACCTAAAGATTCAATCTGATTTGACATTCCATTAGCCACTCCGCAGATAAGGTGGGTAACTTCAGGCACCCGAGAGGTACTCCGGTAGCCTCAAGGACGGTGACAGGGAAGTTCTTGTTTACCCAGACTTACCATTGCTGTTGTTCCAGACTGTGAGACCCGGCAGGAGGATGAGTATAGCGTCGTTCTAAACTAGCTTTAGAAGTGCGCGTCTATATGACTCTGCCAGAGGGTTGTCGTAGTCAGTGGGAGCAGCGGAAGCATTGGTGGACATCAGGCTTATGTCTATTTATAGACTAAAGCAGATATAGAGGAGATAGATCATCTATTTCTGATGTGACAGTCATAGGTTTGACTTCATCAGAATAGGGGATGGATCTGTTAAGAAGGTAGTAGGGTGTGATGTCCTGGTTTTAGATGACATACACAGAGTAGGAAAGGAAACTCCTATAATACGATCGGTTATACTATGGTTGTAACACAGTGGTTTATCCACACAGGACTTGGATATTATATCAGACATTCTGGTTACTAGATCTATGGTTTTAGATCTAGATTTGGGTAGTTTCCCAATCTGGGTACCTTGACAGCATTCTATGAGTATTTAGAATGGACGACTCCAGGCATGGTAGTGTACCTGCAGGTAATGGAGTCACCCTCTCTAAAGATGTCTTACAGACTAAAGGGGAGAGGGATACGCATGATTGACAGATCACTTGCTTAGGCAATTGAGTCAATCATGAGATGTCAAGTACCACACCAGATGTTGTTCTTGCAGTAGATGCAATAAGTTGATATTAATCCAATCCTGGAGAAACAGTCGGAAGCAGTTTTAGAACATAAGTTGATGTTCTAGGGATGTGATAACGACAGCCTCTTTTAGGAGACGGTTATCATTCCAGGCTTCCAAGGTGACATGGATGGCAGAGTGGCTGTCAGAGTTATAGTTTCTCCTTCTGACGAGGGACAGTATTTTGGACAGGTGGTCCAAGGCGATACTGAGGGAGGCATGGCGCTGGGTACTGATTAAGTTCAGTTATCGATACAGTCTAAGAAGTTTGGATTTGGAGTTCATTTATGAGCTAGGTCCCATCAGATATCCAGACATACTCTAAGACAGGTATTGCTCATTTCGGGAGATGGCTTTCTCCGCGAACTTGAGATATAGAGAGACATAGAAAGAAACATCTAGGCGGATCCACTCACTGAGGCTTTTCCTCGAACGCAATAGTTTCGCAAACAGGCTTTGTGAGACTGACTAGTAGAGGAGTTGGGTGGTCGGTATCACACGGGCTGTGAGTATGCGACATCGCAATAATTAGCCTTGAGTGCAAGTGGGAGATTGTTGGAGATAGTGCCCTCAGAGTCAATTATTGGATCACAGGCACGTGATTGCAATGATTGAGGGAGGACCTATCCCGGTAGAACAGTCTTACTCGAGATGATAGTATGCTATCTGGTTTACCTTTATCATCGTGTACTGTTTCAGGTGACCTTACAGGTCGCTATTACACGTTGATAGAGCCCCTAGGATTCTTGCTTGACGACCAGCAGTATGATGGCGATCATATACGTGGGAGCTGGGGTCTATAAGCACATCCTTAAATGGTCCCTAGTCGTGGGAGTTTCGAGACTGGGCATCGATACTCCATTAGTAGACTAGTGTATACAGTCGAGACCCCGACGAGGGGCGGTGGCTGGTCTCACAAGCCACTGGTGTCAGTTGGTTCACCTAAGATGTATACAGGTGCTCATTGGGTTATGAGTACACCGGACAGGACTCGCCGGGAACCTGCTAGTTGGGATTATACCAGACGTCAGATAGCAGTTCCCAGGTGACATGTGTACAGGTTAGTTCATCGACCTGAGATCGTCATTTGTCTCGTGTGAGTTCCCACTGTGCTTTGATTACTACCCTACCACGGCTCAAAGGAGTCGTGCAAATAGGTTTTAGTTGGGTACAGTCCCGAGCCACATGGAGGCAGTGAGCGGATCTGCAGGGGTTCGTCTCTCCCGGTATTGAGGGTGAGGTCGCGCTGTTTCTAGGAGAGCCATTACGCAAAGCCCTCGGCCGAGGCAGGAGATTTACTGGTAGGTATTCCAGTAGTATCTCAGGGCGTTCTGGGCTACACTCCGACACGACTTGTACCGCCTTTGGGGGTCTGACTTTTACCAACCCCCTAGGCCCGACATGCGATCCTCATAGACGAACGGACCGGACTGTACGGATATTGTCACTGACAGGCTCAGTAGGGTGTCAGGATGAGTTCGCACATCGACGTCCCTTTTGGTCAATAGCTGGTGGCCCGTCACGTATTGGCTTATACCTCTGACGTGCTAGTGGTTAAATCCACAACCATAGTATTGACGAGTCTTTAGAGTCCACCACACTTTCAGTTACTCAGCTTTCGGGCGAAACGCTGTAGAGGCCGTATGGAGATATGGCAGGGTCCGATCAGATACGTGCGGTATTGCATCGATCAGGATCGGACGGTTTGTACTAGTGGCCGTATGGATATATGGCAGGGTTCGATCCGATACGTGCGGTATTGCACGGATTAGGATCGAACGGATATTACTAGCCGGCTTTGGTTTAAGCCGGTCCTAGTTTAGTACAGTATAGATTTTGTCTCATTGCATTTGTATCCGGTAGGAATACAGATGCGGGTGTGTATGCACAGTATCGGGGTTTTCCTGTAATTTATTACGGGACCAGTTTTCTGGAGTTGCCAGTTTGCATTCCGTTCCGGCCGGTTTTCCTTTGTTCTTGTAAGTGCACGGCGGCGCCCCGGCCGTCAATCCGACGCCGGAATGCGGAAGCGGTGAATAACTTAAATTTTGCGGACTTAGCAAACCGGCACCACCGCGCACTATCACCCGGATCGTTACCATTAACTAGTCTAAGCTACTAAACAAGATGGGTTAGAGATATACCGACGATCCAAGTCCTCCGGTCTTCTCATCATCGTCCCGATCTCCTGCGGAATGTCCCGTCGTCGCCACCTTGCCAGAAGGGCACCACATCGCCTACTTTGTTTACGGGCTCCCACCTCAATGCCGAGGCAACTCGGGCACGAAGCCGGCTACTCGACGTGCCCAAGATTTGCTGTAGAATATAATGTAGAGATCTCATTTTGGGGTTTGGAGTTGTGCCATTTTGTGGAAGAAAAGAGAGGAACTTTTGGAAATGAACTAGAGGGCTTTTCTAGTGAGCAAGAGAAACAAAAAATGCCACCCATAAAAATGAATCCATCCCTACCATTTGGAATGGCCGGCCCCCCTTTTTCCAAGTGAGATTGGAGAGAGAAAAGACAAGGGGTGGGTGGAACAATAATGAAAAGAGATGATGAAAGAATCCAATGATCACAACCATAACCCACACTCAACCAACCTCACCCCTCATCATCATGAACCATCATGCCCACTAAAAGTCAAGCCATCATGATAGCTAGAAGTCAAGGTCAATGAGAGGCTATCATGATAAAACAATAAGCAAAGAACCCCTCCACAAACACTTATTTGCAACAATGCAAATAAGCCCTCCTCCACCAATCTTCGGCCAATGAACGGAACAATGGAAAATTGGCCGAAACGGAAAAACAAACTGGCAACTCCAAAAACTGTTCCCGTAATAAATTACAGGAAAACCCCGATACTGTGCATACACACCCGCATCTGTATTTCGACCGAAATACAAATGCAATGAGACAAAATCTACACTGTACTATACTAGGATCCGGCTTATACCAAAGCCGGCTAGTAATATCTGTTCGATCCTGATCCGTGCAATACCGCACGTATCTGATTGAACCCTGCCATATAACCATACGGCCTATAGTACAAACTGTCCGATCCTGATCCGCGCAATACCGCACGTATCTGATCGGACCTTGCCATATCTCCATACGGCCTCTACAACCTTTCGCCCGAAAGCTTGAGTAACTGTAAATGTGGTGGACTCTAAAGACTCGTCAATACTATGGCTGTGGATTTAACCACTAGCACGTCAGAGGTATATGCCAATACGTGACGGGCCACCAGCTATTGACCAAAAGGGACGTCGATGAGGAAGCTCACCCCGACACCCAACTGAGCCTGTCAGTGACAATATCCGTGCAGTCCGGTCCGTTCGTCTATGAGTATCGCATGGCGGGCCTAGGGGGTTGGTAAAAGTCAGACCCCCAAAAGCGGTACAAGTCGTGTCGGAGTGTAGCCCAGAACACCCTGAGATACTACTGGAATACCTACCAGTAAATCTCCTTGCCTTGGCCAAGGACTTTGTGTAATGGCTCTCCTAGACACAGCACGACCTCACCCCCAATACCGGGAGAGACGAACCCCTGAAGATACGCTCACTGCCTCCATGTGGCTCGGGACTGTACCCAACTAAAACCTGTTTGCACGACTCCTTTGAGCCGTGGTAGGGTAGTAATCAAAGTACAGTGGGAACTCACACGAGACAAATGACGATCCCCAGGTCGATGAACTAACCTGCACACATGTCACCAGGGAACTGCCATCTGACGTCTGGTATATGACCAACTAGCAGGTTCCCGGCGAGTCCTGTCCGGTGTACTCATAACCCAATGAGCACCTGTATACATCTTAGGTGATCCAACTGACACCAGTGGCTTGTGAGACCGGCCACCGCCCCTCGTCGGGGTCTCGACTGTATACACTAGTCTACTAATGGAGTATCGATGCCCGGTCTCGAAACTCCCACGACTAGGGACCTTTTAAGGATATGCTTGTAGACCCCCAGCTCCCACTTATATGATCGCCCTCATACTGCTGGTGGTCAAGCAAGAATCCTAGGGGCTCTATCAACGTGTAATAGCGACGTGTCAGGTCACCTAAAACAGTACACGATGATAAAGGTAAGCCAGATAGCATACTATCATCTCGAGTAAGACTGTCCTACCGGGATAGGTCCTCCCTCAATCATTACAATCACGTACCTGTGACCTAATAATTGACTCTGAGGGCACTATCTCCAACAATCTCCCACTTGCACTCAAGGCTAATTATTGCGATGTCGCATACTCACAGCCCGTGTGATACCGAATATCCAACTCCTCTACAAGTCAGTCTCACAAAGCTCGTTTGCGAAACTATTGCGTTCGAGGAATAGCCTCAGTGAGTGGATCCGCTTAGTTGTCTCTTTCCATGTCTCTCTGAATCTCAAGTTCGCGGAGAAAACCATCTCCCGAAATGAGCAATATCAGTCTTAGAATATGTCTGGATGTCTGATGGGACGTAGCTCATCAATGAACTCCAAATCCAAACTTCTTAGACTGTATTGACAACTGAACTTAATCAGTGTCCTGCGCGCCATGCCTCCCTCAGTATTGCCTTGGACCACCTGTCCAAAATACTTCCCCTTATCAGAAGGAAAACTATAACTCTGACAACCTTCTTGTCGTCCATGTCACCTTGGAAGCCTGGAATGATAACTGTCTCCTGAATGAGGCTGTCGTTATCATCTCCCTAGAACATCCACTTATGTTCTAAAACTGCTTCCGACTGTTTCTCCAGGATTGGATTAATGTCAACTTATTGCATCTAGTGCAAGAACAACATCTGGTGTGGTACTTGACATCTCATGATTGACTCAATTGCCTGAGCAAGTGATCTGCCAATCATGCACATCCCTCTCCCCTTTAGTCTGTAAGACACCTTTGGAGAGGGTGACTCCATTACCTGCAGGTACACTACCGTGCCAGGAGTCGTCCATCCTAAATACTCTTAGAATGCTGTCAAGTACCCTGATTGGGAAACCACCCAAATCTAGATCTAAAACCATAGATCTAGTAACCAGTATGTCTGATATAAAATCCATTTCTTTTGTGGAGAAACAACTGTGTGACGACCAAAGTATAACCGATCGTAGTGTAGGAGTTTCTTTTCCTACTCTGTGTATATCATCCAAATACCAGGATATCACACCCTACTACCTTCTCAACAGATCCATCCCCTATTCTGACGAAGTCAAACCCATGACTGTCACGTCAGAAATAGATGATCTATCTCCGCTACATCTGCTTTAGTCTATAAATAGACATAAGCTACCTGTCCACCAATGCTTCCGCTGCTCCCACTGACTACGACAACCCTCTGGCAGAGTCATATACACGTACACTTCTAAAACTAGTTTAGAACGACGCTATACTCATCCTCCCGCCGGGTCTCGCAGCCTGGAACAACAGCAATGGTACTTGTGAGTAAACAAGAACTTTCCTGTCACCGTCCTTGAGGCTACCGTAGTACCTCTCGGGTGCCTGAAGTTACCCACCTTATCTGTGGAGTGGCCAATGGAATGTCAATCCAGATTGAATCTTTAGGTTCCTCATCAAATCTTCAGTAATCGTTTGTGGTTCTGGAATCACTTCCAGTTCTACCATACTCCCACTACTGTTTTCTGAAAAAATCCATTTTTATTAAAACTGTGGCGAGTCTAGAACAATATCGCTATTGTTCATCCAGATGGTAGAAAGTCAACCCGCGTCATAGCCTGGGTCAACCCACAAACAGCCATTACAGAAGCGTGCCTTGAGTTATCCAGTGTCTGGTTTTAATCATAAACCGGACAACTCCCCGTACCTTAACATCGTTAAGATATGAACTGTTCTATATCCAATATAGAAACAGAGGCACTGATTTAATTGAACCAGATTCAAATCATGCAGCTGTCCCCAGCGCATGTCAACTAAATGGAAGGAGGCCGATCAGCGTTACTCAACTTAGGAAGCATTTCCAATTATGAGTAACCTGAAAGAGAAGCAAGTTCTCTTAATCATTACTATCAACTGAACACCATACACAAGTATCTACATCTTCGATCTCTTTGAAGAATCCCGATACTTGCTACACCTGGTTCTCTACTCTATTCAAATACCTATAACTTCTCAAAATTCGGACCCTGTGTTTCCACGAAACACTTGTCTAAAAACTAGAGAAGTCATAAGTAAACCGAATATAGTACGAGGACCAACCCCTCTGTCCTAATGGACACTGGACAACATACAATACTCTGTAAAAGTCCCTTGAGTCTGATTACTCATTCACTGTGTGTCGTAGGTTGAAAACTGTACTTATGGTTAAGAAGAATTACACCGCTGTTTAATGCTCCTTGCCTAACCATCCACTGATATAGGTAAATGTCGTAGACATAATTTCAGAAAGGTATATCTCACTCTATGAAAATAGACGTACAGATATATCAATTTGAAATTGGTGCATAACAGCGGATATTCAAAACCAAATATTTGCCGACCGGCAAACAACCCAGGTGATTTCCTCAAATATCACCGATTACAACGAATCCCGATATAATGAGGATAATCACCCAATTCCCAATAACTTACTCCCACTCATCATCTGTAAAACCATACAGATGTGAGAATCGTATCTGGTAAATACATACCCTGGAGTAAGTATCTAATCGGGAAATCAGTTTTCTATTAACAGTACACAGTGAAACTGAAACATTGAAATGTTTCGATGGGGTATCCTGGTATTCCTAGTAATGCCTCTTCCAGATTCACGACTGTAACCGTATAGTTCTTTGCCACCTCTCCAAATCCCTTCATATGTCTTTAGTCTTTACCTTCTGCACACCCCTTTAGGCCAAATGGTTTTCTTCCTTCCCTACCGTTCGGCACCAGCCTATGGTTTGGAAGAAGACTATCCAATAAGCATAATGGGTGTACTGTCCCAATCCTAGGAACACTCGCAACACGAGAGAAGGTGAAGATAAAAGACACCTGAATGTACTTTATTCCTATTTCTCCTGAACCAGGATCCATCCCCGAACTGGAACAAGTTCCTTTCGAGTTCGTATATAACCATACGATGGAATATCCAAATAAACTGTGGATCTTCGTAGTGATACGGAGTGTCCTGGAGAAATACAAAGGTGATGTGGGAGTGGTAACGAAATATTTGGTTTGGTCGTGAATATCTGTTGCAATTTACTTTGCCCTCCTACTAATCCCTTGCTTTATCTGAACTTAATACCTTCTGCACACCATCGTTATGCTAATTGGTTTTCTTCATTCCCTACCGGTCGGCACCAGCCTAAGGTTTGGAAGAAGACAATCCAATTTGCGTAATAGGTGTACTACCCCTAAACCAAGGAGTACTCGTAACCTGAGAGAGGGTAAAAGGAAAAGACAACTGAATAATCCTATCCGTTTTCTCCAGAACCGGAAACCATCCTCAAATAAATTCTTTCGAGTTCGTATCTAACCATACGATGGTTTTGTCCAATGGAAGTGGACGTTCGTAGTAATACGGGGTGTCCTGGAGAAAAGGGTAAAAGCAGGAGTGGCAATGAGGTCTGCAACTCTGACAATCCAAAAGCCAGTGTTTAAGAAGGTTCGGTCAACTTGGTCACTGAGTCAAAGTCTTAGGGTCGGGTCAATGGTCGCTGCCAAAGAGAGAGAGAAAAGAAACACTCAGCGTGCACTCTAACCTAGATCAGAATGGTTACCAATTTATCTAATCTGGAAACCTCCCACTGTACCTCAAATTCTCCTCCAAACCTGAAAGAAGAATTAGTCGGGGTCACCCGAGGAGTATACCAACTCATCAGTGGGAATCGGGATCCAACTCTCATCGCATGATAACGTGACGGAATCCGCTCACGTCATCACACTCCAGAAGGTATGCGCATATCTGGCAAGTTTCAGTTCTTTTGAAACTCCCGATGTGATTTCTGCCCCATGCTCTTATGACCTTGACTTTGGCCAACAAATCATAAGTCACATGTCAAGTTCTACCCGTCATTCTCCAGGTTGATTCGAATCCACCCGCACAAGCCCTTGACTTTGGCCAACAAGGCTATACGACTGTTCCAAACCAACGCATCTATCTATGCTGCATATGAATAACCAACAGCTACCAAACACTGTGCCTTGACTTTGGCCAACAAACACAGCTTGAATACTATTGACTACCCATATGAAACGACGGAGGGCTACGAATGGTTTCTGGCGAAAACCTTTAACGTAAAGAACTTGATATCGTCGAAGGAACGGATAGCTTTTAAAAATATAGTGACGAAAACCGTTGCTAAAGAGGTCACTCCCGGTGAAGGGATCTCGGCTCTTTCCCCGTAGAATGGGGTGCAGGATATTCCAAATGAATACCACGGTGCAAAGCAAAAGCAATCGGCTATAGTGAAGTCATTGCCCTGACGCAAACTTTTTGTCCAAGGGGTCACTCCCGGTGAAGGGATCTCGGCCCTTGCCTCGTCGACTGAGGAGCAGGATATTCCAATGAATACCACGATGCAAAACAAAAGTAAACGTCCTTGCAATAACAACCTTTTGAAAAGTGTTCCAACAACATCAGATTAGGTTTGTTTTAACTTGCATTGATTCGAATCAATGCAGTCCCATCAATTGATCACACCACAAAGAACGAAAATATACTGATGTACGTATATGCCATCCGCATTCGCCACTGGGTCCCGTCATTACCCGTTAGGTTAGCTAACTAACGACAGAGCGGGGACTGGACTAGCGCGGATGCAAAACATATACAACATCTACTAATATATATACCAATATATTATATTTCGCTCAAGGCGTGAATAAAATGCAACATCACAGAAAATGAACAGCATCACAGAAACAATACAGATATCTGGGATCCCCGGGTTTCACAGAGCCGCTGAAACCCGACGTTCCCCTGGTCGTGTGGATAGCCTGTGCAATGAAATCCTAGACCCCTACGGGCGCGGCAAGTCACCCGCCAAAACCTGAAGCGAGGCAGCCCCCTTCAGCGCCGTGAATGGACCACCCAGCACTTCACGGAATCCGGCAACTTGGGCACCCCTCCTGGGTCAACCTGTACCCCCTACGAGTGCGGCGAATAGCCCGCCAATCCTAGAGCGAAGCCCCCTCCGTCTCAATGCCAAGAGATGCGGGCTTGTTGCCCTCCAGAACCCGGCTATCCGTGCACCCCTCCGCGGGGCAATCCTAGTACAGAAAATAAAATATACATACACCGGGTACATCGACCGCAACCAGGTCGTGCCCCAAAAGAATAATACAAACAGGCAGTGACGGCAGTCCACATGTCGGACGCTCGCCCCGCAATATCAAATGTACATAATACAACAGAACTGTACTAGCATTGCATCCAGGCTATCCCCCACGACCGATCCGCAACAACACAGCAAATACATAGAACATCAACGTAAAAGTCACGTTCGCAAATCCGTCTAACCGGGCTATAGCAGTTAGACAGGATTTACCGATCGAGTGACATTCACGGTCGCAGATATAATGTAAATACTGTGAAAAATGTGTTTAAGATTTTCCGATTGACCAAAAATTAACAAGTGGGCCCACAAAGAATACTGTAGCAGTCACAGAAATAATTGGCCCAATTTTAATATTCCAAAACCCCTAATTACACCCCTGAAGCCCACTGGAAAAAGATGGCCCACTGAACTCTCAAGACTGCGGCGGAACAGCGGCCCAATAGAAGGGTGAGGCCGCGGATCCGCGCTCTGTGTGAGAGATCAGAGTGTCGAATTTTCCCAGAGTTCTTAGAATCTCCTGCACATTATTCTGAGACCACCAGAAAAATTTTTAGACACCAAAAATTCTTAACAGAAAACTGATGTGAGGTAAAAAATGAGTTTTTGGAATTTTGGTCGATCGGAACCGCAAAACACATCAAACGAAGCTAGACGAAGTTAATGGCGAGGCTCTGATACCACTGTAAGTGCACGGCGGCGCCCCGGCCGTCAATCCGACGCCGGAATGCGGAAGCGGTGAATAACTTAAATTTTGCGGACTTAGCAAACCGGCACCACCGCGCACTATCACCCGGATCGTTACCATTAACTAGTCTAAGCTACTAAACAAGATGGGTTAGAGATATACCGACGATCCAAGTCCTCCGGTCTTCTCATCATCGTCCCGATCTCCTGCGGAATGTCCCGTCGTCGCCACCTTGCCAGAAGGGCACCACATCGCCTACTTTGTTTACGGGCTCCCACCTCAATGCCGAGGCAACTCGGGCACGAAGCCGGCTACTCGACGTGCCCAAGATTTGCTGTAGAATATAATGTAGAGATCTCATTTTGGGGTTTGGAGTTGTGCCATTTTGTGGAAGAAAAGAGAGGAACTTTTGGAAATGAACTAGAGGGCTTTTCTAGTGAGCAAGAGAAACAAAAAATGCCACCCATAAAAATGAATCCATCCCTACCATTTGGAATGGCCGGCCCCCCTTTTTCCAAGTGAGATTGGAGAGAGAAAAGACAAGGGGTGGGTGGAACAATAATGAAAAGAGATGATGAAAGAATCCAATGATCACAACCATAACCCACACTCAACCAACCTCACCCCTCATCATCATGAACCATCATGCCCACTAAAAGTCAAGCCATCATGATAGCTAGAAGTCAAGGTCAATGAGAGGCTATCATGATAAAACAATAAGCAAAGAACCCCTCCACAAACACTTATTTGCAACAATGCAAATAAGCCCTCCTCCACCAATCTTCGGCCAATGAACGGAACAATGGAAAATTGGCCGAAACGGAAAAACAAACTGGCAACTCCAAAAACTGTTCCCGTAATAAATTACAGGAAAACCCCGATACTGTGCATACACACCCGCATCTGTATTTCGACCGAAATACAAATGCAATGAGACAAAATCTACACTGTACTATACTAGGATCCGGCTTATACCAAAGCCGGCTAGTAATATCTGTTCGATCCTGATCCGTGCAATACCGCACGTATCTGATCGAACCCTGCCATATAACCATACGGCCTATAGTACAAACTGTCCGATCCTGATCCGCGCAATACCGCACGTATCTGATCGGACCTTGCCATATCTCCATACGGCCTCTACAACCTTTCGCCCGAAAGCTTGAGTAACTGTAAATGTGGTGGACTCTAAAGACTCGTCAATACTATGGCTGTGGATTTAACCACTAGCACGTCAGAGGTATATGCCAATACGTGACGGGCCACCAGCTATTGACCAAAAGGGACGTCGATGAGGAAGCTCACCCCGACACCCAACTGAGCCTGTCAGTGACAATATCCGTGCAGTCCGGTCCGTTCGTCTATGAGTATCGCATGGCGGGCCTAGGGGGTTGGTAAAAGTCAGACCCCCAAAAGCGGTACAAGTCGTGTCGGAGTGTAGCCCAGAACACCCTGAGATACTACTGGAATACCTACCAGTAAATCTCCTTGCCTTGGCCAAGGACTTTGTGTAATGGCTCTCCTAGACACAGCACGACCTCACCCCCAATACCGGGAGAGACGAACCCCTGAAGATACGCTCACTGCCTCCATGTGGCTCGGGACTGTACCCAACTAAAACCTGTTTGCACGACTCCTTTGAGCCGTGGTAGGGTAGTAATCAAAGTACAGTGGGAACTCACACGAGACAAATGACGATCCCCAGGTCGATGAACTAACCTGCACACATGTCACCAGGGAACTGCCATCTGACGTCTGGTATATGACCAACTAGCAGGTTCCCGGCGAGTCCTGTCCGGTGTACTCATAACCCAATGAGCACCTGTATACATCTTAGGTGATCCAACTGACACCAGTGGCTTGTGAGACCGGCCACCGCCCCTCGTCGGGGTCTCGACTGTATACACTAGTCTACTAATGGAGTATCGATGCCCGGTCTCGAAACTCCCACGACTAGGGACCTTTTAAGGATATGCTTGTAGACCCCCAGCTCCCACTTATATGATCGCCCTCATACTGCTGGTGGTCAAGCAAGAATCCTAGGGGCTCTATCAACGTGTAATAGCGACGTGTCAGGTCACCTAAAACAGTACACGATGATAAAGGTAAGCCAGATAGCATACTATCATCTCGAGTAAGACTGTCCTACCGGGATAGGTCCTCCCTCAATCATTACAATCACGTACCTGTGACCTAATAATTGACTCTGAGGGCACTATCTCCAACAATCTCCCACTTGCACTCAAGGCTAATTATTGCGATGTCGCATACTCACAGCCCGTGTGATACCGAATATCCAACTCCTCTACAAGTCAGTCTCACAAAGCTCGTTTGCGAAACTATTGCGTTCGAGGAATAGCCTCAGTGAGTGGATCCGCTTAGTTGTCTCTTTCCATGTCTCTCTGAATCTCAAGTTCGCGGAGAAAACCATCTCCCGAAATGAGCAATATCAGTCTTAGAATATGTCTGGATGTCTGATGGGACGTAGCTCATCAATGAACTCCAAATCCAAACTTCTTAGACTGTATTGACAACTGAACTTAATCAGTGTCCTGCGCGCCATGCCTCCCTCAGTATTGCCTTGGACCACCTGTCCAAAATACTTCCCCTTATCAGAAGGAAAACTATAACTCTGACAACCTTCTTGTCGTCCATGTCACCTTGGAAGCCTGGAATGATAACTGTCTCCTGAATGAGGCTGTCGTTATCATCTCCCTAGAACATCCACTTATGTTCTAAAACTGCTTCCGACTGTTTCTCCAGGATTGGATTAATGTCAACTTATTGCATCTAGTGCAAGAACAACATCTGGTGTGGTACTTGACATCTCATGATTGACTCAATTGCCTGAGCAAGTGATCTGCCAATCATGCACATCCCTCTCCCCTTTAGTCTGTAAGACACCTTTGGAGAGGGTGACTCCATTACCTGCAGGTACACTACCGTGCCAGGAGTCGTCCATCCTAAATACTCTTAGAATGCTGTCAAGTACCCTGATTGGGAAACCACCCAAATCTAGATCTAAAACCATAGATCTAGTAACCAGTATGTCTGATATAAAATCCATTTCTTTTGTGGAGAAACAACTGTGTGACGACCAAAGTATAACCGATCGTAGTGTAGGAGTTTCTTTTCCTACTCTGTGTATATCATCCAAATACCAGGATATCACACCCTACTACCTTCTCAACAGATCCATCCCCTATTCTGACGAAGTCAAACCCATGACTGTCACGTCAGAAATAGATGATCTATCTCCGCTACATCTGCTTTAGTCTATAAATAGACATAAGCTACCTGTCCACCAATGCTTCCGCTGCTCCCACTGACTACGACAACCCTCTGGCAGAGTCATATACACGTACACTTCTAAAACTAGTTTAGAACGACGCTATACTCATCCTCCCGCCGGGTCTCGCAGCCTGGAACAACAGCAATGGTACTTGTGAGTAAACAAGAACTTTCCTGTCACCGTCCTTGAGGCTACCGTAGTACCTCTCGGGTGCCTGAAGTTACCCACCTTATCTGTGGAGTGGCCAATGGAATGTCAATCCAGATTGAATCTTTAGGTTCCTCATCAAATCTTCAGTAATCGTTTGTGGTTCTGGAATCACTTCCAGTTCTACCATACTCCCACTACTGTTTTCTGAAAAAATCCATTTTTATTAAAACTGTGGCGAGTCTAGAACAATATCGCTATTGTTCATCCAGATGGTAGAAAGTCAACCCGCGTCATAGCCTGGGTCAACCCACAAACAGCCATTACAGAAGCGTGCCTTGAGTTATCCAGTGTCTGGTTTTAATCATAAACCGGACAACTCCCCGTACCTTAACATCGTTAAGATATGAACTGTTCTATATCCAATATAGAAACAGAGGCACTGATTTAATTGAACCAGATTCAAATCATGCAGCTGTCCCCAGCGCATGTCAACTAAATGGAAGGAGGCCGATCAGCGTTACTCAACTTAGGAAGCATTTCCAATTATGAGTAACCTGAAAGAGAAGCAAGTTCTCTTAATCATTACTATCAACTGAACACCATACACAAGTATCTACATCTTCGATCTCTTTGAAGAATCCCGATACTTGCTACACCTGGTTCTCTACTCTATTCAAATACCTATAACTTCTCAAAATTCGGACCCTGTGTTTCCACGAAACACTTGTCTAAAAACTAGAGAAGTCATAAGTAAACCGAATATAGTACGAGGACCAACCCCTCTGTCCTAATGGACACTGGACAACATACAATACTCTGTAAAAGTCCCTTGAGTCTGATTACTCATTCACTGTGTGTCGTAGGTTGAAAACTGTACTTATGGTTAAGAAGAATTACACCGCTGTTTAATGCTCCTTGCCTAACCATCCACTGATATAGGTAAATGTCGTAGACATAATTTCAGAAAGGTATATCTCACTCTATGAAAATAGACGTACAGATATATCAATTTGAAATTGGTGCATAACAGCGGATATTCAAAACCAAATATTTGCCGACCGGCAAACAACCCAGGTGATTTCCTCAAATATCACCGATTACAACGAATCCCGATATAATGAGGATAATCACCCAATTCCCAATATAGATGGGCGATAGATGATCCCATATCCATTGGTGTTTGACATCAGAGATGATATACAGGTGCTCAGTGGAGACTGGGTACACAGGACGGACTCGCCGAGAACTCCCAGATGGTATTATACCTTACGTCGGATGGCAGTTCTCTGGTGACACTGGTACAGGTTAGTCTGTTGACCCGAGATCGTCATAGAGTCTTGTGTGATCCCCACTGTGCTTTGATTTCCACCTTACCACGTCCAAGAGGGCGTGCAAAACGGTGGTTTTTGGGTACAGTCCCGAATCATACGGAGGTAATGAGCGATAGGAGGAGATTCGTCTCTCCCGGTATAGGGAGTTGATGTTGCGCTGTGTTCGATTGGCTATAACCGGAAATCCCTGGCCCGGGTTGCTGAGATTTACATGTAAGTGTTACCCTTAGTTTCTCGAACTGTTATAGACCTCATATCGACACGACTTATCGAGCTATTGGGGTATGACGTTTACCACCCCTAGGTGAGATATACGACATATCAGACGACGAGACCGGACTGTACGGTAAGTGTTGCTGGTTGGATTCACAGGAGTCTGAGCGGGCTTGCTCGTTGATCTTCTGATCGCTCAATACCCGGGTGGCCGTTACGTTTAGCAGACCGCTTGCTGCTTGTGGGTGTTTGATATGATTATCACCTGTTGCCGGCGTATTGACGAGTCTTTAGAGTCCTACACAGAGGTTTCTTAGCTCAAGCAAAACGAAATAGGAGCGCATATGAGATATGTGCGGGACCGAGAATAATACGTGTATGTGATACCGTATTCTATTCTCGCGATGAATGTATCGATTGGTTGTATGCGATATAACCTAGTTATCGAATCGAGAATTGATTCGATAAGTCGATACATTGGATATTAGTCGGTCATATGCGATATGACCGGATCGTTAAATCAAGTGTTGATTTTATAATTTAATGTATAATTATATATTTGATATATTACTTTACATTAACTAGTATTGGTTCACTTAGGATTATTTTCTCACTTGATTGTGCACATTGTGTATATGATATATGTTTGTGCACTAATTTGTATCATGTTTAATGATACATGCAAACTTGGGTGTGTATATTTTAAACCATGGTTTAGGCTAATGGTTAAGGTCTTATTTTATTTCTTTATTTATTTTTGGAAAAACAAAATGGTGGCTTTTCTTATTTTGGCTTGAAGCTTCATAAAGCTTCAAAGCATCTTTGAAAAAGTCTTACTATTTTGTTTTGTTCCTTAACCCTAACCATTTACCTTAACCCTAGTTTATTCTCTACATGAGTTTATCTAACCCATGGTTGCAATATGATAGATATCTCTTGAATTTTCCTTTTATGAGAATTCTTTTTCTTTCTTCTTCTTCATCTTCTTCATGAAGAGAAGAAAACCTAGCTAGAAAATTCTAAGTGATGAATCCAAGTGAGAAATCAAAATCCAAAGTGAACCCACTTCCTATTTCTTCTTCCTCTACCACTTGCCATGTTGAATAGGGTGTTTTCTTCACAAGTTTCATGACTTAGTGAAGATGGAGCTTGAGTTAGAGTTGCATCGACGTAGATCATCTTCGGCATCGAAGTCAACGACCTAGCCCGCTCTTTTCTCCGACGAAACCATCGCTAGAGTCCGGGATCCCGGTCCGGGATCCCGGTGATAGCAGCGAAGGGACGTCATCATGGAGCTAAAGAAGTGGAGGACCGAATCTATAAAGGTTGTATTTCCATTCACTTAGCACTAAAGCTGTTTAGTAGCTTGTAGTTTCGCCTAATTTCTAGTTAACGATCTATATTAGGGTTTCTCGGCACCTAAATTTTAGAATTTGGCATGGTTGATGCCTTGTGGAACCTCATTAGTGTGCCTAGGAACCCTACAGGTCACACCCGGCGAAGGGATCTCGGCTCTTTCCTTATGGAATAAGGTGCAGGATATATCATATACATCACTATGCAAAGCAAAACTCCAAAAGCAATCAAAAGCAAACCGAGTGTTATAGCATCTGCCAGTTTTGCTAAAGAGGTCACTCCCGGTGAAGGGATCTCGGCTCTTTCCCCATCGAATAAGGTGCAGGGTATATCATATATACCGCTATGCAAAGCAAAACTGTAGCTACCCTTTTTGAAAAATTTGATTCTATAACATATTTTAGGTTTCTTTTCTTTCATTAATCACATTAATGAAGTCCCATCATTTAAGTCTCCTAAACATCACAGATAAATACGACGTACACTTATGCCATCCGCATTCGCCTCGATGTCCCCTCGTGCACCGTTAGGTTAGGTAACTAACGGCAGAGCAGGGCAGGGCTAGCACGGGTGTAAAACATAAGTAACTTCTATATAATATATCATATATACTATATATAGTATCTATCACAGCACATCACATGATCACATCACAGATATCGCAGCAGAAGAAACATATGAAACATTGGATATACTAAGACGCCCGTGTTTTATTTTGAGCCTCTATAAAACACGGATTCCACGGTCGCGATGAATAGCCAAACCCACACCCCTAGACCCCTACGAGAGCGGCAAGTAACCCTCCCAATTCTAGAGTTAGGAGACCCGGACTCGACTCCTCGAGTTGGTCTCCTACTGGACTCCAGAACCCGGTTACT
Organism: Agapanthus africanus; assembly: GCA_030015575.1. Classification (NCBI taxonomy): domain Eukaryota; kingdom Viridiplantae; phylum Streptophyta; class Magnoliopsida; order Asparagales; family Amaryllidaceae; genus Agapanthus; species Agapanthus africanus. The sequence continues at coordinate 261,749,273 of JASDDO010000014.1, forward strand.
TGTGCTCTCCTCCTTGGGTCTATCCTAGTGCGGAAAAGTAAATAATATACAAAAGGTGACATCAACCTCATCCCGGAAGTTCCCCAATAAAAGAATATTACATACATTTAAATTTTACATGAATGAAAATGAAAACTCTCATCTCACATAAAGACCCCCGGCTATTCAAAACGCGACGATCCAATATAACATATCCAGCAACACAGAACATCACATGTCATCAACGTAAGTAAATATGCGCATCCCAATTGTCGTTGACATATAGCAACAAAACCGGCGATATAACATATTACACTTACGTTCGCAGAAAAGAAAGTGTAAAACTACAATATTTGGAATCCACAATCTCTTTAGACATCGTAAATCCAAAATATCACATACTTCGCATTTCATGCCTAACTGTATGAATTCCACATATTGTATCACATTCCAGATAAATAGACTATATTAAACTTTTCGATCGAATAATCAAATACCCGAGTTTTCCGAAATAGCTTAACACTTGAGCGAAGTTCAAAAATTCCAGAATACGTCACAGTAGCAACGGTCCAGCCGTAGAAGGGTCAAGCCAACGCCTCACATGTGGCACGCCGTACTGCCCCAAACCCTAAGGTTCAAAGGGCAGTTCAAGACGGTCACATAATTGAGTTAAGGTTTGTTGTCTTCTAGAGGGTCCATCGCGTCACATGCACGCTTTTCAGAAAGATTTAAACCCGGGAAAAATTCAACACTTGAATGTTTTTCGTGCCGGGAAAAATTGAGTTAATGATATCCGTTCGAACATTTTAATACTTTCTAAATTATCCGGAATAACATAACAAAATTAAATTCTCCGATCGAATCGACGATTACAAAATAAACCCTAAAATACTCAACACTTGAGTTAATTTAAAAATACCCAGAAAATACAAATAACAGAAATATGAATTACAGTGGAAAAATTATAGCATGTCTCTTCTGTACGGCCGCAGAACCGTGGCCCAATCATGGTACGGCCGCGGTTCCGCGGTGGACTGTACGGAATATGCTGTCGAATTTTACCATAATTCTTAGAAAACCCTGCTGAATTTTTTAGGTATTTTTAATTCTGAAAAAACTGAGTTTTTAAAAATTGTCCAGAGAGGGGTCGATTTTGATGTATTCATGTTCGTTTGGAGTTTTAACTTCGTTAACACATCACCTAATACTCTAGCTAGGCTCTAATACCACTGTAGGGTTACTAGGCACACTAATAATGCTCTACAAGGCATCGACCATGCCAAAATTAAATTTTTATGTGCCGAACAACCCTAAGTTAGATCGTATACTAGAGTTTAGGCAAAACAATTAGCAAGTAAACAACTTTACTTTAAAGGGAATACGAAATACAACCTTTGTAGATCGGTCCTTCACTTCTAAAGCTCCTTGATGAAGTCCCTTCGCTGCGATCAAGGTTCTCCCGGACTCTTGCATAGCTTCACGAGGCGAAAGATGCGACCTTGCTTGAAGTCTCCGAGGCCGAAGATGATCTACGTCGAGAGAATTCCGACTCAAGCTCCTACTTCACTAACTAGAGAATTAGTGAAGTAAACACCCTAAACTAAAGTTCTAGTCTAGTAGAGGATGAAGAAATAGGAAGTGGGTTCTCTTTGGAATTTTATATCTCACAACCTTTTGCTCTCTTTTCAAAACCCTAGTTTGCTTTCTCTTTTGTTCAATGAAGAAGATGAACAAAAGAAAGAGGAAAGGATAATGTTCAAGTGAGAAGTCTAACCATGGTGAGTGAGTATCATATACTAACCCTTGTAGAGCCATAACCATGGCTAAAGTTTATGGTTGAGTTAAGAAATATCCCTAGTAAAAACAAATTTAGTGGAATTAGTCAAATGCTTCCACAAGCTTCAAGAATTTAGCTAATTCTCCACTAATTTTGTAATTACTTTGAATATTAAAATCCAACATAAAAGATAGCATGGTGTAAGTCTCATACACCCAAGTATGATGTATCATCAACCATGATACAATAAGATAACACATTTTAATATATATCATATATATAGTAAAAATGTGTACATGTGAGGGAAAAAAAACCTAAGTGAACGTGTGTTAGTAAATGCAAACTAGTATATCTAATATACAATTATACACTTAATTATTAAATCAACACTTGACTTAATAATCCGGTCATATCTCATATAACCGACTAACATTCATCGTATGAACTTATCGAATCAACACTTGATTCGATAACCCGGTCATATCATATATAACCGACCGATACAAAAAGTCGTGAGAATAGAATACGGTATCATATACACACATTATTCTCGGCCCCGCACATATCACATATGCGCCCCTATTTCGTTTTGCCTGAGCCAGTAAAACCTCTATGTAGGACTCTAAAGACTCGTCAATACGCCGGCAGTAGGTAATGATCACATCAAGCACCCACAAGCCGTCAGCGGTACTAGCTGGACATAACGGCTGCCCGGGTATTGAGCGATCAGAAGATCAGCAAGCAAGCCCGCTCTAACTCCTGTAAAAGCCTGCTGGTAACACTTCCCGTACAGTCCGGTCTCCTCGTCTGAGATGACGCATATCAAGTTTAGGGGTGGTAAACGTCAGACCCCAATAACCGATAAGTAGTGCCGATGTGAGGCTCATAACGGGTTAAGAAACTACTGGTAACACTTACCAGTAAATCTCTAAATCAGCCCTGGCCAGGGACTTCCCTGTCACGGCCAATCGAGCACAGCGCAACATCAACCCCCAATACCGGGAGAGACGAAACCCCTCCTATCGCTCATTGCCTCCATGTGACTCAGGATTGTACCAAAAAACAACCGTTTTGCATGCCCTCATGGACGTGGTAAGGTGAAAATCAAAGCACAGTGGGAATCACACAAGACTCTATGACGATCTCGGGTCTACAGACTAACCTGCACAAGTGTCACCAGAGAACTGCCATCTGACGTGAGGTATAATACCATCTGGGAGTTCTCGGCGAGTCCGTCCAGTGTATCCAGTCTCCACTGAGCACCCGTATACCATCTCTGATGTCAAACACCAATGGATATGGGATCATCCATCGCCCATCTCATGGGTCGAGAAGCGTATGCGCTAGTCTATACTGGTATATCGATGCCCCGTCTCGATACACCCACGACTAGGGACCTTGAAGGATGTACTTATGGACTACAATGTCCCCACTAGTATGATCCGCATCATAGTCTAGGTAGTCAAGTACGCATCCTAAGGGCTTTACCAACATGTAACGATAAGACAGTATAAAGAGACAAGTATACATGTTATAGTAAAGAGCAACTAGATAGCATACTATCATATCGAGCAAGAAAGTCCTCTCTATATATGTCCAAGCATCCAATATAATATACATCATCTGTACAATACTGACCTCTAGGGCATACATACAACTAACAGCTAGGGTAGCAGCAGCAGCAACTAAAGAAGAGAGAGAGAGATGAGTGTTGGAAACATGAGAGAATGGTCAAGTCTTGGTCAAAGGAAACCCCTTTCTCTCTCTCACCCATACTTCATATAATAAACCTTTCTCATTTTTACTTTTCTTTTTTCTTTAACCCAAATTTCTTCTCACACCAATAGTAACCCCAAAACAACATGGTAGAAATGCACAAGTGTAAAAAAATGATATGTGTATGTTTTGCACAAAAATGCTAAAAAACCGATTAGCGATTTTTAATCGCGATTATCACTAAATTAGCATATAACTAATCATAAAAACATTAAAATGGCATAATTCCATAAAATACCCTATTTTAGAATTTTCCATAATCTTTCCAAAATTTTTCCCATTTATCTGTATTTAATTATACCGAAATATTAAAATATTCATTAAAATATTATTAAATTATAAAAATTCCCAAAAATTATAATTTTTTTTTGAAATGTTACAATCTCCCCTCTTAAAGAAATTCGGTCTCCGAATTTAAATTTAAACCCCCGAAATTCTAAAACATTTCAAATGAAAGTCCAAGTCGTCAGGGCTCCGAAATCATCAATACATAAAACGCATCGTAGCGCAATGCATGCGCATGAGTAATGAGCAGATAACTCAAAATCGAAACTCCGTCAAGCATCCCGCAATCATCGGAGTCATGGTAAAGACACGAATGTCAAATCCAAAGCAAAACCAATATGATATAAATCGGAACTATACATGTAAATATCAAATCTATATATGTAAATAGCTGAAGTAAATGCATGCCAAATCTTTTAAGTCGCTGTGTGATGCACATAACACTGCACAGTGGTGGGCGTCTATCATAAGAAAATAACCATATACGTATATATCTTTTGTTTAATATGAACATTCCGCCGTTTTGAAAACAATTTAGAAGGGTTTCCTTGTTTTAAAACGTGTCGTGTCATATCAGACACGTAGGTAAATACTGAGACTATAGCTCTCTTTTTGGAAATCCCTTTGATAAGTATCAATGCATGCAAAATATCTCTAGGTACTGTCCTCTGACTAGTCCTGCTCAGTACGAAAACAAATAGCAAATATCATAAAAACGTACTGCTCCATAAGGAATCCATCCTAAAATATACATAAGAATACCATGTGCGTCTAGTGCGCACGGAAATCAAAATCCATATATGTGCCAAACAGGTGTACAAAACAACATCTAGGTGCAACGGGTGTGCACGTAACATCTGTCATAGGAAACGTGTGTGCCTGACAACAAAATTAGGTGCATCTGACATGCACGAAAAATCTTGATTTAGTGCATCTGGTGTGCACCAAAATCGTATCTCAAAACATGCGCTCAACACGTGTGAAAATCCAAATCAAATGCACGGAGTGCAAGAAATCAACATCAATATCAGAATCAAAATCGACGGTATACCATACGGCTCAATCCAAATCAGGTATACCGTGGTGTATAAGCTCACAACCATATGCATCAGCGTGCACAAATCAAATCAAAACACTAAAAGTGCATGAAAACTATGCTGGAAGCGTAAATCAAATCACCGGTATAAAATAGGCATGGAATCACAATCAATACCTCAAGCATAATAACCATGTGCAAAATATAAATACCCAGTAGGTGCAACTATGGTGCACGAAAACAAATATCATGAAACTCAGCCATCAAGACCAAATCATGCGACTAGGTCGCCCAAAATACCAAAATCCATAGTGACGGATACGTGATAATCGAATCACAAAATCACAAATCATAAATACCGTCGTCGGTATATCCTCCTTCAAAGTCGAGAAGGTGTCGGTGCATCCAATGCTAGCAGTGCAAGATATCTACTTGCCTCTTACTCACGGTCTGGCTTCCTCTATCTCTGGGTCCTTATCTTCTCTGTGGATTACCAATCTCGCGATCCATCGGCTCATCGGCCCTGTCAAGTGTGCTAACGGGAATGATTCCGTCCTGGCACTTCTCTGGTCATCTCTTGGTTAATCCCCACGACCACTCGTAAAGCAGCACGTCACTGGCGCCGACCTCTGGTCCTCTGAATGCACATCATACTTCTGCACCCGGGTGCAAATCTTATTGCAGCAGTGTCCTGGAAGGAATCCCGCTCAAGGTCTTTTCCAATATCGCCTAAGCCGAACTGTACGGAGGCTGGTACTCTTGCATAACCTTTTCTCGCTCTCTGGACATCTGCGTCCCCAGCACAGCATTTACTCGGAAGCGGGTCGCATCCCAACGCCTCTGTAGACATATTGCATCTCTGATGTCAGTAGAGTGGAACGTCATCTCGTCGAAATCTCGTGCGAACTCTTTACTCCACTTTATTCCAATGTCGACTAATTCGGACTCGTTTTCTCGTGGCTGCATGGACTGTGCTCCAATGGCTATACTCGTATCTGGAGTCTCCCAAGCAATGTGTCCCATCACATGATATCCCAATGATGTCGAATCATCCGATCGATTTGTCAAAACCTCATAATCCCCCAAGAGCTCAACATGTTGGGTACAGTTTAATAGTATCGAATACATACCACAGCATCGGTGGTCCAGCCATAGAAGGGCAAACCCAAGCCTTACTAATGGCGCCGCGGAACTGCCGCAAACCCTAAGGTTCAAAGGCTTTCACACGGTCATTATGTCGAGTTAGGGTTTCATTCTTCTAGAGGGTCCATAGAATCGCTTGCATGTCTTTCCGAATACTTTAAACTTGGAATCGAGTTCCTGACATTCGATCGTCTCTATTGACTCTCAACGAATCTGCGTGAAGTCGTCTCTAGCTGGAATCAATCTATCTGATGATTTCGCATCGGTGTAAGTGAACGAACCACATGTCCTAGTCGTTCTTTCTTGGGTGACTAGCGAACTTCCATCTTATCTCTAAGTATGTACTCATGCTGCAGTAGCTCCAATCATCTGGGCAATATCTCGTCATTTGCAGCAACAACTGGCTCATTCTTCTGTACGCTGAACAGCGCCTCAATCATCCTGAATAAGCGATACATCAATAGTCATCACACTCTGGCTGACCTCTAGCAGTAGCCCGATCCTCTGGTACCGGTCAGCACATCCGAGAAATCTCGTAAAAGCGATCTGTCAAACGCTCATGGCGCGAAAACACAATGAAATGACGCCTCTATATGCCATCGTATGTCTCTGGAATCACGCCCTGGTCAGTCCTCGTCTGCGACGAGCTCATGCTGACGCAACTCTAGCTGTAGCTCTCTCTGCCCGTGAAATCGTGGCAGCAAAATCATAACCAGTATCGATGAGCATAATTCATAGGAATGAATATAATACTGTGCAAGGAAATGTACATCCTAAGGTTTCTTAAGCGGACTAGCGTATCGTAAATATGCCGCGGAACATACGTACGGTACGTCACTCTACTCAAGCTACCTACTCTATCAACCAAGGGTCATCTTACACGACGAAAGTTCTGGTATAATACCCCCTCGACTAAGTTTAAGTTCCGTAAGGTCAAGCCCAAGTTCCGTATATATATAAACGCTCTAGGCTCCACATAGTCAAACTTAGACTCGAACCAAGGTTAACCTAGCGCTTTGATACCAATTTTGTCACGACCCGAAATAGCCCGTGACTGGCACTTGAATCATATGAAGTCTATAGGACCCCATCTAATCCAAGTAAGCCAAAAGCCCAGAAATCTAAAACCATTTTTAAGTAAAAAACAAAAGAAATAGCTTTTAGAAGTGAAGAAAACATGTTTTGAAAACAAGGGTTTTAAAATAGATAAGCCGAATATGCATTTTTAAAATGTATAGTCTTTTTTGAAAATTTCGGCAGAGTTTCCTTGTAAATACTGGCCCCGAACGGGGTACAACATGACTAATATGTAGGCAATGAAAAAGGCATCCCCAAACGGGATCTAGCTCTTCGTCAATCGACGGTCATAACCACACAAGCAATATAATATACAACGCCAAAAGGCGAGGATTAAAACTCAAAAGAAACTCAAAATCAATATGAAAACCATAATACTACAACGCGCGACTCTAAGGTCGAAATAAATTCATAACTGATCTCTATGTCTGAAACAATATACAAGTTTTGGTTGATAGAATTACTAGATACAACTGAATAATAATACATGTACGATGGTGCTTCTGATGCAAAAGAACCCACCTACAAAAGCAAATCACCCGCAAAGGAAGCAGTGTGCCAGAAATGCCGCTATGGAACCTGTACGGCAAAACCTGCAAGAACTTTTGCACAACGGGGGTGATTTGCCAACTCGTGAGTAGAAAACATCTACAAGTAGAAATCGTATGCATGACATAATCCTAGGTCCATACGATCAGTAATAATATATCCTTAAATGAATACGTTTGAAGCATGATAAGGTGGCAATGTAACATCTATACATGAGTGTAGTGCCAAGTGCTCGTGCCAGTGCATCAGGTAATAACATATCATAAATAAGAGGTATGATCAATGAAATCAAGTCTGTATGTATGTGGATCCCATCCATGTGTCACCCAATAACAATAACCATCATGCATGTAAATATCATAAAGCATATGCATGGAAAAATGAGGATGTAAATCAACATGTGTCGCTCACGACCTATCGAATCATGGAACCTGAGTGTCAAGTATCGACACTCGAAAACATCAAGAAAACTGTGCATAGTATCATGTCACGACCCGAGAATTCGACTCGTGATCGGCACTTAACCACGCAACGTCTACAGGCGTAACGCGACTAAGTAAGCCGAACCCAGAAATCAAAACCAATAAATATAGAGTGATTTTAAAACATTTTGTAAAAACAATCGTACATGTCTGAAAAACTTCCATTTATTTAGTAGAAATCCTTTTTAAGTTCAAAAGTTATAAGTTTTATAATTTTGGTAACATTTCCTTTTTAAAACATTTGCCCTGCCAGTCGGGTAGAAACAAGGTGTAACAGAAATGACGAGTAAAATAAATGAAGCATCACAATGAAATATACGACGCCGTAGCGAAGAATACACAGTAAAGCAAGGACAATATCATAAAAGATGAGACTGCAAAAGTAAAGTCGGCTCACATGCGAGCTCGACACCAGAATATAAAATCATACATATCGTCCTCACAACTGTCTCTAAGTCAATACAGAAAAGTAGATGGAGAGTACTATATACATCAATATACAACTGAAAGATAACAGATACCGTACAAAACCCACCTATCAGCAAAAGGCTATCTCTGCTCAAAAAGGGTATCTGTGCCAAAAGATGCGGTAACAGCCAGCCGTGACTACTCCCAAGGGCAACCTGCAAATACAGTGGCACAACGGGGGTGAGTTGCCAACTCGTGAATAGAGATAACATATAAAGGTAATCGCGAGCATGCACGTACAGCGCTACTCTAACCAATGCCAGCAGATGATATCAATGCGGGTAAGCAGTATGCGTAATAATAATGCAAGTCCTCTATCAGGTGATATAACTACAGGATGAGGTGTGATAATAAATGCTGAGCATGGGAATATAGTATCTACATGAAGTATCAAGGTGGACTACATATGTATGTATGCACCACAAATCCCAACATCCCAAACTCCGGTACTCCATCGGCCCTCATATCCTGTATATCCCTGAAAATCCCGAGTGCCCAACATCGGCACCCAAATATCATAAATACTCGTGTCTAGCATCGACACGTAAAACATCCTGTATCGGGCATCCGTCATTCCGGGTCAGCCCTCTCACAGGTATATATCGGGAATCCGTCAGTCCGGGTCATCCCTCTCTCAATACATCGGGCATCCGTCATTCCGGGTCAGCCCTATATCAATCCATCGGGCATCCGTCATTCCGGGTCAGCCCTCTCTCAAAGGATATATCGGGAATCCGTCAATCCGGGTCATCCCTCTCTCAATACATCGGGCATCCGTCATTCCGGGTCAGCCCTCTCTCAGTACATGCCTCTAGCACCGAGAAAACATGGGGCGGCGCCCCAAAATATCATATCAAGGGAACCAGGTTTTTAAATGATTACATAATTGAAAAGGGCCACGGTTCCCAAATCCAGGAATCACAAGAAATCTCAACCAGTAATACAAGTAATTGTGATGTGATATGTGCATCAAGTATGTATATCTAGTCATGTCACAGAAAAATGAGCTACAATGCAACGATCCAATGTGATATAGGTATCAAGTATGAAATTCAAGTCATGTCATATATAGATGAGCTACAACAATACATAACAGTATGATCATGGCAGTTCTATCAGTTCTAAGCAATGTATATATATATAGCAGGGAATGCAATATGTGATGACAATCCAGGGTATGGTATATGCAGTAGATACAATAAGGTCCTATCAGCCCTGACGCATAACGCCATGCGGGCGATATCCCCGTAGATGTGAAATCTACTCACCGTGTCTCGCGCTAAGTGTATCCAACCACCTGCTTGCCCTTCTTCGCAGCGTCCGTCTCACTGGCCTGCGAACCTAGAATCACATAACATATATCACACATAAGCTCATTTCACAAAAACGCGACATTACGGTCCAACTAGACTCTCGTGTCGCAAACCAATCACGCGTGTGCGCGATACGCTAAAACGTGTGATCACGCGCCATGAAACTACCCCGACGCGCCGCGATACGCAGAAACCCAAACCAACCCACGTATCACGCGTGTCGCGAAGGTTTAGAAAAACGGCAAAATAGGTATTTGGTCCCAGATTTCTACACAGGGCTAGATTTACAAAATTATATATATAAAAACACCCTACACCAAAGCAGACACCTACAGGAACAACATCACCCAAAACCCCACCCATCTGGCCGCAAATTGCGGCCAGAATGAAGATTTCGGCGGCCCACTGTAGCAGTATGGGGGTCGGGTTAAAACTGGGGTATCAGCACAACACCACTATACTGCACTCTTCTCAAATTCATTCTGAAATCACCGAGTCAAAAGCAGTTCCAGAAAACTCACATTTGCACAAATACGACATAATGCAACAATTAGTGAAACTGGTGGTATTTTAGTGTAATAAGGGTTAAATTAGGTTACAATGGTCTCACTAACTCACTAACAAGCTACTGAAACCCTAACACAACACCTTAGCACAAAGTTCCCTCTAAATACCCCATATCGTACTAAAACGCACTAAAATCCACTAACCGAAGCAAAACCACACTAACTAAGCAATCTAGGGAATAAGTTTAGGAAATATACCTCATACTTAACCCTAGGGAGCTGCAAGAAGGTGAAGAAGTGAAGAGAAGGGGCTGCACTTGGTGCTGGAGCTGCTACTGCTCACTGCTGCTGCTGCCAATGCTTACTGCTGTTGCTGCTGAGTGCTTGCTGCTGCTGCTTCTTGGTGCAGGTTCTGGAGCTGGGGAAGAGGTAAGTGTGTGTGTGTGTGAGTGTGAGAGTGTGAGAGAAAGAAAAATAAAACAAAGGGGAGTTGAGAGCCACAATAATTCCTCACTCAAAAGTCACCCTCCTCTCTCTCTCATCATTTAATGCAAGCATGGCTTGAGCCATGATGCCTACTCCCTCTCTCTCACAAGTCAACACACAAAAGAAAACTAATTCAAATTAAAGTAACCTTTTAACTAATTAATTAAACTCACTTATAACCCAAAAGAATTAATCCTACAATTAACCCACCATGGTTAATAATTATGGTATTTACTAAATTTAAAAACCCTAGTTTACATGCACATGTGTGTGCAAGCCTAGGAAAATTTTGGAAAAATATTTATTAAATTAGGAAAAATATTTAAAACACAGTTCGGTAAACTTTTTTTTATTAAAAACCATTATTTAATTATAATTATTCACTAACCCTTATCCTAAGGTGTTACAATCTCTCCCCCTTAAAGAAATTCGTCCCCGAATTTCAAAAATCTAACTACACGCACCTTGAAAAAGATGGGGATACGTCTTCATCATCTCGCTTTCGGTCTCCCAAGTGACCTCCTCACGGTTCTGACCACGCCAAAGTACCTTAACTGATGGAATGTCCTTCGATCTCAATCTCTTCACTTGTCGATCCAAGATCATCACCGGCTGCTCTGCATAGGAAAGGTCACGCTCAAGCTGGATCGTCGGATGCTGAATCGCATGCGAAGGATCATGTAGATATCTGCGGAGCATCGAGACATGGAATACGGGGTGCACATCTGGAAAGCTGGGCGGAAGGGCTAAACGGTAGGCTACTGCACCAACACGCTCGAGGATCTCGAAGGGGCCCACATACCTAGGACTGAGCTTCCCCTTCTTCCCAAACCTCATCACACCTTTCATTGGGGAGACCCTCAAGAAAACATGATCACCAACAGAAAACTCAAGTCTGCGTCGTCGATGGTCTGCATAAGCTCTCTGCCTACTCTGCGCTGCTCTCATCCTATCGCGAATCAACTGGATCTTCGCGGTCGTCTCCTCAACGATCTGTGGCCCTAAGATACTGCCCTCACTGAGCTCTGTCCAACAAGTGGGCGACCTGCATCTCCTCCCATAAAGAGCCTCAAATGGGGCCATCTGAATGGTCTCCTGGTAGCTGTTGTTGTAGGAAAACTCTACTAAGGGCAAATGATGATCCCAGCTACCTCCGAAATCTAATACACAAGCTCTGAGCATGTCCTCGAGAGTCTGGATGGTCCGCTCTGACTGTCCGTCGGTCTGCGGATGAAAAGCTGTGCTGAAACTCAAGCGAGTGCCCAAAGCCTCCTGGAGCCTCTGCCATAGTCTACTAGTAAACTGGGTGCCTCTGTCGGACACAATGCACGTCGGGACTCCGTGTAGTCGCACTATCTCGTCAATGTAGATCTGGGCATACTGAGTAAATCCGAAAGTCGTCTTCACTGGTAGGAAGTGAGCCGCTTTCGTCAAACGATCCACGATCACCCAGATGGAGTCATACCCCCGACTAGTCCTGGGTAGACCTACCACGAAATCCATCGAAATCTGTTCCCATTTCCACTCCGAAATGGGTAGCGGCTGCAGCTCTCCCGCGGGCCTCTGATGCTCAGCCTTGACTTGCTGACAAGTCAGGCATCTCGATACAAAATCTGCAATGTCCCTCTTCATTCCGTCCCACCAGTAAACATCTCTCATATCATGATACATCTTGGTGGAACCGGGATGGACGCTATATACCGATCGATGTGCCTCCTCAAGAATCTTGCGCTTCAGTCCCTCAGCATCTGGTATGCACAGTCTGACTCCAAACCGTAGTACTCCCTGATCGTCGATCACGAACTCGGAAAATCTGCCCTGTCCAATCTGTGCCATGATCTCTGAACATCGGTCATCACTGAGCTGTGCCTCACGTATACGATCGACCAACTGTGGACGTGCACGGACATGCGCTATCTGTCCTCCAATCGGCGTGAACTCGAACTGTACTCGACTGTCGCATAATAACTGCCAATCTGCGGATGACTGCTCCTGTACTGCGCTCAAACAAGATAAACTACTCCCGGGCCTCCTGCTCAAAGCATCCGCCACCACATTTGCCTTGCCCGGGTGATATAAGATCTCGCAGTCGTAATCCTTCACTAACTCCATCCATCGACGCTGCCGAAGGTTCAGGTCCCGCTGCTGGAATATGTATTTCAAACTCTTGTGATCCGTGAATATCTGGCACGACTCGCCGTATAGATAATGTCGCCAGATCTTAAGTGCGAAGACCACTGCAGCCATCTCCAAATCATGAGTGGGGTAGTTTTGTTCATGCTGCATCAGAATGCATCCCAGCCCCACTCGAGAAGCATCACAAAAGATCACAAATCCGCCCGGTCCGGAAGGTAAAGATAACACCGGTGCCGTCGTCAGCTGAGTCCGTAACTGCTGAAAACTGTGCTCGCACTCCTTCGTCCAAACGAAAGGAACTCCCTTCCGAGTCAACCCGGTCAAAGGTGTAGCAATACGGGAGAAGTCCTGCACAAAACGCCTGTAGTAACCGGCCAATCCCAAAAAGCTGCGAATCTCCGTCACCGATGTAGGTCTGGGCCAACGCTGAACGGCCTCGATCTTCCTCGGGTCTACACATATACCGTCTCGTGAAATCACGTGCCCCAAGAAATCTACGCTGTCCAGCCAAAAAGCACACTTGGAGAATTTCGCATAAAGCTGGTGCTCCCTCAATGTCTACAATGTAATCCGTAGGTGCTGCTCGTGCTCCTCACTACTCCGGGAATACACCAAGATATCGTCAATGAAGACTATGATGAACAGATCCAAATAAGGCCGGAAAATACGGTTCATCAAATCCATGAAGGCTGCTGGCGCATTGGTGAGTCCGAACGACATCACCAAAAACTCGTAATGGCCGTAGCGCGTACGGAAGGCTGTCCGGGGAATGTCATCCTGTCGAACCCGCAGCTGATGATAGCCCGATCGTAAATCGATCCTCGAAAAGTACCCTGCCCCCTGAAGCTGATCGAACAAATCGTCGATACGCGGCAAAGGATACCTGTTCCGCACTGTCACCCTGTTCAGCTGGCGGTAGTCGATACAAAGAAGCAAACTGCCGTCCTTCTTCCTGACGAACAGGACTGGAGCACCCCAAGGAGAAACACTGGGTCGAATGAGTCCCTTGTCCAGCAAATCTTGCAACTGGCCCTTCAACTCTCGAAGTTCAGCCGGGGCCATCCGATAAGGCGGTATGGAAATAGGCCCCGAGCCGGGAACCAAATCAATACAGAAAGAAATGTCGCGCTCGGGCGGCAACCCAGGAAGCTCGTCAGGGAACACATCAGGAAACTCGCTAACAACCGGAACCTGGTCCAATGGAACCTGTATAGCACGAGCATCGCAAACATAGGCGAGAATTCCCTGACATCCCTTCCTCAAAAGCTGTCCAGCGCGAAAAGAAGAAATCACACTGTGAGGGGCGGCACTAAGGTCCCCAACACAACAAAAACCGACTCACCGGGAAAGCAGAATCTAACTGTCTTCTCACGGCAGTCCACAGAAGCATAGCACGTGGCCAACCAATCCATACCCAAAAGAACGTCGAAGTCCAACATCTCCAGAAGGATCAAGTCGACAGGCAACTCTCTCTTGCCAATACAGACGATACAGGATCGGTACACGTGCCTAGCGACAAACGACTCTCCCACGGGAGTAGTCACCACAAGCGGCTGATCAAGCAAGCCGGACTCTCTACCCAAACTCGGCACAAAGTGCGTGGATACGTACGAGTGTGTGGATCCGGGATCGAACAATGCATGTGCATCAACTGAACATACAGGGTGGATACCTGAAACCACTGCATTGGACGCCTGCGCGTCCTGATGCGTCAAAGCAAAGACCCTCGCCTGTCCACCACCTGTAACTGACTGACCTCTGCCTCGGTCGTCTCGCCCTCTCTGAGCAACTCCTCCACGCCCACGACCTCGCTGTGTATGAGTCTGGCGCGGAGCAACGGTAAGTACGATAGGCAACGCCCTCTGGGGTGGTGAAGGCGGTAATGTGACATGCGGTGCTGTCGCCTCCCTCCGGGGTAACTCAGGACAATCCCGTATACGATGGTAAGAACTCCTACAGCGAAAACATCCCGACGACGACCGCTGACCGTCCTGGGAATAGGAGCTGAATAACCGGCCCCGCCCTGAATCTCTGCTGCCTGCAATACGTCTATCACGGCGCCGAAAAGGCTGTCTCTGTGCTGATGTATCCGCACGAACTCTCTTCGGCTCTGGAACTACCGAAGTCTCAGCAAGGTGCTCCTCGACCACTAGGGCTGCGTCTACAGCTGCTGCATAGGTCTCGTAGTGCTGTGCGCTGATCGCGAGGAACAATGGTGTAAGCAAGCCTCGAACAAATCTCCTGACTCGCAACTCCTCGGTAGCCACTAAATATGGGGCATAGACTGCTAGCTCTGTAAACATCACATCATACTCTGCCACTGTCATCCCTGGCGTCTGGCGCAAGGACTCAAATCTGCGTGCTCGGGCATCTCTAACACTCTGGGGAAGGAAACGGGCTAGAAATATGGTTACGAACTCCGTCCAGGTCATAGGAGGAAGACCTGCTGCTCTGCCCTTCTCAACGGAATCACACCACTTCTGCGCAAGACCTTCCAGGCGAAAGCTCGCGAACTCGACCCATCTCGCATCTGCGCATCTGAGGGAACGGCATATCCTGGCCATCCTGTCTATGAAAGACTGTGGGTCCTCGGCTGTATCGGTGCCAGTGAAAACCGGAGGCTTCAGCCTCATGAACTCTGATAGCGATACTGTAATCACCTCCGTGGCTGCAGGGGCAACTGGCTGTGCGGTAGGTACCATAGCGGTCTCTGGAACTGGTGGAGCTACCTCTGGTCGCTGCGCTCGAAGCGTCTCAACAAGCGATCCTATCATCTGGCGCATCTCCTGCATGCTAGATCCCACCGTCTGGCGCATCTCCTGCATACCAGCCCCTAGCGTGGCGATCTGCTCTTTCACGGCAGGAACAGCCTGCTCGGGTACAACCGGCGTACTGCCCGGATCAGTCCTCGTCTCGGACGAGTCAACTCGAATCTCAGCCCTCGCGGCCGCTCTCTGTGCCCTCGTAGTCTTAGGCGGCATACTGGCTGAAAGAAAATTTGGATTCGATAAGAACACGGAAATCGAATCGCAAGAATATAAGGAGGGATCAAATCAATAAGTCCTAAGGTCGCGTAGGCGGAGTACCGTGTCGTGAGTATGTAAGTGCACGGCGGCGCCCCGGCCGTCAATCCGACGCCGGAATGCGGAAGCGGTGAATAACTTAAATTTTGCGGACTTTGCAAACCGGCACCACCGCGCACTTTAACCGGATCGGACCATTAACTAGTCTAAGCTATCTACAAGAATGGGAATAGAGATATACCGACGATCCAAGTCCTCCGGTCTTCATCTCCACTCCGATCTCCTCGCGGGATCTCCGTCCACATCGTCGCCTCCTCGCCGGAAAGGGCACCACATCGCCTTCGTCTTTTACGGGCTCCCGCCTCAATACCGAGGCAACTCGAGCATGAAGCCGGCAACTCGACATGCTCAAGAAGTGCTGTAGAATGTAGTGTAGAATACGCTTTGTCTCAATGGGGTTTTGTTGCCATGATGGAGGAAAGAGGACAAGGAAAATATGGTGCTTTCATTTTTCCTTGCATGAAAGCAAGATCAAGAAGGAAACTCTCAAGAATGAAGCTCTCTCTTTTTCTTCTCACTTTCTTGAAAGACTTATCATCAAGTGAGAATGAGAATGGTGGAGGAATGATAATATGATAGCAAGAGGGAGGTGAGTGTAGGAGCAAGAGAGGGGTGACCACATCCAAGGTCAACAAAACATCAACCATGCTTAAAAACACTATGCCACCATAACCTTTCACTTCACTTTAAAACAAGTCAAAGCAAGTTATGGTGCAAAGAAAAGAAAGCTATCATAATCAATATATATTCAAGAAACCCCCTCCACAAATGTTATTTGCACAATTGCAAATAACCCCCTCCATCGGGAAAGTCCGGCCGGGAAAGAACAAAGGAAAACCGGCCGGAACGGAATGCAAACTGGCAACTCCAGAAAACTGGTCCCGTAATAAATTACAGGAAAACCCCAATACTGTGCATACACACCCGCATCTGTATTCCGTCCGGATACAAATGCAATGAGACAAAATCTACACTGTACTAAACTAGGACCGGCTTAAACCAAAGCCGGCTAGTAAAAACCGTTCGATCCTGATCCGTGCAATACCGCACGTATCTGATCGAACCCTGCCATATAACTATACGGCCACTAGTACAAAACTGTCCGATCCTGATCCGTGCAATACAGCACGTATCTGATCGGACCCTGCCATATCTCCATACGGCCTCTACAGCGTTTCGCCCGAAAGCTGAGTAACTGAAAGTGTGGTAGACTCTAAAGACTCGTCAATACTATGGCTGTGGATTTAACCACTAGCCCGTCAGAGGTATAAGCCAATACGTAACGGGCCACCAGCTATTGACTAAAAAGGGACGTCGATGAGCGAACTCATCCTGACACCCTACTGAGCCTGTCAGTGACAATATCCGTGCAGTCCGGTCCGTTTGTCTATGAGTATCGCATGGCGGGCCTAGGGGGTTGGTAAAAGTCAGACCCCCAAAAGCGGTACAAGTCGTGTCGGAGTGTAGCCCAGAACACCCTGAGATACTACTGGAATACCTACCAGTAAATCTCCTTGCCTTGGCCAAGGACTTTGTGTAATGGCTCTCCTAGACACAGCACGACCTCACCCCCAATACCGGGAGAGACGAACCCCTGAAGATACGCTCACTGCCTCCATGTGGCTCGGGACTGTACCCAACTAAAACCTGTTTGCACGACTCCTTTGAGCCGTGGTAGGGTAGTAATCAAAGTACAGTGGGAACTCACACGAGACAAATGACGATCCCCAGGTCGATGAACTAACCTGCACACATGTCACCAGGGAACTGCCATCTGACGTCTGGTATATGACCAACTAGCAGGTTCCCGGCGAGTCCTGTCCGGTGTACTCATAACCCAATGAGCACCTGTATACATCTTAGGTGATCCAACAGACACCAGTGGCTTGTGAGACCGGCCACCGCCCCTCGTCGGGGTCTCGACTGTATACACTAGTCTACTAATGGAGTATCGATGCCCAGTCTCGAAACTCCCACGACTAGGGACCTTTTAAGGATATGCTTGTAGACCCCCAGCTCCCACTTATATGATCGCCCTCATACTGCTGGTGGTCAAGCAAGAATCCTAGGGGCTCTATCAACGTGTAATAGCGACGTGTCATGTCACCTAAAACAGTACACGATGATAAAGGTAAACCAGATAGCATACTATCATCTTGAGTAAGACTGTCCTACCGGGATAGGTCCTCCCTCAATCATTACAATCACCTACCTGTGACCTAATAATTGACTCTGAGGGCACTATCTCCAACAATCTCCCACTTGCACTCAAGGCTAATTATTGCGATGTCGCATACTCACAGCCCGTGTGATACCGAACACCCAACTCCTCTACTAGTCAGTCTCACAAAGCTCGTTTGCGAAACTATTGCGTTCGAGGAATAGCCTCAGTGAGTGGATCCGCATTGTTGTTTCTTTCCATGTCTCTCTATATCTCAAGTTCGCGGAGAAAGCCATCTCCCGAAATGAGCAAAATCAGTCTTAGAATATGTCTGGATGTCTGATGGGACGTAGCTCATAAATGAACTCCAAATCCAAACTTCTTAGACTGTATTGACAACTGAACTTAATCAGTGTCCTGCGCGCCATGCCTCCCTCAGTATTGCCTTGGATCACCTGTCCAAAATACTGCCCTACATCAGAGGGAAAACTATAACTCTGACAACCTCCTTGTCGTCCATGTCACCTTGGAAGCCTGGAATGATAACCGTCTCCTGAATGAGGCTGTCGTTATCATATCCCTAGAACATCCACTTATGTTCTAAAACTGCTTCCGACTGTTTCTCCAGGATTGGATTAATGTCAACTTATTGCATCTAGTGCAAGTACAACATCTGGTGTGGTACTTGATATCTCATGATTGACTCAATTGCCTAAGCAAGTGATCTGCCAATCATGCAGGTCCCTCTCCCCTTTAGTCTGTAAGACACCTTTGGAGAGGGTGACTCCATCACCTGCAGGTATACTACCGTGCTAGGAGTCGTCCATTCTAAATACTTTTAGAATGCTGTCAAGGTACCCTGATTGAGAAACCACCCAAATCTAGATCTAAAACCATAGATCTAGTAACCAGTATGTATGATATAATGTCCAAGTCCTTTGTGGAGAAACAACTGTGTGACGACCAAAGTATAACCGATCGTAGTGCAGGAGCTTCCTTTCCTACTCTGTGTATATCATCCAAATACCAGGATATCACACCCTACTACCTTCTCAACTGATCCATCCCCTATTCTGATGAAGTCAAACCCATGACTGTCATATCAGAAATTGATGATCTATCTCCGCTACATCTGCTCTAGTCTATAAATAGACATAAGCAACCTTTCCACCAATGCTTCCGCTGCTCCCACTGACTACGACAACCCTCTGGCAGAGTCATATAGACGTACACTTCTAAAACTGGTTTAGAACGACGCTATACTCATCCTCCCGCCGGGTCTCGTAATCTGGAACAACAGCAATGGCAATTGTGGGTAAACAAGAACTTCCCTGTCACCGTCCTTGAAGCTACCGTAGTACCTCTCGGGTGCCTGAAGTTACCCACCAAATCTGCGGAGTGGCCAATGGAATGTCAATCCAGATTGAATCTTTAGGTTCCTTATCAAATCTTCAGTAATCGTTTGTGGTTCTGGAATCACTTCCAGTTCTACCATACTCCCACTACTGTTTTCTGAAAAAATCCATTTTTAATAAAACTGTGGCGAGTCTAGAACAATATTGCTATTGTTCATCCAGATGGTAGAAAGTCAACCCTCGTCATAGCCTGGGTCAACCCACAAACAGCCATTACAGAAACGTGCCTTGAGTTGTCCAGTGTCTGGTTTTAATCATAAACCGGACAACTCCCCGTACCTTAACATCGTTAAGATATGAACTGTTCTATATCCAATATAGAAACAGAGGCACTGATTTAATTGAACCAGATTCAAATCATGCAGCTGTCCCCAGCGCATGTCAACTAAATGGAAGGAGGCCGATCAGCGTTACTCAACTTAGGAGAGCTTCCAATTATGAGTAACCTGAAAGAGAAGCAAGATCTCTTTATCATTACTATCAACTGAATACCATACACAAGTATCTACATCTTCGATCACTTTGAAGAATCCCGATACTTGCAACACCTGGTTCTCTACTCTATTCAAATACCTATAACTCCTCAAAACTTAGACCCTGTGTTTCCACGAAACACCGGTCTAAAAACTAGAGAAGTCATAAGTAAACCGAATATAGTACGAGGACCTACCCCTCTGTCCTAATGGACCCTGGACAACATACAATACTCTGTATAAGTCCCTTGAGTCTGATAACTCATTCACTGTGTGCCGTAGGTTGAAAACTGTACTTATGGTTAAGAAGAATTACACCGCTGTTTAATGCTCCTTACCTAACCATCCACTGATATAGGTAAATGTCGTAGACATAATTTCAGAAAGGTATATCTCACTCTATAAAAATAGACGTACAGATATATCAATTTGAAATTGGTGCATGACTGCGGATATTCAAAACCAAATATTTGCCGACCGGCAAACAGCCCAGGTGATTTCCTCAAATATCACCGATTACAACGAATCCCGATATAATGAGGATGATCACCCAATTCCCAATAAGCTACTCCCTCTCATCATCTGTAAAACCATACAGATGTGAGAATCATACCTGGTAAATACATACCCTGGAGTAAGTATCTAATCGGGAAATCAGTTTTCTTTTAACAGTACACAGTGAAACTGAAACATTGAAATGTTTCGGTGGGGTATCCCGGTATTCTTTAGTAATGCCTCTTCCATTATCCAAATTCACAACTATAACCGTATAATTCTTTGCCACCTCTCCAAATCCCTTTATATGTCTTTAGTCTTTACCTTCTGCACACCCCTTTAGGCCAAATGGTTTTCTTCCTTCCCTACCGTTCGGCACCAGCCTATGGTTTGGAAGAAGACTATCCAATAAGCATAAAGGGTGTACTGTCCTAATCCTAGGAGCACTCGCAACGCGAGAGAAGGTGAAGATAAAAGACACCTGAATGTACTTTATTCCTATTTCTCCTGGACCAGAATCCATCCCCGAACTGGAACAAGTTCCATTCGAGTTCGTATATAACCATACGATGGAGTATCCAAATAAACTGTGGATCTTCGTAGTGATACGGAGTGTCCTGGAGAAATACAAAGGTGATGTGGGAGTGGTAACGAAATATTTGGTTTGGTCGTGAATATCTGTTGCAATTTACTTTGCCCTCTTACTAATCCCTTGCTTTGTCTGAACTTAATACCTTCTGCACACCATCGTTATGCTAATTGGTTTTCTTCATTCCCTACCGGTCGGCACCAGCCTAAGGTTTGGAAGAAGACAATCCAATTTGCATAATAGGTGTGCTACCCCTAAACCAAGGAGTACTCGTAACCTGAGAGAGGGTAGAAGGAAAAGACAACTGAATAATCCTATCCGTTTTCTCCAGAACCGGAAACCATCCTCGAATCCCTTCGAGTTCGTATCTAACCATACGATGGTTTTGTCCAATGGAAGTGGACGTTCGTAGTAATACGGGGTGTCCTGGAGAAAAGGGTAAAAGTAGGAGTGGCAATGAGGTCTGCAACTATGACAATCCAAAAGCCAGTGTTTAAGAAGGTTCGGTCAACTTGGTCACTGAGTCATAGTCTTAGGGTCGGGTCAATGGTCGCTGCCAAAGAGAGAGAGAAAAGAAACACTCAGCGTGCACTCTAACCTAGATCAGAATGGTCACCAATTTATCTAATCTGGAATCCTCCCACTGTACCTCAAATTCTCCTCCAAACCTGAAAGAAGAATTAGTCGGGGTCACCCGAGGAGTAAACTAACTCATCAGTGGGAATCGGGATCCAACTCTCATCGCATGACAACGTGACGGAATCCGCTCACGGTATCACACTCCAGAAGGTATGCGCATATCTGGCAAGTTTCAGTACTTTTGAAACTCCCGATGTGATTTCTGCCCCATGCTCTTATGACCTTGACTTTGGCCAACATATCATAAGTCACATGTCAAGTTCTACCCGTCATTCTCCAGGTTAATTTGAATCCACCCGTACATACCCTTGACTTTGGCCAAAATGGCAGCACGACTGTCCCAAACCAACGCATCTATCTATGCTGCATATGAATACCCCAATAGCTACCAATCACTGTGCCTTGACTTTGGCCAACATACACAGCTTGAATACTATTGACCACCCATATGAAACGACGGAGGGCTACGAATGGTTTCTGGCGAAAACCTTTAACGCAATGAACTTGATATCGTTGAAGGAACGGATAGCTTTTTAGAAAATATAGTGACGAAAACCTTTACTAAAGAGGTCACTCCCGGTGAAGGGATCTCGGCTCTTTCCCCGTAGAATGAGGTGCAGGATATTCCAACTGAATACCACGGTGCAAAGCAAAAGCAATCGGCTATAGTGAAGTTACTGCCCTGACGCAAACTTCTGTCCAAGGGGTCACTCCCGGTGAAGGGATCTCGGCCCTTGCCTCGTCGACTGAGGAGCAGGATATTCCAAATGAATACCACGATGCAAAACAAAAGTAAACGTCCTTGCAATAACAGCTTTTTGAAAAGTGTTCCAACAACATCAGAATAGGTTTGTTTTTAAACTTGCATTGATCCGAATCAATGCAGTCCCATCAATTGATCACACCAAAAAGAACGAAAATATACTGATGTACGTATATGCCATCCGCATTCGCCACTGGGTCCCGTCATTACCCGTTAGGTTAGCTAACTAACGACAGAGCGGGGACTGGACTAGCGCGGATGTAAAACATATACAACATCTACTAATATATATACCAATATATTATATTTCGCTCAAGGCGTGAATGAAATGCAACATCACAGAGAATGAACAGCATCACAGAAACAATACAGATATCTGGGACCCCCGGGTTTCACAGAGCCGCTGAAACCCGACGTTCCCCTGGTCGTGTGGATAGCCTGTGCAATGAAATCCTAGACCCCTACGAGCGCGGCAAGTCACCCGCCAAAACCTGAAGCGAGGCAGCCCCCTTCAACGCCGTGAATGGACCACCCAGCACTTCACGGAATCCGGCAACTTGGGCACCCCTCCTGGGTCAACCTGTACCCCCTACGAGTGCGGCGAATAGCCCGCCAATTCTAGAGTGAAGCCCCCTCCGTCTCAATGCCATGAGATGCGGGCTTGTTGCCCTCTAGAACCCGGCTATCCGTGCACCCCTCCGCGGGGCAATCCTAGTACAGAAAGTAAAATATACATACACCGGGTACATCGACCGCAACCAGGTCGTGCCCCAAAATAATAATACAAACAGGCAGTGACGGCAGTCCACATGTCGGACGCTCGCCCCGCAATGTCAAATGTACATAATACGACAACACAGTACTAGCATTGCATCCAGGCTATCCCCACGACCGATCCGCAACATCACAGCAAATACATAGAACATCAACGTGAAAGTCACGTTCGCAAATCCGTCTAATCGGGCTATAGCAGTTAGACCGGATTTACCGATCGAGTGACATTCACGGTCGCAGATATAATGTAAATACTGTGAAAAATGTGTTTAAAAAATTTCCGATTGATCAAAAATTAACAAGTGGGCCCCAAACCAATACTGTAGAACTCACAGAAATAATTGGCCCAATTTTAATATTCCAAAACCCCTAATACTAGCCCAGAAGCCCACTGGGAAATTTTGGCCCATTGATCTCTCTAAGTTGCGGCGGATCCGCGGCCCAATAGAAGGGTGAGGCCGCGGTTCCGCGCTCTGGAAGAGGGATCAGTGCGTCGAATTTTCCCAGAGTTCTTAGAACTTTCTGAACATCATTCTGAGACCACCTGAAAAATTTTTAGACACCAAAAATTTCCAACAGAAAACTGATGCTAACAAAATACGGGTTTTGGAACTTTTTGATCGATCGAAAAGGCAAACACATTACACAAAGCTAGACTAAGTTAATGGGGAGGCTCTGATACCAATGTAAGTGCACGGCGGCGCCCCGGCCGTCAATCCGACGCCGGAATGCGGAAGCGGTGAATAACTTAAATTTTGCGGACTTTGCAAACCGGCACCACCGCGCACTTTAACCGGATCGGACCATTAACTAGTCTAAGCTATCTACAAGAATGGGAATAGAGATATACCGACGATCCAAGTCCTCCGGTCTTCATCTCCACTCCGATCTCCTCGCGGGATCTCCGTCCACATCGTCGCCTCCTCGCCGGAAAGGGCACCACATCGCCTTCGTCTTTTACGGGCTCCCGCCTCAATACCGAGGCAACTCGAGCATGAAGCCGGCAACTCGACATGCTCAAGAAGTGCTGTAGAATGTAGTGTAGAATACGCTTTGTCTCAATGGGGTTTTGTTGCCATGATGGAGGAAAGAGGACAAGGAAAATATGGTGCTTTCATTTTTCCTTGCATGAAAGCAAGATCAAGAAGGAAACTCTCAAGAATGAAGCTCTCTCTTTTTCTTCTCACTTTCTTGAAAGACTTATCATCAAGTGAGAATGAGAATGGTGGAGGAATGATAATATGATAGCAAGAGGGAGGTGAGTGTAGGAGCAAGAGAGGGGTGACCACATCCAAGGTCAACAAAACATCAACCATGCTTAAAAACACTATGCCACCATAACCTTTCACTTCACTTTAAAACAAGTCAAAGCAAGTTATGGTGCAAAGAAAAGAAAGCTATCATAATCAATATATATTCAAGAAACCCCCTCCACAAATGTTATTTGCACAATTGCAAATAACCCCCTCCATCGGGAAAGTCCGGCCGGGAAAGAACAAAGGAAAACCGGCCGGAACGGAATGCAAACTGGCAACTCCAGAAAACTGGTCCCGTAATAAATTACAGGAAAACCCCAATACTGTGCATACACACCCGCATCTGTATTCCGTCCGGATACAAATGCAATGAGACAAAATCTACACTGTACTAAACTAGGACCGGCTTAAACCAAAGCCGGCTAGTAAAAACCGTTCGATCCTGATCCGTGCAATACCGCACGTATCTGATCGAACCCTGCCATATAACTATACGGCCACTAGTACAAAACTGTCCGATCCTGATCCGTGCAATACAGCACGTATCTGATCGGACCCTGCCATATCTCCATACGGCCTCTACAGCGTTTCGCCCGAAAGCTGAGTAACTGAAAGTGTGGTAGACTCTAAAGACTCGTCAATACTATGGCTGTGGATTTAACCACTAGCCCGTCAGAGGTATAAGCCAATACGTAACGGGCCACCAGCTATTGACTAAAAAGGGACGTCGATGAGCGAACTCATCCTGACACCCTACTGAGCCTGTCAGTGACAATATCCGTGCAGTCCGGTCCGTTTGTCTATGAGTATCGCATGGCGGGCCTAGGGGGTTGGTAAAAGTCAGACCCCCAAAAGCGGTACAAGTCGTGTCGGAGTGTAGCCCAGAACACCCTGAGATACTACTGGAATACCTACCAGTAAATCTCCTTGCCTTGGCCAAGGACTTTGTGTAATGGCTCTCCTAGACACAGCACGACCTCACCCCCAATACCGGGAGAGACGAACCCCTGAAGATACGCTCACTGCCTCCATGTGGCTCGGGACTGTACCCAACTAAAACCTGTTTGCACGACTCCTTTGAGCCGTGGTAGGGTAGTAATCAAAGTACAGTGGGAACTCACACGAGACAAATGACGATCCCCAGGTCGATGAACTAACCTGCACACATGTCACCAGGGAACTGCCATCTGACGTCTGGTATATGACCAACTAGCAGGTTCCCGGCGAGTCCTGTCCGGTGTACTCATAACCCAATGAGCACCTGTATACATCTTAGGTGATCCAACAGACACCAGTGGCTTGTGAGACCGGCCACCGCCCCTCGTCGGGGTCTCGACTGTATACACTAGTCTACTAATGGAGTATCGATGCCCAGTCTCGAAACTCCCACGACTAGGGACCTTTTAAGGATATGCTTGTAGACCCCCAGCTCCCACTTATATGATCGCCCTCATACTGCTGGTGGTCAAGCAAGAATCCTAGGGGCTCTATCAACGTGTAATAGCGACGTGTCATGTCACCTAAAACAGTACACGATGATAAAGGTAAACCAGATAGCATACTATCATCTTGAGTAAGACTGTCCTACCGGGATAGGTCCTCCCTCAATCATTACAATCACCTACCTGTGACCTAATAATTGACTCTGAGGGCACTATCTCCAACAGAGTATGCCGTGGAACATACGCACGCTACGCTACCCTGCTGCAGCTACCTACTCCATCATACCAGGGTCATCCTACACTCTGAAGGTAAAACCTACGCTCTGATACCAACTTTGTCATGACCCGAGAATTCGACTCGTGACCGGCACTTAACCACGCAACGTCTACAGGCGTAACGCGGCTAAGTAAGCCGAACCCAGAAATCAAAACCAATAAATATAGAGTGATTTTAAAACATTTTGTAAAAACAATCGTACATGTCTGAAAAACTTCCATTTATTTAGTAGAAATCCTTTTTAAGTTCAAAAGTTATAAGTTTTATAATTTTGGTAACATTTCCTTTTTAAAACATTTGCCCTGCCAGTCGGGTAGAAACAAGGTGTAACAGAAATGACGAGTAAAATAAATGAAGCATCACAATGAGATATACGACGCCGTAGCGAAGAATACACAGTAAAGCAAGGACAATATCATAAAAGATGAGACTGCAAAAGTAAAGTCGGCTCACATGCGAGCTCGACACCAGAATATAAAATCATACATATCGTCCTCACAACTATCTCTAAGTCAATACAGAAAAGTAGATGGAGAGTACTAGATACATCAATATACAACTGAAAGATAACAGATACCGTACAAAACCCACCTATCAGCAAAAGGCTATCTCTGCTCAAAAAGGGTATCTGTGCCAAAAGATGCGGTAACAGCCAGCCGTGACTACTCCCAAGGGCAACCTGCAAATACTGTGGCACAACGGGGGTGAGTTGCCAACTCGTGAATAGAGATAACATATAAAGGTAATCGCGAGCATGCACGTACAGCGCTACTCTAACCAATGCCAGCAGATGATATCAATGCGGGTAAGCAGTATGCGTAATAATAATGCAAGTCCTCTATCAGGTGATATAACTACAGGATGAGGTGTGATAATAAATGCTGAGCATGGGAATATAGTATCTACATGAAGTATCAAGGTGGACTACATATGTATGTATGCACCATAAATCCCAACATCCCAAACGCCGGTACTCCATCGGCCCTCATATCCTGTATATCCCTGAAAATCCCGAGTGCCCAACATCGGCACCCAAATATCATAAATACTCGTGTCTAGCATCGACACGTAAAACATCCTGTATCGAGCATCCGTCATTCCGGGTCAGCCCTCTCACAAGGTATATATCGGGAATCCGTCAGTCCGGGTCATCCCTCTCTCAATACATCGGGCATCCGTCATTCCGGGTCAGCCCTATATCAATCCATCGGGCATCCGTCATTCCGGGTCAGCCCTCTCTCAAAGGATATATCGGGAATCCGTCAATCCGGGTCATCCCTCTCTCAATACATCGGGCATCCGTCATTCCGGGTCAGCCCTCTCTCAGTACATGCCTCTAGCACCGAGAAAACATGGGGCGGCGCCCCAAAATATCATATCAAGGGAACCGGGTTTTTAAATGATTATATATTTGAAAAGGGCCACGGTTCCCAAATCCAGGAATCACAAGAAATCTCAACCAGTAATACAAGTAATTGTGATGTGATATGTGCATCAAGTATGTATAACTAGTCTTGTCACAGAAAAATGAGCTACAATGCAACGATCCAATGTGATATAGGTATCAAGTATGAAATTCAAGTCATGTCATATATAGATGAGCTACAACAATACATAACAGTATGATCATGGCAGTTCTATCAGTTCTAAGCAATGTATATATATATAGCAGGGAATGCAATATGTGATGACAATCCAGGGTATGGTATATGCAGTATATACAATAAGGTCCTATCAGCCCTGACGCATAACGCCATGCGGGCGATATCCCCGTAGATGTGAAATCTACTCACCGTGTCTCGCGCTAAGTGTATCCAACCACCTGCTTGCCCTTCTTCGCAGCATCCGTCTCACTGGCCTGCGAACCTAGAATCACATAACATATATCACACATAAGCTCATTTCACAAAAACGCGACATTACGGTCCAACTAGACTCTCGTGTCGCAAACCAATCACGCGTGTGCGCGATACGCTAAAACGTGTGATCACGCGCCATGAAACTACCCCGACACGCCGCGATACGCAGAAACCCAAACCAACCCACGTATCACGCGTGTCGTGAAGGTTTAGAAAAACGGCAAAATAGGTATTTGGTCCCAGATTTCTACACAGGGCTAGATTTACAAAATTATATATATAAAAACACCCTACACCAAAGCAGACACCTACAGGAACAACATCACCCAAAACCCCACCCATCTGGCCGCAAATTGCGGCCAGAATGAAGATTTCGGCGGCCCACTGTAGCAGTATGGGGGTCGGGTTAAAACTGGGGTATCATCACAACACCACTATACTGCACTCTTCTCAAATTCATTCTGAAATCACCGAGTCAAAAGCAGTTCCAGAAAACTCACATTTGCACAAATACGACATAATGCAACAATTAGTGAAACTGGTGGTATTTTAGTGTAATAGGGGTTAAATTAGGTTACAATGGTTTCACTAACTCACTAACAAGCTACTGAAACCCTAACACAACACCTTAGCACAAAGTTCCCTCTAAATACCCCATATCGTACTAAAACGCACTAAAATCCACTAACCGAAGCAAAACCACACTAACTAAGCAATCTAGGGAATAAGTTTAGGAAATATACCTCATACTTAACCCTAGGGAGCTGCAATAAGGTGAAGAAGTGAAGAGAAGGGGCTGCACTTGGTGCTGGAGCTGCTATTGCTCACTGCTGCTGCTGCCAATGCTTGCTGCTGTTGCTGCTGAGTGCTTGCTGCTGCTGCTTCTTGGTGCAGGTTCTGGAGCTGGGGAAGAGGTAAGTGTGTGTGTGTGTGAGTGTGAGAGTGTGAGAGAAAGAAAAATAAAACAAAGGGGAGTTGAGAGCCACAATAATTCCTCACTCAAAAGTCACCCTCCTCTCTCTCTCTCTCTCTTCATTTAATGCAAGCATGGCTTGAGCTATGATGCCTACTCCCTCTCTCTCACAAGTCAACACACAAAAGAAAACTAATTCAAATTAAAGTAACCTTTTAACTAATTAATTAAACTCACTTATAACCCAAAAGAATTAATCCTACAATTAACCCACCATGGTTAATAATTATGGTATTTACTAAATTTAAAAACCCTAGTTTACATGCACATGTGTGTGCAAGCCTAGGAAAATTTTGGAAAAATATTTATTAAATTAGGAAAAATATTTAAAACACAGTTCGGTAAACTTTTTTTTTTATTAAAAACCATTATTTAATTATAATTATTCACTAACCCTTATCCTAAGGTGTTACATATCAGCACGTAAATCTTCATATATCGGGCTCCGTCTGCGGAATCGGCCCACGGCCCCGGCAGTACGGGTCGTCCCGTATCCATCTATCGACTCTGGTCAGTATCCTCCGGATAATCGCTAGGTCCAATCAATCACCGGTAGGTACTCGCCACCCTGCTAGGCTCATCGTCTACTCCATGAAAAACATTTCTCGCCCCGGGGAACCATACCGGGTCCACCATGTACCCGCAAATGGATCATCCAACTCCTCGAATCGGGTTTCACATGTCGCTCTCAGCACCGAGAAAACACATGGTGGACGCACTGAAATATCATATCAAGGTTAACCGGGTTTTTAAAACAATTATATACTCTTTTTGAAACACCCACGGTTCCCAAATCTAGAAATATCATGGAAACAACATATCTCAAAGCGTATAATCAAAAAGCATGATGTATGTGACATGTAAAAGAAATGTAAGCATATCAGTACATCATGCAACATGGAATAGTAATATGCACATATTGAGGGAAACCGCTCTTTTAAAATGAATCAGTTTTAAAGAGTATATTACGGTTCCCAAATCTCTAATCAAGCCAGAATCATCTATGTATGTGCGAATACGTATGTATGCACGTATGGGTGTACAGTAGATATGTGCACAAGTATGAATATACAGTATATAGGTACACAAGTATGCCATGCAAATGTCATATCCTGAATGCAACAGTACTACAGTGTAGTGACATGGCAATTATCGATGATGAAGTGTGTGAGTCGGCAAGCAAGTGTACATGGAACATACGCACCATCGATAATGGTGTTGGTGTCCTAACAGCATAGTTGTAATATAGGAATAAACACATGCGATGCGATGCGAATAGAATGAAAATGCGGAATCGAATAATCAACACAACAGTGAAGAATCTACATCAATATGTAAGTGTCATGCCGTTTTGCCATTTGAAATAAGACGAATCGGGGTTTTTTGGTAAAATAAGGGCTACGGTGTTTTTATGAAAAGATGCGTCTTTTGAAAAAATCCGTAGAATCCCTTTGCCTATCTTTGAAATACTCCCGATCCGTTAGTTTTGAAATAGGTATGACTCGGGTCTAGTCTAATGTTTACTAAGTAATCTACAGAACTAACTAACACGCTAAACAGGAGGGGTATGGAAACCACCTACATCTGAGTCGATATATATATAAATATAATAGTCGGTTATCCCGCCTCAATAGTATCCCATACGACACAATGTAAATCATATAATATCCTTGAGTCAAGAGTGCGGATCTATCATCAATACAAAGCTCGTACGGTAAATCATCGTACGGCATCCCAAATCTCGGTACGGGTCAAAATCACAGTCATCTCATCAATTATCTGGTATTCTTATCATCATATCTCATGATCTGGGGTTCTGATCTAAGTCTAGTACAAATCGATACCATCTATATAAGTAAGAATGCGTGTGTGAAACACACGTCCAAAGGCCTGCTAAAAATCACATGTCGTATCCCAAATACGAATCACATCATATCACTGATCTCATGGCACTATGCCCAAATCATCGACTCATCTCCAATGTCATCCACTATCCTCATCATCACGATATAAATATAGCAAATATGCAGGTGTGTGCGTGTGGGTGTAAACCTATTCTAGGGTTCGCGACTAGGAACTACACTAGTTTACTCTTAACCCTAATTTATCCATAGTACACCTAACACATCCTAAATAACCAAGTCACACATAAGCTATCATATATATATAATATATACATATATAGTATACCAACTTCGGACTGCGTGGGTGCTATACGCCATCCACCCGACTTCAAACGTAGATATAATCTACTAACCTTTTATCCTGCGTGTTGGTGTCGATGCCGCCTTCGTCTTCTTCATCGTGTGGAATCCTCATGATGGTACCTACATAGATAACATAATCGGAACACGTATTAAAATCACATCGATTATATCCAAAACGACACGCTAATGCCTATAGGTTAGAACCTAAAGACTACGCTTCAAAACCATCAATCAATCCTCGATATCGTCGTACAAACGCCAAGAAATTGAGGTAAAACACGGATATGTAGATCCAGAATTCAAAATACGGAATACGGAACCATGAATCAAAACAGCAACTAAAGAAAAAGGCTCCAGATTTCACTTTAGGTCAAATTGGACAATTTTGCATATTCTCAAGGTCTAGTCTATAGATGTAGGAGCTACAGAACCAAAACGAGCCAAACAGGTGGGACCCAGGCCGCAAATTGTGGCCAAACAGATTAAATCTGCGGCCTGGTTGGGGAGGTAGGGGCTAGGGTTAGCTTCCTGGGAGCCTGCATGTATCACTGTCAATCCAAAAATATTTTCAGAGTCTCGGGGTGATAGCAGATCTCATATAACCCTCACAGAAATCACAGTTTTTCCGATATCGGTTTCTAAATCCGTATTCTGGGTTTCAAGTCTCAGGTTTGGGTCTTAATTCAAGCACTAGGGTGTTTGTGCAACCTCTAATGAGCTCAATTTCACATCACAACTCGCAAATTCCCATAACCCTGACTAGGTTTTTCCCAAGTCCACCAAATCACACAATATCGGTTCTAATCTAGCATGGGGGTATAAGTAATATAAAAACTAAGCTAATGGTTCAAAAAATACCTCATTTGGTAACGCAAGAATTTTCTTGAGTTGCCCCAAGTGGCCAAAATCCTTGCTTTCTTGGTCCAATGTGTTTGTCTTGAGTTTGTGCATCATTTTTTTGAAATGAAGATAGGGTTTTGGAGTGTTTAATGAGGTGATTTGAGGAGATGAAGACGGGGAGAAGGAGCTAGGGCAGCAGCCGCAGCAACCAAAGAAGAGGGAGAGAGATAAGTGTTGGAAACATGAGAGAATGGTCAAGTCGTGGTCAAAGAAAACCCCTTTCTCTCTCTCACCCATACTTCATATAATATGTAGGGTTCCTAGGCACTCTTGTGAAGGTTCATAAGGCATCAAACATGCCCGGATAAAATTTTAGACGTGCCGAACAACCCAAAGCCGAGATCTTTGCTAGATTATTAGGGTTTAGCATACAAGATAACATCTTTTTATCTAAGTGTGAGGGATTACAACCTTTGTAGTCCGCTCCTTCGCTTCACAAGCTCCGAGTAGAAGTCCCTTCGCCGCGATCCATGATCTCCCAGACTTAAGAGAGGCTCCACGACTCGAACGATCCATGCTAGCTTGAATTGTTCCGAATCTCCGATGATGTACGCCGAAGTTGCAAAAACCCAAGCTTTCTCACTCTATAGAGATGAACACCCTAATCTCATGGGCTAGATGAGATGAGGATGAGGGAGTAGTATTTATGCTTTCTTTTAATTCACTTTCTCACAATTTATCATCACAAATGGAATTTCTAGTGAGCTCAAAATCAAGAGAGAAGAAGATGATAATGGAAATGATAATTCCTTTTGTGATGAATAGAAAGAAATGTATATGATTGATATATCAACCATGGTCAAGGATGAGTGGCTAAGAGTTTGTAGAGAATAAACTAGAGTTAGGGTTTGGTTAGGTTTAGAAATGAGTCATCAAGAAATATCAACCATAATATCTTTACCAAGACAAAATGAAAAGCTTCTAGAATGTGCAAGAAGAAGCTAACCCTAATCAAACCCTAATCCCATTTAATCATCCTTAAACATGTTTAATAATAAATCATATCATGTCACAATAATATATATCACATATATATTATATATTTGCAACAAAAGAAAATAATACAATTAACATATATCGCATATATATCAATATATCATCCAGTGAGAAAATGAAATAATAAAGCGAGCCAATATTAGATAATGTAATATAATATATCATATATATTATTATACATTAAATCATCGAATCAACACTTGATCCGACGATTCGGCTATATCGAATATTACCGACTAATATATCATGTACCGAATCATCGAATCAACACTTGATCCGATGTCCCGGTTCATATCTAAATATCGCGAGAATATAATACGGTATCTCATATCGCATTATCCTCGGTCCTGCGCATATCACATATGTGCCTCTACTCCGTTTCGCCTGAGCCAAGAAACCTCTGTATAGGACTCTAAAGAATCGTCAATACGCCGGTAGCAGGTGATGATCATATCAAACACCCACAAGATGCAAGCGGTCAGCTAAACGTAACAGCCACCCAGGTATTGAGCGATCAGAAGATCAACAAGCTAGCCTGTGCGTTCTCCTGTGAATCCAATCAGTAACACTCCCGTACAGTCCGGTCTGTTCGTCTGATATGTCGCATATCAAGTCTAGGGGTGGTAAACGTCAGACCCCAATAACCGATAAGTCGTGTCGATGTGTGGCTCATAACGGGTCGAGAAACAACTAGTAACACTTACCAGTAAATCTCTATATCAGCCCTGGCCAGGGACTTCCAGTTATAGCCAATCGAACACAGCACAACATCAACTCCCTATACCGGGAGAGACGAATCCCCTCCTATCGCTCATTGCCTCCATGTGATTCGGGACTGTACCCAAAAGCCACCGTTTTGCACGTCCTCTTGGACGTGGTAAGGTGGAAATCAAAGCACAGTGGGAATCACAAAGGACTCTATGACGATCTCGGGTCTACAGACTACCCTGTACCAGTGTCACCGGAGAACTGCCATCTGACGTGTGGTATATCACCATCTGGGAGTTCTCGGCGAGTCCGTCCAGTGTACCCAGTCTCCACTGAGCACCCGTACACCATCTCTGATGTCAAACATCGATGGATATGGGATCATCCATCGCCCATCATATGGGTCAAGATGCGTATACGCTAGTCTACTCTGGTGTATCGATACCCTGTCTCGATATACCCTCGACTAGGAACAGTTATAGGATGTACTCATCGACTACCGTGGCCCCACTTGTATGATCTCATCATAGTCCCAGTAGTCGAGTACAGATCCTAAGGGCTTTATCAACATGTGAGAGAAAAACAATAAACCAGTACAAGTCAACATGTTAAGATAAAGTGAAACCAAATAGCATACTATCATGACAAGCAAGAAAGTCCTCTCTGTATATATCTAAGCATCCATCATAATATACATCATATGTACAACAATGGCCTCTAGGGCATATACATAACTAACAATCTCCCACTTGCACTAAGGCCAGCTGCTGTAGTATCTCATACCTAGCATCCCGAATAATCTCTCAAACGGTATCTGGGGAATAGCCTTCGTGAGTGGATCCGCAGTGTTGTCCTTCGTATCAACTCTCCTGACCTCGATCTCCCGGCAATCAACTATCTCCCTGATCAGGTGATACCGCCTCAGAATATGTCTGGACTTCTGATGGAATCTGGGTTCCTTGGCCAAAGCCACAGCTCCATTGTTATCGCAATACAGAGGTATTGGATTCTCAATGGATGGAACCACACCAAGTTCTCTAATGAACTTCTTCATCCAGACAGCCTCTTTGGCAGCATCGTTGGCAACGAAGTATTCAGCCTCCATCGTCGAGTCTGCAACGGTATCCTGTTTGGAACTCTTCCAACATACCGCCCCTCCATTGAGGGTAAAGACAAAACCCGAATGCGACTTAGAGTCGTCCTTATCACTTTGGAAGCTGGAATCTGTAAGGGACTGCACCCGGAGTTCTCCGTTACCATACACCAAGAACATGTCTCTAGTCCTTCGCAAGTACTTGAGAATGTTCTTCACAGCTGTCCAGTGACTCTCTCCAGGATCTGCTGGATACCGACTCACTACACTTAGTGAGTATGCTACATCGGGTCTGGTACATAGCATCGCATACATGATAGAGCCTACTGCCGAAGCATAGGGTATCCCTTGCATGCGAGCTCTCTCCAAATCAGTCTTGGGAGACATCTCTTTGGAGAGAGTGAGTCCAGAGATCGTGGGTTGGTTCCCACGCTTGGATTCTTCCATACTAAACCTTTTTAGTACGGTGTCAATGTACCTAGATTGGGACAATCCCAGTATCCGTTTGGATCTATCTCTATAGATCCTAATCCCCAATATACAGGAGGCATCACCTAGATCTTTCATTGAGAATCTCTGTGATAAGAAGAGCTTGACTGATTGCAGCATAGGAATATCATTTCCTATTAAGAGTATGTCATCTACGTACAATACGAGGAAGACAACCTTACTCTCTTCTACCTTCTTATAGATACAAGGTTCATCTATATTTTTGATGAAGTCAAACTCTTTGACTACAACATTAAAACATATGTTCCAACTCCGCGATGCTTGCTTTAACCCATAAATGGATTTAAGCAGCTTGCACACCTTTCCGCTGCTCCCACTTTCTACGAAGCCCTCTGGCTGAGTCATGTACACGCACTCTTCCAAATCACCGTTTAGAAAGGCGGTCTTAACATCCAAATTGCCAGATTTCGTAGTCATGGTATGCAGCAATGGCAAGTAAGATCCGGATGGACTTAAGCATAGCAACTGGAGAAAAGGTTTCGTCATAGTCCACACCTGGTCGTTGACGAAATCCCTTTGCTAGAAGTCTAGCTTTGAAAGTCTCAACTTTTCCATCTACACCAAATTTCTTTTTAAAAATCCACTTGCTCCCAATGGGTTTTATCCCTTCAGGAGCATTTTCCAAAATCCATACTTTATTGGTGTACATGGATTCCATCTCAGATCGCATTGCATCCAACCATTTCACAGAGTCACCACTCGTGATGGCCTGCTCGAAACTAGTCGGGTCATCATCTTCCATGATGCAATCCTCGCTTCCACCATCAATGAGAAAACCGTAGTATCTCTCAGGTGGATGAGAAACCCTACTAGATCGGCGGAGAGGCTGGGGTTCGTCAGGTACTACTGAATCCTCTGGTTCTACTAAATCTTCAGTTACAGTTTGAGTTTGTGTAGCAGGAATTTCTTCCAGTTCTACCTCTTCGCCACTAACTTCTTTTGCAAGAAATTCCTTTTCTAAAAAGGTGGCATGTCGAGAAACAAACACCTTTTGTTCCTCGCGATGGTAGAAAAGATATCCATGTGAATGTTTGGGATATCCCACAAACTTACACAGAACTGACCGTGGCTCGAGTTTGTCTGGATTTTGCCTTTTGACATAGGCCAGATAACCCCATATCTTAACTTGTTTAAGACATGGTCTCTTCCCACTCCATATCTCATATGGTATGGTAGGTACAGATTTAGTTGGAACTTGATTCAATAGGTATGCTGCTGTCTCCAGTGCATACCCCCAGAAGGAAATAGGTAACTCAGCTATACTCATCATCGAGCGCACCATATCTAATAGGGTGCGATTCCTCCACTCAGATACACCGTTGTGCTGTGGTGTATAAGGAGGTGTAAGCTGAGAGAGAATCCCATTCTCTTTTAGATAATCTAGGAACTCACTACTTAAGTATTCACCTCCTCGATCAGATCGAAGAATCTTAATACTTTTGCCCGTTTGATTCTCTACTTCGTGCTTATATTCTCTGAATTTCTCAAAAGCTTCAGATTTGTGTTTCATCAGGAACACATATCCGAATCTTGAGAGATCGTCAGTGAATGTAATGAAGTAGGAAGAACCGTTCCTGGCATGCGTAGACATAGGACCACATACATCACTATGTATTAGTCCTAAGAGTTCAGTAACTTTTTCTCCGTGTCCACTAAACGGAGCTTTGGTCATTTTTCCTTTGAGACATGAATGGCAAGTATCATAAGATGATAATTCGAACGGATTCAAATAACCATCCTTATGTAACTTAGCCAGTCGTGTCGCATTGATATGACCAAGTCTATAATGCCACAAGAAGGATTCGTTCATTTCTGAACTTTTCCTCTTGTGTGTGTTTTGTATATTAAGGACTGTATTCTGATTTAGAATGAATATGCCATTATGTAACGAGCCTGATGCAATCAACTTTTGATCTAGGAATATGTTCATAACATTATCCTTTACTACAAAATTATATCCTTCTTTACTTAATAAAGAAACAGATATAATGTTGCACATCATGTTCGGTATATAATAGCACTCATTTAGAATCAGTGTATTACGACTCAGCAATACAAGGTGATATTCGCCAACTGATTTGGCTATAATACTTGTACCGTTCCCTACTTGAACGGAATGATCACCTTTTCCCAATTCTCTACCTTTACGTAGCCCATGTAACAATTTACATATATGGGATCCTGATCCGGTATCTAATACCCAGGACGTAGGGTGAACTAAGAAACAGTTCTCAATAACTAACACACCCGAAGAAGATGCATCAACATGCATGTTCTTTTGGGTGGCTTGAGAATCCAGATATTCTCCTGTTTCCTGTTCAGTCTTATAACTCTTATAAGAAAAAACGGGTCCAACGTTCCCTTGCTCAGTACAATAATCAGGTTCAGTCAGTACATCCATATTATTATCTTGATTATGGCCTGACATGGTCGCTACCTGGAGAAAGAGAGAAGAAAAACACTTTAGCGTATGCTCTTGCAAGATTAGATTGGTTATTATCTTATCTAATCAGGATGTCTCCCACTATTTTTATCAAATCTACCTTCAAACCCTAAATGGTAAGATTAGCCGGGATTAATTACACCTTACAATTTCGTCAATCTTTCAGCCAGATCAGTGTCGGTACTTGAGGGAGGTTCCCCGTGCTTTCGCACGGACCTAATTAAAGTAAATCTCATTTTCCCATAGGCGTAACCTCGTTAACACTTTTCTAGACACCTACTTGAATGACTAATTGTCCTGTGAAAAACTCTCCCAGGAGTAACTCTTACTCGCAGTGGGTATCAGGATCCAACTATCTCATAGAAGGTATGCAATCTCATTGCAAATTCCAACACTTGAAATTCCCGATAATATTTTGCCCCTAACCCCTATGACCTTGACAAAGGCCAACAAACCATAGGAAGCTAGTCAAGTTCAACCCGTCATTTCTTGATTGAATTAAACCCACCAGCACGACCCTTGACAAAGGCCAACAAGGTCGTACGAATACCCTAATCCAATCACATCACATGTTTAAACAGATAAGTACCAGTTAGCTACCGCACACTACGCCTTGACAAAGGCCAACAAACGCAGCACGAATACTAAATAGTCCTTATCTGAAATGCCGGAGGGCTACGCAGGTTTTTCAGAAAACCCTGAGCGTAATGAACTTGATATCGTCGTAGAATCTAGTAGTTTTTGAAAAGGAGTGTTTTTGAGGCTTTTCTAAGTTTCGCTAAAGGGGTCACTCCCGGTGAAGGGATCGTCGGCCCTTTTCTCATCGAATAAGGTGCAGGATATATCATATATACCGCTGTGCGAAGCAAAACACTAAAAGCATTCAAAAGACAAACGATTTTTGTAACATATGCCAGTTTCGCTAAAGAGGTCACTCCCGGTGAAGGGATCTCGGCTCTTTCTTCATCGAATAAGGTGCAAGACATATCATATATATCACTGTGCAAAGCAAAACTGTAGCTACCCTTTTTATAAAGTTTTTGATTCTACAACATCTTTAGGTTTTTTTTCTTTTTATTAATCTCATTAATAAAATCCCATCAGCTTATGCTTCCTAAGCATCACAGATAAATACGACGTACACTTATGCCATCCGCATTCGCCTCGATGTCCCCTCGTGCACCGTTAGGTTAGGTAACTAACGACAGAGCGGGGCAGGGCTAGCGCGGGTGTAAAACATAAGTAACATCTATATAATATATCATATATACTATATACTGTATCCATCACAACATATCAAATGATCACATCACAGATATCGCAGCAGAAACATAGATATAATGTGGGATATACTAGGACGTCCGTATTTAGTACTTAGCCAATAATAGAAAATACGGATTCCACAGTCGCGATGAATAGCCAAGCCCACACCCTGGAGCCCTACGAGAGCGGCAAGCGACCCTACCAATTCTGTAGTTTAGGAGACCCGGTCTCGACTCCTCGAGATGGCTTCCCACTGAACCCCAGAACCCGGTCACCTGTGCTCCCCTCCTTGGGTCCTTCTTAATGAAGAAAAGTAAATAATATACAACACTGGTGACATCAACCTCAACCCGGAAGTGCCCCAAATAAAAGAATATTACATTACATTTGAATTTACATGAATGAAAATATAAAACTCTCATCTTACATAAAACCCCCGGCTATTCAATCGCGACAATCCTGCACATCATATCTCAGCAACACATAATATCACATATCATCAACGTAAGTAAGTATGCATACACCGATCGTCGTCGATGTATAGCAACGACAACCGGCAATACAACTACATACTACACTTACGGTCACAGAAAAGAAAGTGTAAAACTACAATATTTGGAATCCTCAATCACTTTAGACATCGTAAATCCGAAATATCACATACTCCGCATTTCATGCCTAACTCTATGAATTCCACATATTGTATCACATTCCAGATAAATAGATAGTATTAAACTTTTCGAACAGATAATCAAACACCCAAAATTTCCCAAAGTGCTCAACACTTGAACGAAATTCAAATAATCCCAGAATATGTCATAGTACCAGTGATCCAGCCATAGAAGGGTCAAGCCAACGCCTCACATGTGGCACGCCGTACTGCCCCAAACCCGAAGGTTCAAAAGGTAGTTCAAGACGGTCACATAATCGAGTTAAGGTTTGTTGTCTTCTAGAGGGTCCACCGCTTTACTTGTACAATTTTCCGAAAAATTAAAACCCGAAAAAAATTCAACACTTGAAAGTTTGCCTTGCCGGGATAAAGTGGGTTAATGATATCCGTTCAAACAGTTTAACAGTTTCTAAATATCCGGAAAAAAAAACGAATTTAAATTTTCCGATCGAATCAACGATTACAAAGGAAACCCCAGAATACTCAACACTTGAGTCAGAATAAAAATACCCATTAAATATATACCAGAAAAATATGAATTACTGTGCAAAAATAAAGCCCTGATCACTTTAAACTGCCGCGGTTCCGTGGCGGTTTGTACGGATCAGTGGCTCGAAATTCACAGTAATTCTTATTTTTATCTGCTGTATTTTTCAGGTATTTTTAATTCAGAAAAATCCCAGATTTTGAAAAATTTCCAGAGAGGGGGTTATTTTCATCGGTTCGGGTTCGATCGGAGTTTTAACTTCGTAAACACGTCGCCTAATGCTCTAACTAGGCTCTGATACCACTGTAGGGTTCCTAGACACTCTTGTGAAGGTTCATAAGGCATCAAACATACCCGGATAAAATTTTAGACGTGCCGAACAACCCAAAGCCGGGATCTTTGCTAGATTATTAGGGTTTAGCATACAAGATAACATCTTTTTATCTAAGTGTGAGGGATTACAACCTTTGTAGTCCGCTCCTTCGGTTCACAAGCTCCGAGTAGAAGTCCCTTCGCCGCGATCCATGATCTCCCGGGACTTAAGAGAGGCTCCACGACTCGAACGATCCATGCTAGCTTGAAGTGTTTCGAATCTCCGATGATCTACGTCGAAGTTGCAAAAACCCAAGCTTTCTCACTCTATAGAGATGAACACCCTAATCTCATGGGCTAGATGAGATGAGGATGAGAGAGTAGTATTTATGCTTTCTTTTTAATTCACTTTCTCACAATTTATCATCACAAATGGAATTTCTAGTGAGCTCAAAATCAAGAGAGAAGAAGATGATAATGGAAATGATAATTCCTTTTGTGATGAATAGAAAGAAATGTATATGATTGATATATCAACCATGGTCAAGGATGAGTGGCTAAGAGTTTGTAGAGAATAAACTAAAGTTAGGGTTTGGTTAGGTTTAGAAATGAGTCATCAAGAAATATCAACCATAATATCTTTACCAAGACAAAAAGAAAAGCTTCTAGAATGTGCAAGAAGAAGCTAACCCTAATCAAACCCTAATCCCATTTAATCATCCTTAAACATGTTTAATAATAAATCATATCATGTCACAATAATATATATCACATATATATTATATATTTGCAATAAAAGAAAATAATACAATTAACATATATCGCATATATATCAATGTATCATCCAGTGAGAAAATGAAATAATAAAGCGAGCCAATATTAGATAATGTAATATAATATATCATATATATTATTATACATTAAATCATCGAATCAACACTTGATCCGACGATCCGGCTATATCGAATATTACCGACTAATATATCATGTACCGATTCATCGAATCAACACTTGATCCGATGTCCCGGTTCATATCTAAATATCGCGAGAATATAATACGGTATCTCATATCGCATTATTCTCGGTCCTGCGCATATCACATTTGTGCCACTACTACGTTTCCCCTGAGCCAAGAAACCTCTGTGTAGGACTCTAAAGAATCGTCAATATGCCGGTAGCAGGTGATGATCATATCAAACACCCACAAGCTGCTATCGGTCAGCTAAACGTAACAGCCACCCAGGTATTGAGCGATCAGAAGATCAACAAGCTAGCCTGTGCGTTCTCCTGTGAATCCAATCAGTAACACTCCCGTACAGTCTGGTCTGTTCGTCTGATATGTCGTATATCAAGTCTAGGGGTGGTAAACGTCAGACCCCAATAACCGATAAGTCGTGTCGATGTGTGGCTCATAACGGGTCGAGAAACTACTAGTAACACTTACCAGTAAATCTCTATATCAGCCCTGGCCAGGGACTTCCAGTTATAGCCAATCGTACACTGCACAACATCAACTCCCTATACTGGGAGAGACGAATCCCCTCCTATCGCTCATTACCTACATGTGATTCGGGACTGTACCCAAAAGCCACCGTTTTGCACGCCCTCTTGGACGTGGTAAGGTGGAAATCAAAGCACAGTGGGAATCACAAAGGACTCTATGACGATCTCGGGTTTACAGACTACCCTGTACCAGTGTCACCGGAGAACTGCCATCTGACGTGTGGTATATCACCATCTGGGAGTTCTCGGTGAGTCCGTCCAGTGTACCCAGTCTCTACTGAGCACCCGTACACCATCTCTGATGTCAAACACCGATGGATATGGGATCATCCATCGCCCATCATATGGGTCAAGATGCTTATACGCTTGTCTACTCTGGTGTATCGATGCCCTGTCTCGATATACTCTCGACTAGGAACAGTTATAGGATGTACTCATCGACTACCGTGGCCCCACTAGTATGATCTCATCATAGTCCCAGTAGTCGGGCTTTATCAACATGTGAGAGAAAAACAGTAAACCATTACATGTCAACATGTTAAAATAAAGTGAAACCAAATAGCATACTATCATGACGAGCAAGAAAGTCCTCTCTGTATATATCTAAGCATCCATCATAATATACATCATATTTACAACAATGGCCTCTAGGGCATATACATAACTAACAATATAATCCTTTCTCATTTTTTTCTTTACTTTTTTCTTTAACCCAAATTCCTTCTCACACCAATTGTAACCCCAAAACAACATGGTAGAAATGCACAAGTGTAAAAAATGATATATGCATGTTTTGTACAAAAATGCTAAAAAACCGATTAGCGATTTTTAATCGCGATTAGCACTAAATTAGCATATAACTAATCATAAAAACTTAAAAATGGCATAATTCCATAAAATACCCTATTTTAGAATTTTCTATAATTTTTCCATAATTTTTCCCATTTATCTGTATTTAATTATACAGAAATATTAAAATATTCATTAAAATAATAATAAATTATAAAAATTCCAAAAAATAATATATATATTTTTTTTGAAATGTTACACCTGTGTCTGATTAATACCTACTTACCACACTAAGTGCGTAAGCTACATCCGGTCTGGTGCATAATATCACGTAATGTAACGTTTTAAAAATAAATAAATAAATAAATAAAATCCTGATAATCGGTAAAATAAACCGTATTTTCCGTAAAACTTAACTATAATTATTTTTTTCGATATATTTTTAAATACGCCTATTTTAACTATGCAATTGCTAGTAATTGATATTATTTGGTCATTTATAAATTTATAGTCTACTTAAATATTTTTTGATAATTAATTATTATTATTATTATTATTATCTTTTAATTATACATTTAATTAGTGTAAATTTCAAATTTGAATGGGTCAATTATACAAATGTGAACCATGACGACATAATAACAAGTTGATAATATGTTCTCATTT
The DNA here is from genome assembly GCA_030015575.1 of Agapanthus africanus. Classification (NCBI taxonomy): domain Eukaryota; kingdom Viridiplantae; phylum Streptophyta; class Magnoliopsida; order Asparagales; family Amaryllidaceae; genus Agapanthus; species Agapanthus africanus. The sequence goes on from JASDDO010000014.1 coordinate 261,793,032, forward strand.
TCTCACTTGTCTCCATACTTCTAGATATTTCTAGGATGAATTTTAAGTAGAAAATAAAATAAAATAAAACAATTATTTAGAAGGCTAAATATATGTGATAATGGACTTTATCCTGATATGTAAAATTCCCCACACACCCACACACATCCCTCATTTCCTTTGGCCGAAACATGGCCTGCAGCGGACCCCTCCTTAAATGCTACATCTCATTCTCACTTCAAAAAGGAAATTTATAGAAAAGAAAATAAAGAAATTAAGAAATGACTTAATTATGTAATGATGGGAGAGGATTCTACACACATCTACACATAAACACCTCACTCTTCCTCTCTCTCCCCAAATGGCCGAGCCCTCCCTTCAAGAAACCCAAATTTTTCCTCACCTACTTTTCACTCCAAAATTCTTCATTTTTGCTTTAAAAATTAACACAGAGTCTTACTAATTCTTCAATCAACTATTATCGTATATTCTTTGACCAAACTAGCAAGGATCTTGGAGCAAAAAGGAGAAATTTGCGAGGCTAAGATTTACATGCTAGGTCTCAAAAATTTATGGATGTATAATCATAACCCTATTGTTTAATTGTAGGTTAATTACTTCAATTTAATTAATTTCGGTGTTTAATCATGGTTCTATATTCAAACTTGAAATTTCAAGAGAAGGGGTTTTGAGCTAGGTTAGGATTTTTATCACTCAATTAGGATACAAGATGTAGTTTAACATGTTGAGACATGGAAAACTTAATCTAATTGTTAAATTGTTAGGTGTTACATTAAAATTGTTTAAATTAGGAAAAATTGTGCAAACTAGGTTTTTGTAGAATATGTATATATGTGAGGTAAAATTCTAGTGAGAATTTTTATCAATTATTCATGGTTTTAATGAGGAGATTAACATATTAATTGAATGCAAAACATAATTTGGTTACTAGTTGCTAATTGTTAGTTTAAAAATTATGATAATTATGCTATTTTGCTAACTAGGTTTTTAGAAATTAATTTAAAATGTGGGATTAAAATCTAGTTAGGGTTTTTAGCACATCATTAAGGTTTTCATGAGTGGTTTAACAACTTAAAATATGCAAAATCTAGGTTAGTTGTTGAATTGTGAATTTTGCTTTAAAAAAGTTTTAAAATTTGATATTTTTGCAAACTAGAATTTTGGGTTTAATGGAAATTGACGAGACTAAATTTAAGTAATGGTTTCTATGATCTACTTATGATATTTAGTGAATATTATGGCCACTAGTTTTGTTAAAACATCATGTTTCGAATTGAAACGGTTATTTGATACTTTCTAGGTTTTAGGAAATAAATCGATTTGATTTATTTTGAGGTTTTGATGAGTTACAATCTATATCATATTATAATTAGTGATTTTTAAAACCACGATTGGTGTGTTTGGGTTTTTCTCGATTAATCGGCGTTTGTACGCTGATGTCGGGGGTTATTTGGTAATTTTGCATGAGCGGGTCATAGGTTTTAACCTATGCGGGTTTCGTGTGCTGTTTTGGTTTTTATCCGTGATTTCGGTTTACGATATTATGTGTTTGCATATAGGTACCCCTCAAGTGGTCTTCAGACGATGAAGAGTAGGATGGCGGCATCGACTTCGGCAGATAAGGACCAGATGGGTAGATGTATATCTACGGGGGAATTCGGGTGGATGGCGTATAGCACCCCCGCAAACGTAGAATAAGGATATTACTTACTGTTATTAGGAAGTCGGACGTGACATTAGGTTCTTGGCGAGTAGGGTCCTATTGAAGACTTTAGGTTAGACTGGACTGATTTAGAAAGACTTAACCAGAGAATGATTGCCTTGGAGGGAATTCGTAGGTTTTTTGTAGACACACACACGCACACACACATAAACTTGACTTGGTGTATATGTGTGTGTATATATATATATGTATATAGGAATGTGTGTAGGTGTATATATATATATATATATATATATATATAGACAACATATACATGTGATATGAGGGTATTAATGATACCTGGGGATGAGTCGATAAGATCGGGCATGATGCCGTGGGATATTGGATATATGACCGAGATATGATATGAAATGTGTTACGATAATAGCGGATCGTTGGGTAATGAGAAATATATAAACGATGATATGTGTAGATGACATTAAAACAAATGAGACTCTAGAATAGAACCCGGATTGTAAAATGTGACTTAATCACGATATGATATATGACATGATATTTTAGTGGATCATGTGACGATGATGTATATATCTGATAGTTGACCCGTACTCCTAATTTGTGAAGCCGTACGATGGATTTTACCATACGAGGCATAGATGTGATGATTGATCCACATTCTTGACTTGAGGAAGTCGTATTATGTACTTGACGCTATTGAGGCCGGATCGCCGACTACTTGAGATATCGAATCAGACTTTAGGAGGATTCTTCTTACCTTCGACTAGTATCTTTAGTTGGTTCCTTAGTTGGTTAGGTAGATCTTAGTTTAGGCTCGAGTCATACTTATTTTAAAAACTAATGAATCGTGCTCTTTCAAACAACAAACTGTATAACTCGTAATTAGTATGTATTTTCTAGTTGTGAGTTTACCACACATTCACCGTCATATTCATGTTGTATTCATCGCATTGCATATTCATACATATGTTTCTTTAGCTAATATGAAACTCTGTCTGTTAGTACACCAGCACCATTACCGATGATACGCATGATCCACGTACACTTATTTGTCGGCTCACACACATCATCATCGGTAATTGCCATGTCACGTACACTTTAGAACATATTATCTCTATTGATATAATCAGCTAAATGCTAGATTAATATACTATTGTGTGATTACTCTCATGTGCTAGTTTAGACATTGCATTTATTACTTAGACACTTCATGCATTCACATTTTTATATTATCATGCAGTATTGTGGGGCTTATGCCGATACTCATTATTTACTTACTTATGATTTTGAGATTTTGGATTTCTATGAGATTTCTGGATTTTGGGGAAAACCACAAGAATATATATAAAAACTTCTCTCTCTCTCGCTCCCCCTCTCATTTTAAAATACAAGTTGCGGTTTTCTCGTGATGTATGTGTCACGTTCCGAAAGTACGGAACATGACCGGCACTTAAACTACGAAACGTCTCGAGGCGTACGTAATCCAAGTAAGCCGAAAACCCAGAAATGCAAACCAAGAAAAGTAGTGGAGTGAAGGAAAACCAATTTAAATAAGTAGTTTTAATAGCATAAGCCGAATTATGCGGGTTTCTAAAAACATCAAAAATTTACTGAAAATTTCGGCAGAGTCTCCTTTGTAAATACTGGCCCCCAAACGGGATACAACTTGAATAGTATACGAAATCAATAAAAGGCATCCCCAAGCGGGAGCTAGCTCTTCGTCAATCGACGGTCACAACCACACAAGAAATATAATATACAACGCCAACGGCGAGGATCAAAATTCAAAAGGAAACTCAAAACCACAAGAAAACCACAGAAATAAAACGCGCGACTCTAAGGTCGAAGGATTAACATCACTGGTCTCTATCTCAAAATAAATACATGTTTGGTTGATGGAACTTCTAGATACAACAGAGTAATAATATACAAGTTATATAATGGGGGTACGATACAAGTAAACCCACCTACTAGCAAATCATCCGAAGGAAACTATGCCCGCAAGCCGTAATGAAACCTGTACGGCAAACCTGCAAGAAACTGGGGCACAACGGGGGTGAGTTGCCAACTCGTGAATAGAATAACATCTACGCACAGAAATCGCATAAATAACGCAACCTAGGTCAATGATCATAATATAGCCTCAAAAATGTATATAACATGTAGCCTATAACAAGGCTAGGGTAAATATCTAACCCGAGTGTAATCTCATGTGCCCGTGTCAGTGCCTCAGGTAGCAATATATCATATGAATGAGGTATGCATGCATGAAACAGAATACATGTAAGTGAAGAAACTGTTTTCATAAATTAGTGAGATTTCCTTCGTATTTTTAAACTGAGGTATCATAAATGAAATCAGTATCAACAGTGTCTAGCATCGACACAAAACATAAATCTCACTGTCTCGAAATATCAATGTCTCAATCTCAATATCTAGGGCGCCGTCAGTCCAGACCGGCCCCTACCATCCATCTCAAGACCACGACGGTATCCTCCGGATATCCGACGCGTCGGGTAATATCACCGGTCGGTAGTGCTCCCCTGCCGGGCTCAACGTCAACACCACATTCATCTTGCCCCGGGGTACCGCACCGAGCCCACCATGTACCCGTGACGGTTCCTCCACTCCTCAACACGGATCTCGAAAACCACAGCAAACTCATGGTGGACGACACTTTACATCACTAGAAAACCGCAACATTTTATATTTTAAAAGATCATAAGTTGTAAATTTTGCGGCTTTCCCCGAAATCCAGAAATATCATAAATCTCAAGAAATCATCACAAGTGCATATGTCAATGATAATGAGTGCATATGGTATCAATAACCAAGTTGCAATGTATGATTAATAAACTAGGCATGTAAGGCAGGTACACTAATATCATATCAAACTACTAACTAACAAGCTAAGTCAAGCAAATATATTCTCTAAAGTGTACGTGACATGGCAATTACCGATGAAGATGTGTGTGAGCCGGCAAGTAGGTGTACGTGGTACATACGCATCATCGGTAATGGTGCTGGTGTCCTAACAGCATGATATCAATAATGGAATATGCAGCAAAATAAGTATGCGAGGCAGAGCGAACAGCAATAATATGCGGGAGCTGAATACTAGACACAACGATAATTAATCTGTAATAATCTAATATGAGTCCTACAAATGGTGCCTTTTGAAATAACACGAATCATGGGGTTTTGAAAATAGGGGCTACGGTGGTTTTATGAAAAGATACGTCGTTTGAAATATTCGTAGGATCCTTTGGGCTGTCTTTTAAAATACCCACGATTCGTTAGTTTTTGAAATAGGTAAGAATCGAATCTAATCTAACAACTAAACTATACTAAAGGGCTAAGCTAACAAGCTGAACTACAGGTAAGGAAACCGCCTAACATCTGAGTCGATACATATACATACCTGTATATATATTAGTCGGTGATCCCGCCTCAATAATATCATATCCGATACCATATCTAAAATCAGACATCCCAAGTCAAGAGTGCGGATCAATCATCAAGATATAGCTCGTACGTAAATCCGTCGTACGGCATCCTAAATCTGGGCACGGGTCAATATCACATTCATCATACTATTCACCTGGTATCCTCTTTATCAAATATCATGATCGGGGTACTGATCTACGTCTAGTACCATACTGATACCGCCTACGTATGCATGGACGTGTGTGAAACACTACGTCAAGGACCCGCTACAACGTCATGTCGTATCTCAAATACGAACCCTGCTATGTCACCGATCTCACGGCCTCAAACAAATCTCATCGACTCAGCTCAATCCCAAGTATCATCCTAAAATCCGTATGTGAACACATAGTCCCATACCCATGTGAACACATAACCATAAAGAATCCCATGAGCACGTATAAATAGGAATGTATGCAAGTATGTATGTATGTATGTATGTATGTGTGTATGTGTAGTGCAACACTACCCTAGGGTTCGCAACACTGAAGTAATCCAACACACCAATATCCATCATAACATCGTTATTAATCCCAAATAACATATAATAATTTGTTGGTGTGTATACGCATCCGTATACACCACCACGGACTGCGGGGGTGCTATACGCCATCCACCCGACTTCTCCCCGTAGATATAAATCTACTCACATAGTCCTCGCTCGCCGGTGCCGACGTCGCCACGCGCTTGCTTGTCGTCTCGAAGTCCACATGGGGTACCTACATATCATAACGCACCGTATCGCATTAAAATCCGACTCATGACCAAAACGACACACGAATCCCACACAGGTCAAAACCTATGGTTGCTTTCACAAATCAACCCAAAAACCCTCGACGTCGGCGTACAAACGCCAAACCATCGAGAAAAACCTAAACATACTCATTTTTTCAATCAAAAGCACTAATTATAATATAAAGTAGCATTAAAATTCACAAAAACCCCAAATTCACTTTAAAAGCCATTTTTCCGAAAATCTAGCAAGCACAAATAACCCGTTTTAGTACAAAACTCGACGTTTACACAAATCTAGCGGCCATAATACTTATTAAACATCTTAATTAAGTCATACCAATGTCAATTAGATTTTAAACTTAACTCTTAACATCAATCTCAAAAATCTAGTTTGCATACATAACCAATTTTAACAATTTTATAACAAAAATTCACAAACTACAATCTAGCTTGGATTTTCATGAACTAAAGTATTAAACTACACTTATTAATGTTAATAATGTCATAAATAACCTAATTAGATTTTTAATCTAACATTTGCAATTAAATTCGAAAACCTAGTTTGTTAAAACTCCAATTTTAACCATTTTAAGTGACAATGAACAAGTCAACTACTTCACTAGATTTGCATATCATAAGATTCTAAAATACATATCACAACCATCATCAAATTATCACAACCCTAACATTATCCAAATCCTTCTCTTGAATTTCTAAACTTGAAATTGGAACCATAATACTCACTAAAAAGTTTGATTCAAGCAACTAAACAACAAATTTAACAAAAGCATGAGATTATACCTCACATGTTGGAGATCAAACTTGCAAATTCTAGGCCTCCCAAAAAGGTTTCTTGCATCAAGATCCAAGCTTGATTTTCCCAAGGAAAGAAAGAAGAAAAAGAATGAAGAATTAGCTCAAACATGGGAGGTTTTATGTGAATTTTGATGAGAAATGGAGGTGTTTTGATGTGGAAAAGTGATGGGGAAGTGAGGGGGAGCTGCTGGCCGAGAGCAGGAAGGAGGTTTTGAAGGGAATGGGTTGAAGTCAAAGAAATGTATAGAAGTCAAAGCACAAACCATTCATAAAAACAAAATACCATGCTTACTTAATTACATATTTCCTTATACCATTTATCTTTCCTTTTTTTTCCCCCCCATGAATTGGGAATGGATGGGCTGCACACAGCAGCAAGGTCGGCCACATTTTGATGAGGAGAGAGGGATTGAGGTGTTGGAATGCTAATGCAAAGTTAATTAAAAATACCCATATTTCATTAATTAAAGCCCATGCTATCATGTTTGATATTGCCTCATTAAAATTTTTCTTTGGAGCAAAGGGAAGGGAGCTGCCCATTTGGCTCAGCCAGCATAACATGGGAATGGGTGTGGGTTTGTGTGGATGAAAAAAAAGAAAAATGTTATACCCCAATTCGCCTTAACACTTAATCCACCGAAAAAAGCCTTTTTCTTCGATATTTTCTAAACCGTTTTGGCAAACGATTTCGTTTCAAAAACCACATGATAAAATTTTGTTTAATGTTTTATGATGCACAAAATTTGTTTTAACTCATTCCAATTTATAATTTTCCCTAATTAAATGTATTAGTGACGACTTAAAATAATATTAAAATAATATTTTTTTCAGAAAATTTGAAATTTCACCAGCGGTTCAATAAACACCAAATAATAGCAATTACATAGCTAGAATATGTATATTTAATTTTTATAATAATATATTTGTATTTTGACTTTTTACGGAAAACCCCCTTATTTTACCGATTTTTTTGAAATTTCACCGAAACGATTTTCAAAACGTTACAGTATGTGTCGTCCACCATGAGATTTCATATTTTCTGTTGGATTTCGAGACCCGATTCGAGGAGTGGATGAACCGCCTCGGGTACATGGTGGGCCCGGTATGGTACCCCGGGGCAAGAAGTTCGAGTTGTAGACGATGAGCCTGGCAGGGGAAGACTACCTACCGCTGATGTCTGGCGCGGCGGATATCAGGAGGATACCGACCGTTGTCGTGAGGTTTAATGATATGGGCCGATCCGGACTGACGGAGCCCGAGATATTGAGATTATGAGATATTGAGACTATGAGGTATTGAGACTTTGAGATTTACATGTTTTGTATCGATACTTGACACGGATTTCCATGGATTTCATTGATGATGTTTCAGATTACCGTACAAATTTTACTATGATACAATTTAAAAATTTCTTATACAGATATATCTAGATTTCATGGTTGATTGTTTTACATTCATGGTGCATGCATACTCATACACATGAAATGTTACTACTTGAGGAACTGGCACGAGCATTGAGCATTGCACTTACGCATAGATTATTACCCTGCCACTACTAGATGACCAGTGTTATATTAGGTATATTATTATGACCTAGGAAAGCGTCGTGCATGCGATTTCTACTCGCAGATGTCTGCTACTCACGAGTTGGCAACTCATCCCCGTTGTGCCAAATTTTCTTACAGGTTCAGATGTACAGGTTTCCTTGGCAGCTTGCTGGCACATCATTTCATTCAGGGTGATTTGCTTGGTAGGTTGGTTCACTTGTATCAGGACCGCCGTTGTACTTTCATTATTTCATTTGTATCTAGTAAGCTCCATCAACCAGACTTGTATTACTCGATAAATTTAGAAGGCCAATTGCTTATTCTGTCGACTTTAGAGTCGCGCTTGTATTATTATGGTTTTTGGTTGATTTGGATTTTTTTTGAGTTTTGAGCCTCACCCTTCGGCGTTGTATATTTTAGTGCATTGTGTGGTTGTTTACGCCTTTTGGCGTAGAGCTAGCTCCTGCTTGGGGATGCTTTTTTATTGTTGCTTATGTATATATTCTTATTTGTACTCGTTTGGGGCCAGTTTTTACAAAGGAGACTCTGCCAAAATTTTTGAGAAAATTTGATGTTGCTTTTAAACATATTTTCCTACACTTCTTCTTTTAAATGGTTTAGATTTCTGGGCCTTGGCTTGCTTAGATTACGTTACGCCTCAAGACGTTTTGTAATTTAAGTGCCGGTCACGTTCCATACCTTCGGGTCATGACACGTACAAGATAGACCAAACTGCAGAAGCATAGGGTATCATTTGCATGCGAGCCGTCTCCAAATCAATCTTGGGAGAAATCTCTTTAGAGAGAGTGATTCTTGAACAAGCGGGTAAATTACCATGTTTAGAATCTTCCATACTAAACCTCTTTAGTATGGTGTCTATGTACCTGGATTGGGACAATCCTAACATCCTTTTAGATCTATTTCTATAGATCATTATCCCCAGGATGTACGAGGCAGCACCCAGATCTTTCATGGAGATATTTTGTGATAGGAAGAGTTTGACCGAGTGTAGCATAGGAACATCATTTCCTATCAAGAGTATGTCATCCACGTATAGTACGAGGAAGACAACCTTACCCTCTACAAACTTTTTGTATATACATGGTTCATCTACGTTTTTGATGAAGTCAAACTCTTTGATTGCCATATCAAAACAGTTGTTCCAGTTCCACGACGCCTACTTTAATTTTTAGAATGATTTAAGCAGCTTGCACACCTTTCCGCTACTTCCATTGTCTATGAAGCCCTCTGACTGTGTCATATACACGCTCTCTTCTAAATCACCATTTAGAAAAGCGGTCTTGACATCTATCTACCAGATTTCATAGTCATGGTATGCAGCAATAGAATGTAGGATCCTGACGGACTTAAACATAGCCACTGGAGAAAAGGTTTCATCATAATCGACATCTGGTCATTGACGAAAACCTTTTGCTACAAGTCTAGCTTTGAAGGTCTCAAACTTTCCATCTACACCAATTTTCTTCTTAAAGATCCACTTGCTCCCAATGGGTTTTACCCCTTCGGGAGCAACTTCCAAAGTCCACACTTTGTTGGTGTAGATGGATTCCATCTCAGATCGCATAGCATCCACCCATTTCACAGAGTCTCTACTTGTGATGGCCTGCTCGAAACTAGTTGGGTCATCATCTTCCATGGTGCAATCCTCTCTCCCACCGTCTATGTGAAAACTGTAGTATTTTTTAGGTGGTGTAGGGTTACTAGGCACTTTAACAAGGGTCTATAAGGCATCAACCATGCCCGATTTAAAATTTAGACCTGCCGAACAACCCAAAGCGAGGATCTTTGCTAGATTATTAGGGTTAAACATGCAAGTAAACATCTTTACATCTAAGAGTGAGGGATTACAACCTTTGTAGTCCGCTCCTTTTCTTCATAAGCTCCGAGTAGTAGTCCCTTCGCCGCGATCCATGATCTTCCGGACTCATGAGAGGCTCCACAACCCGAATGATCCATGCTAGCTTGTAGTCTTCCGTTTCAAAGATGATCTACCTTGAAGTTTTTTTAACTCAAGCTCTCACTCACTAATGAGATGAACACCCTAATCTAATTGGCTAGATTAGATCAGGATGATGAAGTAGGATTTATGCTCTCTTTTAATATTAAATTCTCACACTAATCCATCACAAAATAAAAAGCTAGAAAGCTTTTGTGAGCTCAAGGAAGAAGAAGAAGAATGAATTCCTTTTGTGATGAATAATGAAATTGTTATATGATTACAAATGCAACCATGGTCAAAGATGAGAAGTCTAACCATTGTAGAGAGTTTACTATGGTTAAGGGTGTGGTTTGGGTTAGGAAATATCTCACAAATTATCAACACATAATATCTTTGCAAGAAACAAAAGAAAAGCTTCTAGAAGCTTCATGAATGAACTAACCGAAATCAAACCCTAACCATGTTTAATCTCCACTAATCATGTTGCATTAGTAATTATAATATGTTACAATATTATATATCATATATATTATATATTTTTGTAACAAAAGAAAATAATACAATCAACATATATCGTATATATATCAATGTATTACCCGGTGAGAAAATGAAATAATAAAGCGAGCCAATATTAAATAATGTAATGTAATATATCATATATATAATTATACATTAAATTATCGAATCAACACTTGATCCAACAATCCGGCTATATCGTATATAACCGACTAATATATCATGTACTGTTTCATCGAATCAACACTTGATCCGATGACCCGGCTGATATCAAATATCGCCGGCCGATATCATATATGGCGAGAATAGAATACGGTTTCTCATATCGCAATATCCTCGGTCATGCACATATCACATATGTGCTCCTACTCCATTTTGCTTGAGTCAAGAAACCTCTGTGTAGGACTCTAAAGAATCGTCAATACGCCGGCAATAGGTGATGATCATATCAAACACCCACAAGCTGCAAGCGGTCAGCTAAACGTAACAGCCACCCAGGTTTTGAGCGATCAGAAGTTCAACAAGCAAGCCTGTATGTTCTCCTGTGAATCCAGTCAGTAATACTCCCGTACAGTCCGGTCTCTTCGTTTGATATGTTGCATATCTAGTCTAGGGGTGGTATACGTCAGACCCCAGTAACCGATAAGTCGTGTCGATGTGAGGCTCATAACAGGTCGAGAAACTACTGGTAACACTTACCAGTAAATCTCAATATCCGCCCTGGCCAGGGACTTCCAGTTATAGCCAATCGAACACAGCACAACATCAACTCTCTATACCGGGAGAGATGAATCCCCTCCTAACGCTCATTGCCTCCATGCGATTCGGGACTGTACCCAAAAGCAACCGTTTTGCATGCCCTCTTGGACGTGGTAAGGTGGAAATCAAAGCACAGTAGGAATCACACAAGACTCTATGACGATCTCGGGTCTACAGACTAACCTGTACCAGTGTCACCAGAGAACTGCCATCTGACGTGAGGTATAATACCATCTGGGAGTTCTCGGCGAGTCCGTCCAGTGTACCCAGTCTCCACTGAGCACCCGTACACCATCGTTAATGTCAAATACCGATGGATATGGGATCATCCATCGCCCATCATATGGGTCAAGATGCGTATACACTAGTCTACTCTGGTGTATCGATGCCCTGTCTCGATACACCCTCGACTAGGAACAGTTATAGGATGTACTCATCAACTACCGTGGCCCTACTAGTATCATCTCATCATAGTCCCAGTAGTCGAGTACATATCCTAAGGCCTTTATCAACATGTGAGAGTAAGACAATAAACTAATATAAGTCAACATGTTAAGATAAAGAGAAACCAAATAGCATACTATCATGACGAGCAAGAAAGTCCTCTCTCTCTATATATATATCCAAGCATCCATTATAATATACATCATATGTACAACAATGGCATCTAGGGCATATATATAACTAACAATCTCCCACTTGCACTAAGGCCAACTGTTGTAGTATCTCATACCTAGCATCCCGAATAATCTCTCAAACTAAATCTGGGGAATGGCCTTCGTGAGTGGATCCGTAGTGTTGTCCTTCGTATCAACTCTCCTGACCTCGATCTCCCGGCAATCAACTATCTCCCTGATCAGGTGATACCGCCTCAGAATATGTTTGGACTTCTGATAGGACCTGGGTTCCTTGTCCAAAACCACAGCTCCATTGTTATCGCAATACAATGGTATTGGATGCTCAATGGATGGAACCACACCAAGTTCAGTAATGAACTTCTTTATCCAGACAGCCTCTTTGGCAGCATCGTTGGTAGCGGTGTATTCAGCCTCCATCGTCGAGTCTGTAACGGTATCCTGTTTGGAACTCTTCCAATACACCGCCCCTCCATTGAGGGTAAAGACAAATCCCGAGTGCGATTTAGAGTCGTCCTTATCACTCTGGAAGCTGGAATCGGTAAAGGACTCAACCTGGAGTTCTCCGTTACCATGCACCAAGAACATCTCTTTAGTCCTTCACAAGTACTTGAGAATGTTCTTCACAGCTGTCCAGCGACTCTCTCCAGAATCTGCTTCATACCGACTCACTACACTTAGTGAGTATGCTACATCAGGTCTGGTACATAGCGTCGCATACCTGATAGAGCCTACTGCCGAAGCATAGGGTATCCCTTGTATGCGAGCTCTCTCCATATCAGTCTTGGGAGACATCTCTTTAGAGAGAGTGAGTCCAGAGATCGTGGGTTGGTTCCCACGCCTGGATTCTTCCATACTAAACCTCTTTAGTATGGTATCAATGTACCTGGATTGGGACAATTCCAGTATCCGTTTAGATCTATCTCTATAGATCATAATTCCTAGTATGCAGCTGGTATCACCTAGATCTTTCATTGAGAATCTTTGTGATAAGAAGAGCTTGACCGATTGCAGCATAGGAACATCATTTCCTATCAAGAGTATGTCATCCACGTACAATACGAGGAAGACAGCCTTACTCTCTGCAACCTTCTTATAAATACAAGGTTCATCTACGTTTTTGATGAAGTCAAACTCTTTGACCACAACATCAAAGCAGATGTTCCAACTCCGCGATGCTTGCTTTAACCCATAGATGGATTTAAGCAGCTTGCACACCTTTCCGCTGCTCCCACTATCTATGAAGCCCTCTGGCTGAGTCATATACACGCACTTTTCTAAATCACCATTTAGAAAGGCAGTCTTAATATCCATTTGCCAGATTTCGTAGTCATGATATGCAGCAATGGAAAGTAAGATCCAGATGGACTTAAGCATAGCTACTGGAGAAAAGGTTTCGTTATAATCCACACCTGGTCGTCGACAAAAACCCTTTGCAACAAGTCTAGCTTTGAAAGTCTCAACTTTTCCATCTACACCAAATTTCTTCTTACAGATCCATTTGCTCCCAATGAGTTTTACCCCTTCAGGAGCAACTTCCAAAGTCCATACTTTGTTGGTGTACATGGATTCCATCTCAGATCGCATTGCATCTAGCCACTTCACAGAGTCACCACTCGTGATGGCCTGCTCGAAACTAGTTGGGTCATCATCTTCCTGTAAGTCCATGTCACGCACCCCACGAGCTTGCCGGGAGGTGGAATATATGAAAAACAATTATCAAAGCTTCGTAACACGGACTTGAGCACACGGATCGTGTCTAAACCATTACTAGAAAACTACGAGAGGTTTAACTACTCGGATTCGAAGCTATACCTCACGTTACTTGTCCTTCGGGTCATCATCGCTATCCTCCGCACCTCGTAGGCTCTATGGAACATGAGCACCTCAACGGCCTCCTCAAGTCAAAGACGATCCACCCGAGAGTCTATAGTCCGAGCTCCTATCTCGAATCTGAGATAATTACGGCTTCTAGATCGCTAATCTAGAAGTCCTAGAGGGTGTAGAGTAATTAGATGGATTACATAGTCACTTAAATCCTAGGTTTCTCAACTCATGAGAGGTATTAGGGTTTGAGGAAGAAGATGAAGACTTGAGGAGAGAGAAAGCTTTTATGATAATGATATGAATAACCACTCAAGATAGAATATAATGAAGCATACAAATATCTCTTGATCAAATATCTAGAAATATTTTGTGAGCTTCATTTAATACTAAGGGTGAATCACCGCATGAGTCATTAAGCATTTAATGAAAACTTATAACTCATCTCTCTACCTCATTTGTGTTTAATAAAAAAAAAGAAATAAATACAAATGAGTCATCTTCTTCTAGAAGCTTCCCGACAAATTACGAGACTGCCCCTCCCATCCGTATTTCCGAAAAACACGGATAATCTTTGACTGAATAAATCCATCTATATAATACTAGAATATGGCTTAAACCAAAACCCGCCAGTATTATCTGCCAGATCATAATACGTGCACAAGTGTACGTAAGTGATCGCGGCCTTGCCGTTAAACCATACGGCCTCTACACCTTTTGCCCGATGCAGGGAAACTCTCTGTGTGGGACTCTAAAGGTTCGACACTACGCTGGCGGTGGGTTTAACCACAGGCCGCAAGCGGTACTACCTGTAAGTAACGGTCCCCAGGTAGATGTCGATAAGAAGGACGATGAGGAAACCCATCCGAACTCCAACTGAGCCTGATATGACAATCTCCGTACAGTCCGGTCTGTTCGTCTAGGACTATCGCATATTGGGTCAAGGGGGCAGTAAACGTCAGACCTTTAATAGCTGCATAAGTCGTGTCGGAGTGAAGCCCATTACACCTTGAGAAACTACTGGAACCTACCATTAAATCTCGTTTACCCTGGCCAGGGACTTTGCATAATGGCTCTCCATACACAACGCGATATCTACCCCCAATACCGGGAGAGACGAATCCTGTCTAACCGCCACTGCCTCCAAGTGCTTTGGGACTGCACCCAACTACTACCTGTTTGCACGACTCCTTTGAGCCGTGGTAGGGTAGTAATCTAAGTACAGTGGGAACACACCCGAGGCGAAGTAGCAGTGTCAAGTCGACGGACAAAGCTGTACTTGTTAGTGTATATGCCCTAGAGGCCATTACTGTATCATACTAGTTTGTATATTACTTAATGGAAGCTTGGGATATTCACCTTGTAATGACAATCTTGCTCAATATAGTAGTATGCTACTTGGTTTGTTTCTACTTTAATTTGTACATGTGTTTATTTTAGTATATCACCTTTACACATTAGTGGAGCCCTTAGGATCTTTGCTTGATTACCAGCGTTGTGATGGCAGTCACACTAGTGGGGGCTGGGTAATCTATAAGAACATCCTTATGCAGGTCCCTAGTCGCAGGACTATCGAGACAAGGCATCGATACTCCGGAGTAGACTAGCGTATGCGCTTCTCATCCCAGTGTGGGAGACGGTCTGTCCCACAGCCGTCAGTACGTCGTACTTGAGATAGTATGCGGGTGCTCGTTAGGTTACGAGTACACTGGACAGGACTCGTCGGGAACTGTTGGATGGTATTATACCTATCGTCAGTTATCAGTTCCCAGGTGACATGAGTACAGCTTATTCCGTTAACTTGACACTGTCACTTCGCCTCGAGTTTGTTCCCACTGTACTTTTATTACTAACCTACCACGGCTCAAAGGAGTCGTGCAAACAGGTAGTAGTTGGGTGCAGTCCCGAAGCACTTGGAGGCAGTGACGGTTAGACAGGATTCGTCTCTCCCGGTATTGGGGGTTGACATCGCGCTGTGTCTAGGAGAGCCATTACACGAGTAGTCCCTGGCCAGGGCAAGCGAGATATACTGGTAGATTTCCAGTGTTATCTCTGGGTGTTCTTGGCTTCACTCCGACACGACTTGTAACGCTATTAGGGGACTGACGTTTACCACCCCTAGGCCCGCCATGCGATGTATCATACGAACAGATCGGACTGTACGGAGATTGTCAAATTCAGACTCAGTAGGAGTTCAGATGGGTTTCACCTCGTCAGTCTTCTTGTCGGCATCTACCTGGGGACCGTTACACACAGCTAGTGCCGCTTGCGGTCTGTGGTTAAACCCACTGCTAGCGTAGTGTCGAGTCTTTAGAGTCCCACACAGAAAGCCATTCGCCTTTAGGCAAAAGAGTAGAGGTCGCATGGTTTTGCGACAGGTCACATGGTTTTGCGACAGGGTTCAGTCACATCCGTGCACTTATGCACGTACAGTGTCCTGACAGTTAACACTAGCGGGCTTTGGTTTAAGCCAGATCCTAGTGTACGTTTTGGGATTGGTTTTATCTCGTTTGTATTCGTGTTCCTCAGAACGCGGATGCGGGTGTGTATGCACGGTTGACAGAGAGACAGAGGCACTGGATTCTCATTGGGGTTGTTGACTGTTGACTATTGACTTTGCTTAACCCTAATGAGAATAAGAAATATGATTAGCAATAATATTAATTAAGTATTATAGTGACATGGTTGTTGAGGGGTTGACTTTGTTGACTTGTTGACTTTGTTGACCGGTTGACTACGTTGGACTAGTTGACCATCATCATTACAATGGTTGTTATTTTTCATGCAAAGACTTTTGCTTGCTTGTTGTGGTTTACGAAATGACTGCATGAAAATGATATTGCCTTTGATATGATATGAACCATCACATAATACTTGATTATGATTATGGCTCATGATGCTTTTGGATTATAAGAGGTTGGATGAGAAAAGAGTTGCTCACTTTTCATTTGGCTTTCTCTCTCTTGAGCTCTCCCTCTTCCTCTTGCTCTCTTTAGCTCAAGGCAAACCATTCTCATGTGTTGAGACTCATTGCCTTAGAGATAAAAAGACACCAAAACATTCCTCTACTCATTCTAGTTCACAAGGCCTAGCAAGCCAAGTGATCTAGTTTCTTCAAAGTTCGAAGAAGAAGCCAAAGGTAGAAGCTTTCGGGAGGATCCATCTTCGGCGCAAGGAGACGACGAGGTGAGGCCGATCCGTACACCGGGAGGAGTTGAAGACGAAGGAGTTCAAGAAAGGTGTAGCCCCCTTAACCGAGTAGGTAAACTCAAGTTAGGTTGTTAGTTAGTTGTTTAGCAAAGATCTGTATTGGTAGTCCATGTTACCACCCTCTTGAAAATCGTTTTTCACCACTTCCGTAACCCCGTAAGAACCGGGGAAGGATAGCATGGACTTACAGTGGTATCAGAGCCTAGTTAAACGCTATCTAACATGTTAGCAATGTAAGTAGAAGTTTGATCGGAGAAAAAGTCACGAAATACACCCGGAACTCAAACTTTCTGTCGATTTTCAGAGTGCTGTAAAAATTATTTGACATATACCAAAAATCGACTCAGGGTTTTTAGAAGAAACTGCAAAAAATTGGCCCACTGAATCGATCAACCCGCCGCGGATCCGCGGCCGAGTTGACTCGGCCGTGGGGTTTTATTTTTGCAGTTTGTTCATAGGGGTATTTTGGGATTTTTGGAGCATGTCTTTTCAGCCCAGATTTTCCAGAAAGAAAAATTTGTTTTTGGGGCTTGAAAATCCGTATTTTTATCGAACTTCTAAAGACTAAGGCTAACGGGTTTATTTCTGTGATGTGATATATGTATTGAACGTCCGCTAATCGCTATACGTCGATTAGTGGGGGTTATACATATCTGTGATCTGTAATGTTGATGGTATGTGTATATGAATTCGTTGTATTGTCGCGGGTGAATAGCCCGGGGTTGTGAGATGGGAGTTCTCTTTTCTTTCAATTCATGTAAAATATGTAAATTGATGTAATATTATTTGTATGGCCGCACAACCGGGTCGGGGTTGTAGCCGTCATTGTATAATTTCTTTTTACTGTTTTTGCTCCTAGGATAGACCCATGGTGGGGTGCACAAACTACCGGGTATCTCGAAGTGCCGAGTGGCCTACTCACGTCGTTGAGGGAGGTTGCTCCACTTCGGATATTTGGCGGGTAGTTTGCCGCACCCGTAGGGGTCTTGGGTGGGTTTGGCTATTCACCGCGACCGTGTAATCCACTTTTCGTTACAGGCTCGTACGAATTGCGGATTCCTAGTATATCCAATGTGTTCATCTGTGATCTAAAATGGCTATCATTGCAATATATCTATATATGATATTATTTAGGCGTTGCTTATGTTTTTCAGCCGCGCTAGCCCAGCTCCCGCTCTGTCGTTAGTTTTGTAACCTAACGGGTAATGACGGGGCCCCGTGGCGAATGCGAATGGCATAAGCGTACGTCATATTTTGGTTGTTTTCTGCATTGGTAGGATTAAATGATGGGACGCATTAAAAGAACTAATGCAAGAAAATAAACCAAGTAAAAGTCGTTGAAACAATTTCAAAAACCACTCGGTTTCTTTTCAAAAATAACTTTTAAAGCACAGAGCTTAAGCCACTCCTTTTAAAAGCTATCAAGGTTCCTTCGATAATATCAAGTTCACTACGTTCAAGGTTTCGCCAAAACCATTCATAGCCCTCCGTCGTTTCGTATGAATATTCAATTGTATTCAAGCTATGTTTGTTGACCTTCGTCAAGGCATAGTGATTGGTAGCTGTTGGGTGTTCATATGTAGCATAGATAGATGTGTTGGTTTGGGACAGTCGTATTACCTTGTTGACCTTCGTCAAGGGTATATACGGGTGGGTTCAAATTAACCTGGACAATGACGGGTAGAACTTGACATGTGACTTATGATTTGTTGACCTTCGTCAAGGTCATAAGAGCATGGGGCAAAAATCCATATCGGGAGTTTCAAAAGAACTGAAACTTGCTAGCGTTGCATACCATTTGGAGTGTGATGATTCTGGTAGGATTCCTTCAGTTTATCACACGATGATATTTGGATCCCGATCCTACTGTGAGTATATGCTCCTCCTCCGGAACTTTCTCACTTAACGATCAATGCTATAAACCAAGTAGGTGCCTAGAAAGGTGTTAGCGGGGCTACGCCCATAGGGAAAAGAGGTTATTTAATTAAGGAACTTCGCGAAAGCGTTGGAAAACCTCCCTCGAAGTACCGACACCAGCCTAGCCGAACGGTTAAGCAAGTATTGTACGGTGAGAATGATCCTGACTAATTCTTCCTTTATGGTTTATGGAGGGATTCGAAAGACAGTGGGAGCCATCCTGTTTAGATAAATTAAAAACCAATCTAAACTTGCAAGAAGCATCATGCTGAGTGTTTTCTTCTCTCCCTCTTAATTGCAGCGACCCAGTGACCAGACATAGGTTACATCTAGATAATAAAATGACTGAACCTGACTGTTATGATTGGCAAAGGTCTGTCCAGATGTCCATTACCCATGACAAGCTGGGACAACTCTTAACTAATCAAACCCTTGCCGTCTCAGGACCAGTTTCCCCTTTCACGGACATTGACATCCGCATGACATCGGAAAAAGACTGTGTGAAAGCCAAGTGCCTCATGTTAGCCTCAGTTGATGGTGCAAACCAGGGGCAACACGAGAAGATGGACTCGGTTTCTATCTTCCCCCATAACAAAGATTTATATGGAGAGCAATCTCGTATCGCAAGATATGAGACCTCGAACGAATTGCTTCAAGCGAGGTTGACTGTCGGGTCATCTGTAGGGGACAATGTCCTTACAGAGACCAGCTATTTTAAGCTCACGGACCTGGAGACCATGTTGGAGAATGGGTCAAGTACTGACTTAATTCTACAGTCCCTGCACTCTGCTTATACCCTGAAGGAAACCAGGGAAGAAGAAGGAAAAGCAAGGGCAAAAGTTCAGGAATGGATGTAGTTAAAGAGGGACGTTCCTATTGTAACAGGAATTAACATTGGCAGAAAGATTGCAGGGCTAGCAAAGCCAGTAGCCAGAATTCGAAGCATGTGTGGCTTCGGCTTCGGGTGTGTTTGTGATAGAGAACTGTATGTCAGTTAACCCTACTTCCTGGGTATTGGATACCGGATCAGGATCTCATATCTGTAATTCATTACAGGCTCTGAGAAACCGTGGGGTTATCAGGAAAGGTGATATGACTCTTAGGGTTGCTAACGGAATGAGCATGGATGCTGAATCCGTAGGGGAATATCATCTTGGACAGACAACTGGGCAGATATTGATTTTGTGTAACTGTTTGTATGTACCGGGTGCGACTTGTAATATCATATCTGTATCCTTACTTTCTAAGGAAGGATATGAATTTACTTTTGTAAGCGATGTAGTACACATCCACCTAAATCAAGTTCTGATTGGGTCAGGTACATTAAATAACGGGATATACGTATTAAATCAAGCTCAGATATTCAGTGTCCAGAACACACTTAAAAGAATGTCTCCGGAAACAAATCAGGCTTTCTTATGGCATTGTAGACTGGGTCACATTAATGAGACACGATTAACTATGTTACATAAAGAGGGATACTTGAATCCGTTCGAGTATCAGTCTTATGCCACTTGTGAATCTTGTCTCATGGGAAAGATGACAAAGACTCCGTTCACTGGACACGGAGTAAGAGCCAGCGAGCTCTTGGGACTCATACACAGTGATGTGTGTGGTCCAATGTCTACACATGCGCGAAGTGGTTATTCATACTTCATTACTTTCACAGATGATTTCTCTAGGTATGGACATGTCTTCTTAATGAAGCACAAATCCGAGGTCTTTGGGAAATTTCGGGAATACAAGAATGAAATTGAAAAACAAACAGGCAAAAGTATAAAGACACTGAGATCTGATCGAGGTGGTGAATACTTGAGTGCCGAGTTTCTGGACTACTTAAAAGAGAATGGAATTCTCTCTCAGCGTACTCCTCCATACACACCACAACACAACGGTGTATCTGAAAGGCGGAATCGAACCCTATTGGATATGGTTCGTTCCATGATGAGTAAGGCTGAGCTGCCGCAATCTTTCTGGGGTTATGCACTAGAAGCAGCTGCATATCTCTTGAACAAGGCTCCAACCAAGACTGTACCTACCACCCCATATCAGATGTGGAGTGGGAAGAAACCATGTCTTAAGTATCTTAAGGTATGGGGATGTACAGCTTTTGTAAAAAAGCAGCATGCGGACAAGCTCGAGGCATGCTCAGTACTGTGTAAGTTTGTGGGATACCTAAAGAACTCCAGGGGGTATCTTTTCTATTCCGCAGAAGAACAAAAAGTTTTTGTTTCTCCGCACGCCCACTTCTTGGAAACCGAATTTTTGGAAAATCAGATAAGTGGGGGCGCAATAGAACTGGAAGAAATTCCAGAACCACAAGCTGTTACTGAAAGCTTGGATGAACCAGAAGTTTCAGGAGAACCGGACATTCCTGCGCCGCTCCGCAGGAGTAGTAGGCGGTCTTATCCACCCGATAGATACTACGGTTTTCTCATAGACGGGGATAGAGAGGATTGCACTATCAATTATGATGAGCTTACTAGCTTCCAGCAAGCCATTTAGAGCGGCGACTCGGTAAAATGGCTGGATGCAATGCGGACCGAAATGGAGTCCATGTACACCAACAAAGTATGGACGTTGGACGTTGCTCCAGATGGGGTAAACCCCGTAGGATGCAAGTGGATCTTCAAAAGGAAGATTGGTGTAGATGAACAGGTTGAGACCTATAAGGCTAAACTTGTTGCAAAGGGTTTTCGTCAAAGACCTGGTTTGGACAATGACGAAACCTTTTCTCCAGTGGCTATGCTGAAATCCATTCGGGTCCTTCTTGCCATTGCTGCCTTCCACGATTATGAAATCTGGAAGATGGACGTAAAGACGGCTTTCCTAAATGGATATTTGGGAGAGTGCGTCTATATGGATCAGCCAGAGGGATTCATTCAGAGTGGGAGCAGCGGTAAAGTGTGCAAGTTGCTCAAGTCCATCTATGGACTCAAGCAGGCATCGCGGAGTTGGAACATCTGCTTTGATGATACTGTTAAAGAATTCGACTTTGTCAAAAACCCAGACGAACCATGCATTTACAGTAAGATTGTAGGGAGAAGTGTGGTATTCCTCGTCTTGTACGTTGATGACATTCTCCTAATAGGAAATGATATTTCTATGTTACAGTCAGTCAAAGGATTCTTGTCACAGAGGTTCTCCATGAAGGACCTGGGCGATGCCAACTACATTCTGAGGATCCAGATCTATCGTGATAGATCTAAAAGGATGTTGGGACTTTCACAGTCAAGGTACATCGACACCATACTGAAACGATTCAGTATGGAAGATTCCAAGCACGGTAATCTACCGGCTTGTCACGGAATCACCCTCTCCAAAGAGATGTCTCCTAAGACTAATTTGGAAAGGGCTCGCATATCATCAATACCCTACGCATCTGCGGTAGGCTCTATTATGTATGCGATGTTATGTACCAGACCAGATGTAGCATACGCATTGAGCGTTGTAAGCCGGTATCAGTCGAACCCAGGGGAGAAACACTGGATAGCAGTAAAGAACATTCTCAAGTACCTGAGAAGGACTAAGGAGATGTTCTTGGTGTATGGCGGAAAAGACCTCCAGAACGAGTCCTTTGCTGACTCCAGCTTCCGGAATGACAAGGATGACTCCAAGTCCATGTCGGGTTATGTCTTTACCCTCAATGGAGGGGCGGTTTGGTGGAAGAGTTCCAAGGAGGAAACCGTTGCTGACTCAACTATGGAAGCGGAGTACATAGCTGCTTGCGATGCCGTAAAGGAAGCTGTCTGGATGAAGATGTTCCTCACGGAGCTTCAGGTGGTTCCTACCAGTGTTGATCAAATACCGCTGTATTGTGACAACAATGGAGCAATAGCTTTAGCGAAGGAACCCAGGTCCCATCAGAAGTCCAGGCATATTTTGAGGCGGTACCACCTGATCAGGGAGATCGTTGATCGCCGGGAGATCGAGGTGAACCGAGTAAATACGGAAGATAACACTGCTGATCCACTCACGAAGGCCTTACCCCAGACTCAGTTCGAGCGGCTGATCGAGATGATAGGTCTTCGATACGCCAGTACATGGCCTTAGTGCAAGTGGGAGATTGTTAGTGTATATGCCCTAGAGGCCATTACTGTATCATACTAGTTTGTATATTACTTAATAGAAGCTTGGGATATTCACCTTGTATTGACAATCTTGCTCAATATAGTAGTATACTAATTGGTTTGTTTCTACTTTAATGTGTACATGTGTTTATTTTAGTATATCACCTTTACACATTAGTGGAGCCCTTAGGATCTTTGCTTGATTACCAGCGTTGTGATGGCAGTCACACTAGTGGGGGCTGGGTAATCTATAAGCACATTCTTATGCAGGTCTCTAGTTGCAGGACTATCGAGACAGGGCATCGATACTCCGGAGTAGACTAGCGTATGCGCTTCTCATCCCAGTGTGGGAGACGGTCTGTCCTACAGCCGTCGGTACGTCATACTTGAGATAGTATGCGGGTGCTCGTTAGGTTACGAGTACACTGGACAGGACTCGTCGGGAACTGTTGGATGGTATTATACCTATCTTCAGTTATCAGTTCCTAAGTGACATGAGTACAGCTTAGTCCGTTGACTTGACACTGTCACTTCGCCTCGAGTTTGTTCCCACTGTACTTTGATTACTACCCTACCACGACTCAAAGGAGTCGTGCAAACAGGTAGTATTTGGGTGCAGTCCCAAAGTACTTGGAGGCAGTGACGGTTAGACAAGATTCGTCTCTCCCGGTATTGGGGGTTTACATCGCGCTGTGTCTAGGAGAGCCATTACACAAGTAGTCCCTGGCCAGGGCAAGCGAGATATACTGGTAGGTTTCCAGTGTTATCTCAGGGTGTTATGGGTTTCACTCCGACACGACTTGTACCGCTATTAGGGGACTGACGTTTACCGCCCCCTAGGCCCGCCATGCGATGTATCAGACGAACACACCGGACTGTACGGAGATTGTCACATTCAGACTCAGTAGGAGTTCAGATGGGTTTCACCTCGTCAGTCTTCTTGTCGGCATCTACCTGGGGATCGTTACGCACAGCTAGTGCCGCTTGCGGTCTGTGGTTAAACCCACTGCCAGCGTAGTGTCGAGTCTTTAAAGTCCCACACAGAAAGCCATTCGCCTTTAGGCAAAAGAGTAGAGGTCGCATGGTTTTGCGACAGGTCGCATGGTTTTGAGACAGGGTTCAGTCACATCCGTGCACTTGTGCATGTACAGTGTCCTGACGGTTAACACTAGCGGGCTTTGGTTTAAGCCAGATCCTAGTGTACGTTTTGGGATTGGTTTTATCTCGTTTGTATTCGTGTTCCTCGGAACGCGGATGCGGGTGTGTGCACAGTTGACATAGAGACAGAGGCAGAGGATTCTCATTGGGGTTGTTGACTGTTGACTATTGACTTTGCTTAACCCTAATGAGAATAAGAAATATGATTAGCAATAATATTAATTAAGTATTATAGTGACATGGTTGTTGAGGGGTTGACTTTGTTGACTTGTTGACTTTGTTGACCGGTTGACTAGGTTGGACTAGTTGACCATCATCATTACAATGGTTGTCATTTTTCATGCAAAGACTTTTGCTTGCTTGTTGTGGTTTGCAAAATGAGTGCATGAAAATGATATTGCCTTTGATATGATATGAACCATCACATAATACTTGATTATGATTATGGCTCATGATGCTTTTGGATTATGAGAGGTTGGATGACAAAAGAGTTGCTCACTTTTCATTTGGCTTTCTCTCTCTTGAGCTCTCCCTCTTCCTCTTGCTTTCTCTAGCTCAAGGCAAACCATTCTCATGTGTTGAGACTCATTGCCTTACAGATAAAATGACACCAAAACATTCCTCTACTCATTCTAGTTCACAAGGCCTAGCAAGCCAAGTGATCTAGTTTCTTCAAAGTTTGAAGAAGAAGCCAAAGGTAGAAGCTTTCGGGTGGATCCATCTTCGGCGCAAGGAGACAACGAGGTGAGGCCGATCCGTACACCGGGTGGAGTTGAAGATGAAGGAGTTTAAGAAAGGTATAGCCCCCTTAACCGAGTAGGTAAACTCAAGTTAGGTTGTTAGTTAGTTGTTTAGCAAAGATCCGTATTAGTAGTTCATGTTACGACCCTCTTGAAAATCGTTTTTCACCACTTCTGCAACCCCGTAAGAACCGGTGAAGGGTAGCATGGACTTACAGTACTCATGTCACCTGGGAACTGCTATCTGATGATGTGTATAAATCCAACCTGCAGTTCCCGGCGAGTCCTGTCTGATGTACCCGTAACCTAACGAGCACCTGCATACTATCTCCAGTATGACATACTGATGGCTGTGGGGCAGACCATCTCCCTATGCTGGGATGAGAAGCGTGTACACCAGTCTACTCCGGTGTATCGATGCCCTGTCTCGATAATCCTACGACCAGGGACCTGTATAGGATGTTGCTTATAGACTACCCAGCCCCCACTAGTGTGACTGCCATCACAACGCTGGTAATCAAGCAAAGATCCTAAGGGCTCTACTAATATGTATAAGCGAAACGTTAAAAGAAACATATGCACATATTAAAGTAGACACAAACCAAGTAGCATACTACCATTTTTAGCAAGACTGTCAATACAACTATGAATACCCCAAGCTTCCATTAAGTAATATACAAACTAGTATGATACAATAATGGCCTCTAGGGCATAAACACTAACAATCTCCCACTTGCACTAGGGCCATGTACTGGCATATCGCATACCTATCATCTCGAATAGCCACTCGAACTCCGTCTGAGGAATGGCCTTTGTGAATGGATCAGCAGTGTTTTTTTCTGTATCTACTCTCTTTACCTCGATCTCCCGGCGATCTACGATCTCCCTGATTAGGTGATACTGCCTTAAGATGTGTCTGGACTTTTGATGGGATCTAGGTTCCTTCGCTAAAGCTATAGCGCCGTTGTTGTCGCAATACAGAGGTATTGGATCAATACTGGTAGGAAGCACCTGAAGTTCTGTTAGGAACTTCTTTATCCAGATAGCTTCTTTTGTGGCATCGCAAGCAACTATGTACTACGCTTCCATCGTTGAGTCAGCAACGGTGTCCTGCTTGGAACTCTTCCAACAGACCGCCCCTCCATTGAGGGTAAAGACATAACCCGACATGGACTTGGAGTCAACCTTGTCACTCTGGAAAATGGAGTCGGCAAAGGCCTCTATCTGGAGGTCTTTTCCGCCATACACCAAGAACAACTCCTTAGTCCTCCTCAGGTACTTGAGAAGGTTCATTACTGCTATCCAGTGCTTCTCCCCTGGGTTTGCCTGATACCGGCTTACAACGCTCAATGCGTATGCTACATCTGGTCTGGCACATAACATCGCTTACATTATAGAACCTACCGCAGAAGCATAGGGTATAATCGACATGCGATCCCTTTCCAAATCAGTCTTGGGAGACATCTCTTTGGAGAGGTTGATTCCGTGACAAGCCGGTAGGTTACCGCGCTTAGAATCTTCCATACTGAATCTTTTCAATATGGTGTCTATGTACCTGGACTGCGAAAGTCCCAACATCCTTTTTGATCTATCACGATAGATCTGGATCCCCAGAATATAGGTGGCATCACCCTGGTCCTTCATGGAGAACTTCTGTGACAAGAATCCTTTGACTGACTGTAGCACAGGAATATAATTTCCTATTAGGAGAATGTCATCCACGTACAAGACGAGGAATATAACAGCTCTCCCTACAATCTTACTGTATATGCATGGTTCATCTGGATTCTTGATAAAGTCGAATTCTTTGACAGTATCATCAAAACAGATGTTCCAACTCCGCGATTTATGCTTTAGTCCATAAATGGACTTAAGCAACTTGCACACTTTACTGCTGCTCCCACTCTGAATGAATCCCTCTGGCTGATCTATATAGACTCATTCTTCCAAATTACCTTTTAGAAAAGCCGTCTTTACGTCCATCTGCCAGATCATATAATCGTGGAAGGCAGCAATAGCAAGAAGGACCCGAATGGATTTGAGCATAGCCACTGGAGAAAAGGTTTCATCGTAGTCCAAACCAGGTCTTTGACGAAAACCCTTTGCAACAAGTCTAGCCTTATAGGTTTCAACCTGTCCATCTACACCAATCGTCTTTCTGAAGATCCACTTGCATCCTACGGGTTTTACCCCATCTGGAGCAATGTCAAAAGTCCATACTTTGTTAGTGTACATGGACTCCATTTCGGTCCGCATTGCATCCAGCCATTTTACCGAGTCGCCGCTCTGAATGGCTTGCTGGAAGCTAGTAGGGTCATCACTATCAATGATGCAATCTTCTCGATCTCCGTCTATGAGAAAACCGTAGTATCTCTCGGGCGGATGAGACTGCCTACTACTTCTGCGGATAGGTGCCGGTATGTCCTTTTCTTCTGAAACTTCTGGTTCTACCATACTTTCAGTAACAGCATGTGGTTCTGGAATTTCTTCCAGTTCTATTACGCTCCCACTCTTCTGATTTTCTAAAATTCAGCCTCTAAGAAGTGGGCATGACGAGAAACAAAAACCTTTTGTTCCTCTGCGTAATAGAAATAATACCCCTTGGAGTTCTTTGGATATCCCACAAACTTACACTGTACTGAGCGTGCCTCGAGCTTGTCCGGATGCTGCTTTTTTACAAAAGATGGACATCCCCATGTCTTCAGGTACTGAAGATAGGGTTTCTTCCCACTCCACATCTGATATGGTGTGGTAGGCACAGTCTTGGTTGGAACCTTGTTCAAAAGATATGCAGCTGATCTAGTGCATAACCCCAGAAAGATCGCGGTAACTCAGCCTTACTCATCATGGAACGAACCATATCCAATAAGTTTCGATTCCTCCTTTCCGATAAACCGTTGTGTTGTGGTGTGTATGGAGGAGTAAGCTGAGAGAGAATTCCATTCTCTTTTAAATAACCCAGGAACTCGGCACTTAAGTATTAACCACCTCGATCAGATCTCAGTGTCTTGATACTTTTGCCTGTTTGGTTTTCCACTTCATTCTTGTATTCCTGGAATTTCTCAAAGGTCTCGGATTTATGCTTCATTAAGAAGATATGTCCATACCTAGAGAAATCATCCGTAAAAGTAATGAAGTAGGAATAACCACCTCGCGCATGTGTAGACATTGGACCGCAAACGTCACTGTGTACGAGTCCCAAGAGCTCGCTCGCTCTTACTCTGTGTCCAGTAAACGGAGTCTTTGTCATCTTTCCCATGAGATAAGATTCACAAGTAGCATAAGATTGATATTTGAACGGATTCAAATATCCTTCTCTATGTAACTTACTTAATCGTGTTTCATTGATGTGACCTAGTCTACAATGCCATAAGAAAACCTGATTTACTTCTGGAGACTTTCTTTTAAGTGTGTTCTGGACATTGAAACCTGAGCTTGATTCAATACGTATATACCGTCATCTAATGTACCGGACCTAATCAGAACTTGATTTAGGTGGATGTGAACCACATCGCTTACGAATGTAAAGTCATATCCCTCTCTCAAAAGTGAGGATACTGATATGAGATTACAAGTCAAACTAGGTACAAACAAACAGTTACATAGAATCAATATCTGCCCACTTATCAAACCTAGGCGATATTCTCCCACGGATTTAGCATCCATGCTCATTCCGTTTACAACTCTGAGAGAAAAATCACCTACCCTGATAACTTTACGGTTTCTCAAAGTATGTAATGAATTACAGATATGAGATCCTGATCCGGTATCTAGTACCCAGGAAGTAGAGTTAATTGACAAACAGTTCTCAATCACAAACACACTCGAGGCCGAAACCACAACATGCTTCGAATCCTGGCTATTGGCTTCCAAAGCCCTGGAATCCTTTTGCCAATGCCCGTTCCCACAATAATAGGAATATCCCTCTTTACCTACACCAAGTCCCGAAACTTTTGCTCTTCCCTTTCCTTCTACTTCACTGACACCGTATATCGGCTTTGTGGAGGTCTTCTTCTTTTCACCCTTTGCTTTCGCCCTGGATGCAGAAGAAGAAGGTCCCCCATTAAGCAGAGCGGGTATCTCCCTGGTTTCTTTCAGGGTGTAAGTAGAGGGTAGGGACTGTGGAAATAAGTCAGCTTATGACCTGTTTCCCAACGTGGTCTCCAAGTCCTTGAGCACATTAATATAGCTAGTCATCGTAAGGACGTCGTCCCCTATAGATGACCCGATAGCCAACCTCGCTTGAAATAATTCGTTCGAGGTCTCATATCTTGTGATACGAGGTTGCTCTCTATATAAATCTTTGTTATGGAGAAAGATGGAAAGTAAGTCCATCTTCTCGTGCTGCTTCTGGTATACATCAACAACTGAAGCCAACACGAGGCACTTGGCATTCGCACTATCCTTTTCCCTTGTCTGACCGATATCCATATCCGCGATGGTGGAAACTGGACCTGGGACAGTGGGGGCTAGAGTAGTAATAGGGTGGTCCAGCTTGTCATAGGCAATGGACATCTAGACAGACCTTTGCCAATCATAAAAGTCAGATTCAGTCATTTTGTTATCTAGATGTAACCTAGTCATGGTCGCATGGTCGCTGCAATGAGAGAGAGAGGGAATAATTTAGCATGATGCTCTTGCAAGTTTAGAGTGGTTTTTAATTTATTTAAATTGGATGGCTCCCACTGTTTCTCGAATACTTCCTCAAACCATAAAAGAAGAATTAGCCAGGACTGATCTCACCGTACAATACTCGCTTAACCGTTCAGCCAGGCTAGTGTCGGCACTTCGAGGGAGGTTTTACGACGCTTTTGCGAAGTTCATTAATTAAATAACCTCTTTTCTCTGGAGGCGCAGCCCCGCTGACACTGTTCTAAACACCTACTTGGTTTATAGCATTGATCGTTAAGTGACGAATCTCCTGATGAGTAGCGGATACTCACAGTAGGATCGGGATCCAAATATCATCGTGTGATAATGCTGAAAGAATCCTACCAACATTCATCAAACTCCAAATGGTATGCAACATTAGCAAGTTTCAGTTTCTTTAGAAACTCCCGATGTGGATTTTAGCCCCATGTTCTTATGACTTTGACGAAGGCCAACAAATCATAAGTCACATGTCATGTTCTGCCCATCATTGTCTTGTTAATTTGAACCCACCCATATATACCCTTGACGAAGGCAAACAAGGTAATACGACTGTCCCAAACCAACTCATCTATCTATAAAACAAATGAATACCCTAGCAGCTACCAAACACTATGCCTTGACGAAGGCCAACAAACATAGCTTGAATACTACTGACCATCCATAAGAAATGACGGAGGACTATTTTGGCAAAACCGTGAACGTAGTGAACTTGATATAATCGAAGGAACCTGATAGCTTTTTAAAAGGAGTGGTTAAAGCTCCGCAATTAAAAAATTCTGCTCTTTTAAAAAAACCGAGTGGTTTCTTTTAAATTTGTTCCAACGATTCAACTTTGGTTTATTTTCTTTGCATTAAAATAATTCGTCCCATCAATTAACCTATCATTGCAGAAAACAACGAAAATACAACGTCCTCTTATGCCATCTGCATTCGCCACTGGGTCCCGTCATTCACCCGTTATGTTACTTAACTAACGACAGAGTGGGGGCTGGGCTAGCGCCGGTGTAAAACATAAGTAACGCCTAATAGATATCATATATAGATATTGTACATTCCTCAGACGCAATAATAGGCATTCCAGATCACAGATGAACATTATTGGATATACAAGCAATCCGCGTTTCCTTTGAGCCTGCAACGAAAGACGGATTACACATTTGTAATGAATAGCCATTACCCCACCCTAGACCCCTACGGGTACGACAAACTACCCGCCAAGTACCCGAAGTGAAGCGGTCTCCCTCAACAACGTGATTAGGCCACTAAACACTTCAAAGTACCTGGTAGTTTGTGCACCCCATCTTGGGTCTATCCTAGGAGCATAAAACAGTAAATGAAATAATACAGCGGTGGCTACAACTTCAGCCCGGATATGCCTCGCAAAAGAATATTACATCATATTACAATTTACATCGAATGAAAGAATATAAAAACTCATCTCAAACCCCGGCTAATCATCACAACGATCTAATCAAGTTCATATACACAAACCAGTAAAAACCAATACAGAAATGTGCAACCCCCTGCTAACCGACATACTAGCAATTAGGGGAGGTTTACGAACACATTAAACATCACAGATAAAACTTGACTAGCAAATAACTTATAATTTCAATCAACAACCTTTTTCCGTCTCTACCCCATGTGCAAGCCAGCACAGAAATAACCTGGGCAGAAAAAGAATATACAGGAAAATAAAACACCACAAAATAAGAGTTACTGTGCAAATACGAGTCCACTCGGAGTTGACTCGGCCGCGGATCCGCGGCAGATTGCACTAATCCGCCGCGCTTCCGCGGCGTTCTCACCGAGTTGGGACTTCGTATTTCACCAGTATTCTTAGAATTCCCTGCTGTGAATTTTCATACCTGTCAAATAATTTTTTTGACACGTTTAAAATTGACAGAAACTTGAGGGGTTCGGGGTTAAGTTTTCGTGTTTTTCCGACGATCGAAGTTCTAATTAGTTGCTAACAAGCTAGTAAAGGCTTAGTTGGCTCTGATACCACTGTAAGTCCATGTCACGCACCCCACGAGCTTACGGGGAGGTGGAATATATGAAAAACAATTATCAAAGTTTCGTAACACGGACTTGAGCACACGGATCGTGCCTAAACCATTACTAGCAAACTATGAGAGGTTTAACTACTTGGATTCGAAGTTATACCTCATGTTACTTGTCCTTCGGGTCTTCATCGCTATCCTCCGCACTTCGTAGGCTCTATGGAACATGAGCACCTCAACGGCCTCCTCGAGTCAAATACGATCCACCCGAGAGTCTATAGTCCTCCTATCTCGAATCTGAGATAACTACGGCTTGTAGATCGCTAATTTAGAAGTCCTAGAGGGTGTAGAGTAATTAGATGGATTACTTAGTCACTTAAACCATAGGTTTCTCAACTCATGAGAGCTATTAGGGTTTGAGGAAAAAGATGAAGACTTGAGAGGAGAGAAAGCTTTTGTGATAATGATATGAATAATCACTGAAGATAGAATATAATGAAGCATACAAATATCTCTTGATCAAATATTTAGAAATATCTTGTGAGCTTCATTTAATACTAAGGGTGAATTACCTTAGGAGTCATTAAGCATTTAATTAAAACTTACAACTCTTCTCTCTACCTCGTTTGTGTTTAATCAAAAAAAGAAATAAATACAAATGAGTCATCTTCTTCTAGAAGCTTCCCGAAAAATTACGAGACTGTCCCTCCCATCCGTATTTCCGAAAAACACGGATAATCTTTGACTGAATAAATCCATCTTTATAATACTAGAATCTGGCTTAAACCAAGGCCCGCTAGTATTATCCGCCTGATCATAATACGTGCACAAGTGTACGTAAGTGATCGCGGCCCTGCCGTAAAACTATAAGGCCTCTACACATTTTTCCTGGTGCTAGGAAACTCTCTGTGTGGGACTCTAAAGGCTCGACATTACGCTGGCAGTGGGTTTAACTACAGGCCGCAAGCGGTACTGGCTGTACGTAACGGTCCCCAGGTAGATGTCGATAACAAGGACGATGAGGAAACCCATCCGAACTCTAACTGAGCCTGATGTGACAATCTCCGTACAGTCCGGTCTGTTCGTCTAGGACTATCGCATATCGGGCCTAGGGCGGCGGTAAATGTTAGACTCCTAATAGCGGTATAAATCGTGTCGGAGCGAAGCCTATTACACCTTGAGAAACTACTGGAACCTACCAGTAAATCTCGTTTGCCCTGGCCAGGAACTTTGCGTAATGGCTCTCCATACACAGCGTGATATCAACCCCCAATACTGGGAGAGATGAATCCTGTCTAACCGCCACTGCCTCCAAGTGCTTCGGGACTGCACCCAACTACCATCTGTTTGCACGACTCCTTTGAGCCGTAGTAGGGTAGTAATCTAAGTACAGTGGGAACACACCCGAGGCGAAGTAGCGGTGTTAAGTCGACGAACTAAGCTGTACTCATGTCACCTGGGAACTGCTATCTGACGATGGGTATAAATCCAACCAGCAGTTCCCGGCGAGTCCTGTCCGGTGTACCCATAACCTAACGAGCACCTGCATACTCTCTCCAGTATGACGTACTGATGGCTGTGGGACAGACCATCTCCCCATGCTGGGATGAGAAGCGTATACACCAGTCTACTCCGGAGTATCGATGCCCTGTCTTGATAATCCTACGACCAGGGACCTGTATTGGATGTTGCTTATAGACTACCCAGCCCCCACTAGTGTGACTGCCATCACAACGCTGGTAATCAAGCAAAGATCCTAAGGGCTCTACTAATATGTATAAGCGATACGTTAAAAGAAACATATGCACATATTGAAATAGACACAAACCAAGTTTCATACTACCATTTTTAGCAAGACTGTCAATAGAACTGTGAATATCCCAAGCTTCCATTAAGTAATTTTCAAACTAGTATGATACAGTAATGGCATCTAGGGCATAAACACTAACACTTCCATGATGCAATCCTCGCTCCCACCATCAATGAGAAAACCGTAGTATCTCTCAGGTGGATGAGAAACCCTGCTAGATCGGCGGAGAGGCTGGGGTTTGTCGGGTACTACTGAATCCTCTGGTTCCATCAAATCATCTGTCGTAGTTT
Source organism: Agapanthus africanus (assembly GCA_030015575.1). Lineage (NCBI taxonomy): Eukaryota > Viridiplantae > Streptophyta > Magnoliopsida > Asparagales > Amaryllidaceae > Agapanthus > Agapanthus africanus. Next base: position 261,826,839 of record JASDDO010000014.1, read on the forward strand.
GTTCTGCTGGAACTTCTTCCAGTTCTACCTCCTCGCCACAAATTTCATTTGCAAGAAATTCCTTTTCTAAAAAGGTGGCATGTCGAGAAACAAACACCTTTTGTTCCTCAGTATGGTAGAAGATATACCCTTGTGAGTTCTTGGGATATCCTACAAACTTGCATAGGACAGACCTTGCCTCGAGTTTGTCCGGATTTAGCCTTTTGACATAGGCCGGACAACCCCATATCTTAACATACTTAAGAGATAGTCTCTTCCCTTTCCATATCTGATATGGAGTGGTAGGCACTGATTTGGTAGGAACCATATTCAATAGGTGTATGGCTGTCTCAAGCGCATACCCCCAGAAGGAAATAGGCAACTCAGCATTGCTCATCATAGAGCGCACAATATCTAATAGGGTCCGATTCCTCCGCTCCGATACACCGTTGTGCTGTGGTGTATAAGGAGGAGTAAGCTGAGAGAGAATCCCATTCTTTTATAGATAGTCCAGAAACTCATTGCTCAAATATTCTCCTCCTCGATCAGATCGAAGGATCTTAATAATTTTGCCCGTTTGGTTCTCTACTTCGTGCTTATATTCACTAAATTTCTCAAAAGCTTCAGACTTGTGTTTCATCAGGAACACATGTCCGTATCTTGAGAGGTCATCAGTGAATGTAATGAAGTAGGAAGAACCGTTCCTGGCATGTGTAGACATGGGTCCACATACATCACTATGTATCAGCCCTAAGAGTTCCGTAACTCTTTCTCCGTGTCTACTAAACGGAGTTTTAGTCATTTTTCCTTTGAGACATGAATGGCAAGTATCATAAGATGATAATTCGAACGGATTCAAATATCCATCCTTATTAACTTAGCTAGCTGTGTCGCATTGATATGACCAAGTCTATAATGCCATAAGAAGGATTCGTTCATTTCTGAACTCTACCTTTTATTTGTGTTTTGTATATTAAGGACTGTATTTTGATTGAGAACGTATATGCCATTATGTAACCAGCCTGATCCAATCAACTTTTGATTCAGGAATATGTTCATAACATTATCCTGTACTACAAAATTATATCCTTCTTTACTTAATAAAGAAACTGATATAATGTTGCACATCATGTTCGGTATATAATAGCACTCGTTCAGAATAATTGTATTACTACTTGGTAATACAAGGTGATATTCGCCAACTGCTTTGGCTGCAATATTTGTACCATTCCCTACCTGTATGGAATGATCAGCCTTTCCCAGTTCTCTACCTTTATGTAGCCCACGTAACAATTTACATATGTGGGATCCCGATCCGGTATCTAATACCCAGGATGTAGGGTGATCTGAGAAATAGTTCTCAACAACTAACACACCTGAAGAAGATACATCAGCATTCTTGTTCTTCGTTTGGGCGGCATGAGAATCCAGATATTCTCCTGTTTCCTGCTCAGTCTTATAACTCTTATAAGATAGAACGGGACCAACGATCCCCTGCTTAGTATAATAAGCGGGTTCAGTCAATACATCCATATTATTATATTGATTAAGGCCTGACATGGTCGCTACCTAGAGAGAGAGAGAAGGAAGCACTTTAGCGTATGCTCTTTGATTGGTGTGAAAAAGTGTTTGTAGTTTAACCGCAATCAATAACGGTGTCGTGTATAGCTAGACTGAGATGAGTACGGGTCGTCCTCTGGGAAACGTTGGATCTTTTTTTCTTACTTTACATGTATTGAAAAAGAGATGAGGGAATGGTTGTAGGATCTAGATCTACGTTAAACACTGATACAAAATATAGATCTAGATTAACTACGGAGGTAAGTTTATATGAAAATGGAGCTTGTAGGGTTCATTAGGATTTAGTAGTTATGGATGATTAATTAAAGATTACCCTTTTTATCCTTTAATAGATTTAAAACTAGAACGATAGTGATGCATGTAGATTAGGGTTTCTGGAGGAAAAAGGGTTCCCACTCTTAACCCCTATCTCGACATGGAACTCTGTTCATATCTAGCCTTTACCAAAACAATCATTAATCTAATCTCTAATCACGGTCGAGACTAACAATGAATTGGAAGCGCGCCCGATTAGGATGTTAATGATTCTTTTGATAAAGTTTATAAACTTTATAGGACGTAAAAAGTGTTTAAGGATTTTCATCATCCATTAACCTACCCTAATCCTACGAACCCTAACAAGCGGAGAATTACTCGCGCATGTTAGGAGAAGAAGAGATGGAGAGAGAATTCATAATGAAACTACAAAGAAATAGAATAAGAAAAAGAACTACCTTTATTAATCAACAAAACTCATTTACACTTTGTTTCCTTAGAAAATGATTACAAATACTAGTATGCTTCTCGATTTCTTCTAACGAGATAGATGAACCGTTGATGATCAGCCTGGATGCGTGAGCCGTCTTGGACTTCGTGATCTCTTCAGCTTGATGATTTTTCCAAGAGGCTTTCGGTCCTTATTTATCCTCCAAAAGCCAGAACCCTAGTTTCCAAATCTGGAAGCCAGTCGTTTAGATCATAACAATAAAAATACAGCACACAACCCTTCTGGCAAGCGGCGGATCCGCAGTCAACAGGTAGGTTTGACAGCGGATCCGCGGCCTTATGTACGGATCAGTGGATTTGGTCTTCTGGACTTCCTCTATTATGACACATGGCGATCATTGGAATCTCTGGAAATTGGAAATCTTTTCTTTGTTTCTGCCAGACTTTATTTCTTAAGTTGTTTTCTTAATTAGGCAGGTTTGCTCTTAACAACTTTGATCCCCTTGATTTTTAGCCCTCAAAATTCTGCACAATCTCAACAAATAATATTAGTAGAGTTTTGTTTTATTGAGATATTAATTTCACCATTAAGATTTGGTCAATAGTATTTATGCTTATTTTCCTACTAAATGTTAATTATAATACATAAATACATGAAAATAGTCCTTTTACAGATAAGCCCTCATATGTATCATATATTATAATAAACACCTTTTCTAATATAGAAATAGTAGGAAAACTATCATAATAAATGTGCAGTTTTATCAACTGAACAAATACCTCCAAACTTATCTTTGATCGTCCCAAGCAAACTAGTTTATTCAAGAGAAGGAGAAAAAGAAAGGAGAAAACTAAGCACACTTTCGTAGGCAACACGATTGCACTGAGCACGTGCAACAAGCCGTTAAATCTCTAGGTGTCCCTAGTAGGAGGAGTGTTGTCTCCTGAGGGTTTTCAGCGGATTACACTGACAAAATCCTATAATAAAAGAGAGTTGGTGAATTTTACATATAAAGATAAGAACCATAAAAGAAATACTTTGAAAATTTAGAGTTTCCAACTACACTAGCTTTTCAGTTGTCATGAGCCCTATCTTAATAGTCATGAAAAGATATTAGAAATCACATCATCCCTCAAAAAAACATCGTCTTTATTCTTCATTCCTACCTTTCATCTAAATATCGATCATATACCCCTATGTGTGTATATAGAACATCCCTACACTCGGAGAATTCAATTCAAGCTATCATACTCTTGTCCATCTACCTCAGTACTTTTTAATTTAATGAATACTTGGATGGTTTTGCTCGCACATTTTTCATGGGACTGTTAATACTTCTTGAGGTACTAACCGACCGCTTACTCATGTGCTTGCTGATTAGTATTTTTCTCGTCTTGCACCACCTAAGGCTTAGCAGTGACTCCCAGACCAGTTGGTCTAAGGCACCAGGTGATGAAGCACCCTCGCTATATTTTTTATTGCTTCCTTGGTGATAACAAAACCGGTGTTCATTTTTCTCCACCATTTTATCTTTTATTCATTTATAATATACTTTGGCTTTTAGACAGGAGCATTTCAAGGTATCCTCTACTATCCCGAGCTTCAAGACGTGTGTAAATGTGTATAGTAGGGTATCAACATTCAAATGTTTGGCTTCCAGAATAGGAACAATTTTTTTTAGACTTATTTTTATCCTCAGATTAATGACTTCTTTCATCTTACTAACCCTTGGGACAACAGCTCATAACTACTTATTACTAGTTCGTTTAAGAAAACTTCTAATTTTCTTGGTTTTCTTAAACTATTCCTATCTTTCATATATAATTTTTCACTTTCTGTTCTTTTATTATCAAAAAAATTTTATGCTTATGCAAAGTGTAATACAAAATAACCCGTAAATAAGCACAAACCTCCCCCAAACCTGTTTACAGTAGTGTCCTCACTGATGTCATCCGTTAAGCTTAAAAACATGTAGACTTGGGAGGAAAAAAAGGGACAAGAAATAATGAAAGTGAAATCCTCCCCCAAACTTCTTTTTGGCTCACAATTTTGTAAAAATCATTTTCTTTCAGGAGCCAAAATATACCCCCTCAAACTTGAGTTAAAACAATATTAAGATTTTAAAATTATTGGGAGGGGGGTTAAAGTTATTGGTCAATGCCAAGTTTTGCAAAGACCGAAAGTCAACACCAACCATTCAAAAATTTTATCGATGAAGAACCATGGTTGGTGGAAGAACATGTCACCTTTCGACGAGAAGAAGTGGGGAGGTGATAAGAGGTGTAATGGAAAAGGATTGCGTCTCAATTTCGAGAGACGACACAATGATAGTGATGATGGATTACTCGCATTATCGTGATTGTCCAGAAGAAGGGGTGGGGATTCAATTTATTTATCTTGGAGTTGATATATCTCAACACCCGTGTCTTTTAAAAATGCTAGTTCATCAGCGAAAATTTCCTCAAAGCTTTTATCGATACCCCGAAGAATAATGTCATCAGAAAAATGAGGTGATCGACAGACACTATAAAAAGTTCCTCATCAGCGTTAGATATTGACCCGGACAACTCGGTGGAAGAGTCCGTGTATGTATAGTACATGGTTGGGTCAAGCAACAACATATGAAAAGAGTCAGTATCATGAGGTTGATCAAATTCGCTGCTGTCGACATCCATTAATTCGACAGAACACACATGAGCATAAGGTTCAGAGGGTTCACTTCCCAACTTGTAAATTTTAAGCTCAATTGACTTCTTTCCAAAGGATAGGGTCATAGAGCCGTTTCTACAATTGATTACTGCGTTTGAAGTCGCAAGAAAAGGTCGACCTAAAATCACCGGAATTTGGTTTCGTGGGTTCGCTACAGGTTTTGTATCTATAACGATAAAGTCCACAAGGAATATAAATTCCCCGACTTTGATTAACACATCCTCTAGCTCACCCCTAGGTTGGGTGATAGATCGATCGGCCATTTGAAGAGTGCAATGCGCCAGTTTTAACTCTCCGATCCCTAATTGCTCATAAACAGAATAAGGAAGCAAGTTAACACTAGTACCTAAATCGAGTAGAGCACGATTGATATTTTTACCCCTAATAGAAATAAAAATTGTAGGACTTCCGGGGTCCTTTCGTTTCTTGGGTAGTTGTTGTGTAAAAGCAGTGCTCACATTACTCGCAAGGAAAACTTTTTTAGGTACTTGAACTTTTCTCTTCCTAGTGCACAAGTCCTTTAGGATTTTCTCATAAGACGGAACTTATTGAATAGCATCTATGAGAGGAATGTTTATGTTAACTTGCTTAAAAATTTCCACAATTTTCTCCATTTGTGGACTTGGTATGTTGCCCCTTAACCTGTTTGGATAATGTGCTTTATCAATAAGGTTTAGGTCCAAAATTGGAGAGGATTGTGGGGATGGAATGGATCCCAGAATTGGAGTGGGGATCGTTTTAGATAGATTTGTGGATGCGGGCTGAGTGTTCGAGCCTTGGGGAAAACGGAGAATAGGCTCGGAAGAAGGTGGAAGATTAGATGAATTAGGGGAAGAAGTAGAAGCTGGGGTATCATTGGTGTCACTAACATCATCAAATTGCTTACCCACTCGGTTATTCAGCACTTTTCCCGATCTCAACATAGTAACGGCATTCACATTATGATTTTGTGAGTGGCCAGGATTCGGTAGGGGTTGAGATGGGAGTTTCCCTTTCTCTCTTACACTCATTACGGCGTTCAATTGTGCAATTTGGTTTTCTATTGATTTAATACTCTCACCGTGGGAGGCGGAGTCTTTCTTTATGGTATCAATAGAAGACTTCATATCAGCCGACATTTGAATAGAATGTTTCATAAACAAATCCAAAGTTTCTGCGAGTGAAGAGCTGTCAGTGCCGGCCAATTGTGGTACAGAAGTGTTGGCCGGATTTTGAAAATTTTGTGACTGAAAGGGGAGCTGACTTTGTGGTTGTGGTTGTTGTGGAGGAGGTCTTTGATAATTGCTTTGGAACTGATTTTGATTTTGTTATTGGTTTTGGTTCCTAGCAAAGTTAGGATGATTCCTCCATCCTTGATTGTACGTGGAAGAATAAGGATTGTTTCTAGGTCGCTGCTGAAAAGCAGTATTGGTTTGAAACGATGCATTCATAGGACATTCTTCCGTTAGGTGTGAAGGATCTGAACAGCAACCACACACAGTCTTGGGAAGCGTGACCTGATTTATGGAGACTGATGAGAACTTGTTCTCAATAGCGTCGAGTTTCTTCTGTATCGCTGCCATTTCGTCTTTCACTGCGATGGAAATATCGAGCTGGGGAATACCTCCCTTAGATGAAGGTGGTCTTACGCTTTCCCACTGCAAAGTGTTTTCAGCGAGGTCTTCCAGATACTTCCAAGCTTCACCGTCATCTTTAGACATGAAATTGCATTAACACATTGTTTCAAGCATCCGCTTTGTCGCTGGATTAATGCCCTCATATATAATTCGGCATAAATCCCATCTATTGATTCCATGATGAGGACATTGGACAAGCAGATCTTTGAAACGTTCAAAGCTCTTCTAAAATGGTTCATTGGGAAGCTGGGTAAACTGGTTGATCTCGCTCCTAACACGGGCGGTCTTATTGGTTGGGTAAAACTTCTTAAGAAATGCTATTACGAATTCATCCCAATTAGTGATAGAGTGTGCGGCAGTATTATAAAGCCATTTTTCTGCCAAGTCGCACAGAGTGAATAAGAGAAGACGCAAGCACATAGCATCCACAGTCAATTATGAAGTACCCATCATTGCGCATACATTTTCGAATTTAGTGATGAAAACGTACGCGTCTTCTGACTCAAGCCCGTGAAATTTGGGCAACAGATTGATGTAGTGAGGTTTAATTTCAAAATTATCCCCGTTAGCTGGTGGAATAGATAGACAAGTAGTAAGGGGACCACGGATAGGATAGCATCTCTCTTGGAGAGAGATGCGCGGTGGATTCTGCACACCTACGGGCGGTGGCAGCATGGTGTTATAATCTGATGGAGTACCGTCCATCTCGGTTGTGCTGGTGTGTGGTGGGGGAAAAGAAGATGAAGAAGTACTGATTTCGGAGTCGATAGCAGGAACCCAGACAAGACGGGCACTAGAATCCCGTGTCCAGCCAAGCATGCACTAAGCGGGTTTAGCACAAGTGGCAGCGTGTGTGTGATTTAAAATTGGTCTGTTTTGAAAAAAGTGGGACTTAAGACAAAACACAAAATAATGCACAAACAACCTTAGAACTAAGGTTACCTAGGTCCAGTCTCTAGACCACTCCTAGACTTCCAAAGGACAAGCCGTAGGATCAATTCTCTACCGCCTCTTTACTACTCTTGTAGCCGGGTAAGTGCCAGGTAAGTGGGAGGTTCTCCACTACGTAAGTAGTGGGACTAATTAAGTAACCACTTGCCTTAGACACACTTGCCTAGACACCACAAAAGTAATGCGGATAAGCGATAGATTACCCACGACCTTCCTCTGTCCTTATTGAGCTCGACAGTCTTTAGAGTCTGGTCTAGATATTTTTTAAATTAATGTAGGGTTGATGCAGATGCTCGGTTTGTGATTTCTGGGGCTTAGGAAGGGTGATGAAATCCCCAGCTAATCTAGATTTGGTCTTTGCCCCTTAAAGTCCGTATTAAAATATGCAAAACAAAACCAATCACAAAACTTTGCAAAAAGATTTTTGAGCGGCGATATTTTGCAAAGAATCCTGCAGAAAAGTGATTTTATTGGATTTCAGAGGAGAGAGAAGGAGGTTAGAATCTTACCAGAGAAATGTGGAACCCTAGATCCTCTTACTGGCCGCGCTTCCGCTGCCAATGTGCACCTCCTGCCGCGGATCTGCCGCAAGAAGGATGGATCACTTGATGAAATTTGCTACGTGGCCCCCTATACTCCTCTAGATCTCATTGAATGCCTCTGTCTTCCTGTTTCCTCAAGTCCGCGACTCCAGATCTCCTTGTAAAATTCACACAATTCGTTAAATATGCAATTTGCAGTTTTGTTTCAATTATGATATAGATCGGATAAGAATTCAACACAAATAATAAGAATAAAAAAATTACGCACATATCCCCGGCAACGGTGCCATTTGATTAGTGTGAAAAAGTGTTTGTAGTTTAACCGCAATAAAAAACGGTGTCGCGTGTAGCTAGACCGAGATGAGTACGGGTCGTCCTCTGGGAAACATTGAATCTTTTATTCTTACTTTAGATGTGTTGAAAAATAGAGGAGGGATAAAGAATATTGAAAAATGGTTGTAGGATTTAGATCTACGTTAGACACTGATGCAAAATATAGATCTAGTTTAACTACGGAGGTAAGTTTATATGAAAAGGGGGCTTGTAGGGTTCATTAGGATTTAGTAGTTATGGATGATTAATTAAAGATTACCCTTTTTATCCTTTAATTGATTTAAAACTAGAACGACAGTGATGTATGCAGATTAGGGTTTCTGGAGGAAAAAGGGTTCCCACTCTTAACCCCTATCTCGACATAGAACTCCGTTCATATCTAGCCTTTACCAAAACAATTATTAATCTAATCTCTAATCGCGATCGAGACTAACAATGAATTGGTAGCGCGCCCGATTAGGATGTTAATGATTCTTTTGTTAAAGTTTATAATCTTTATAGGACGTAAAAAGAGTTTAAGGATTTTCATCATCCATTAACCTACCCTAATCCTACGAACCCTAATAAGCGGAGAATTACTCGCGCATGTTGGGAGAAGAAGAGATGGAGAGAGAATACATAATGAAACTACAAAGAAATAGAATAAGAAAAAGAACTACCTTTATTAATCAACAAAACTCATTTACACTTTGTTTCCTTAGAAAATGATTACAAATACTAGTTTGCTTCTCGATCTCTTCTAAGGAGGTAGATGAACCGTTGATGATCAGCCTGGATGCGTGAGCCGTCTTGGACTTCGTGATCTCTTCAGCTTAATGATTTTTCTAAGAGGCTTTCGGTCCTTATTTATACTCCAAAAGCCAGAGCCCTAGCTTCCAAATTTGGAAGCCAGTCGTTTAGATCCTAACAACAAAAATACAGCACACAACCCTTTTTGCATGCGGCGGATCCACGGTCAACAGGTAGGTTTGACCGTGGATCCGCGGCCTTATGTACGGATCAGTGGATTTGGTCTTCTGGACTTCCTCTATTATGACACGTGGCGATCATTGGAATCTGTGTAAATTGGAAATCTTTTCTTTGTTTCTGCTAGACTTGATTTCTTAAGTTGCTTTCTTAATTAGGCAGGTTTGCTCTTAACAACTTTGATTCCCTTGATTTTTAGCCCTGAAAATTCTGCACAATCTCAACAAATAAAATTAGTAGAGTTTTGTTTTATTGAGATATTAATTTCACCATTAAGATTTGGTCAATGGTATTTATGCTTATTTCGTACTAAATGTTAATTATAATACATAAATACATGAAAATAGTCTTTTTACAGATAAGCCCTCATATGTATCATATATTATAATAAACACCTTTTCTAATATAGAAATAGTAGGAAAAATATCATAATAAATGTGCAGTTTTATCAACTGAACACTCTTGCAAGATTAGATTGGTTATTATCTTATCTAATCAGGATGTCTCCCACTGTTTTTATCAAATCTTCCTTCAAAACCCTAAAAGGTAAGATTAGCCGGGATTAATTACACCCTACAATTTTGTCAATCTTCCAGCCAGATCAGTGTTGGTACTTGAGGGAGGTTCCCGGTGCTTTCGCACGGACTTAATTAAAATAAATCTCGTCTTCCCAGAGGCTTAACACCGTTAACACCTTTCTAGACACCTACCTTATCGGCTAATTGTCCTGTGTAAAATTCTCCCAGGAGCAACTCTTACTCGCAGTGGGTATCGGGATCCAACTATCTCATAGGAGGTATGCAATTTCATTGAAAATTTCAACACTTGAAATTCCCGATAATGCTTTTACCCCTAACGTGCTATGACCTTGACGAATGCCAACAAACCATAGCGCGCTAGTCAAGTTCAACCCGTACATTTCTTGATTGAATTAAACCCAGCCGCACGACCCTTGACGAAAGCCAACAAAGCCGTACGACTACCCTAACCCAATCGCATCATATACTACAGATAAGCAACAGTTAGCTACCTCACACTACGTCTTGACGAAAACCAACAAACGCAGCACGAATACTAAGTATTACCTATCCGAAATGTCGGAAGGCTACGCAGGTTTTTCAGAAAACCATGAGCTTAATGAACTTGATATCGTTGTAGAAACAAGTGATTTTTAAAATGAGTGTTTTTGAGGCTTTTCTAGTTTCTTTAAAGAGGTCACTCCCGGTGAAGGGATCTCGGCTCTTTCCCCGTCGAATAAGGTGCAGGGTATATCATATATACCGTGGTGCAAAGCAAGAACTATTTAAGCTGTCAAAAACTAAACCGTGAGTTTGTAGCATTTGTCAGTTTTTCCAAAGTGGTCATTCCCGGTGAAGGGATATTGGCTCTTTCCCCATCGAATAAGGTGCAGGGTATATCATATATACCGCTGTGCAAAGCAAGGCTGTAGCTACCCTTTTTATAAAGTTTTGATTCTACAACATCTTTTAGATTTCTTTTATTTTATTAATCTCATTTATAAAATACCATCAATTATGCTTCCTAAGCATCACAGAAGAAACGAAAGCAGTAATATTTATATATCAGCATATATATATATAGTATAAGCATTCGTCTCAGGCGGGTAATATGATCTCATCACAGAACATTGCAGCAGAAGATAACATATGAAATATTGGATATACTAGGACGTCTGTGTTTTATATCGAGCCTGTATAAAAGACGGATTCCACGGTCGCGATGAATAGCCAAACCCAATCCCTAGACCCCTACGAGAGCGGCAAGCAACACTGCCAATTCTAGGGTTAGGAGACCCGGTCTCGACTCCTCGAGATGGCCTCCCACTGTACCCTAGAACCCGGTTACTTATGCTCCCCTCCTTGGGTCTACCTAATGCGGAAAAGTAAATAATATACAATGGTGACAACAACCTCATCCCGGAAGTGCCACAATAAAAGAATATTACATACAAATGAATTTTACATGAATGAAAATAAAAACGATCATCTCACATAAAACCCCCGGCTATTCAGAACACGAAGATCCAATATAACATATCACAGCAACACATAATATCTCATATCATCAACGTAAGCAAGTATGCGTATCCCGATTAACGTTGATGTATAGCAACGAAGCCAGCGATACACCACATACTACGCTTACGGTCACAGAAAAGAAATGTAAAACTACAACATTTGGAATCCACAATCACTTTAGACATCATAAATCTGAAATATCACATACTTCGTATTTCATGCCTAACTATATGAATTCCACATATTGTATCACATTCCAGATAAATAGACAAAGTTAAACTTTCCGATCGAATAATCAAATACGTAAGATTTCCCAAATAGCTCAACACTTGAGTGGAGTTCAAAAAATCCCAGAACATGTCACAGCCCCAGTGAACCAGCCGTAGAAGGGTCAAACCAACGCCTCATATGTGGCAACGCCAAACTACCACAAACCTAAAGGTTCAGTGCGAGTTTTGATGGTCACATAATTGAGTTAAGGTTATGTTCTTCTAAAGGATCTACAGATATGCTTTCATGGTATTTCCGAAAGATTTAAACTCAAGAAATATTCAACACTTGAAAGTTTTTCATGTCGGGGAAAAAATAAGTTATTGATATCCGTTCGAACATTTTAACAGATTCTAAATTATCCGGAAAACTAAACGAAATTAAACTTTCCGATCGAATCAACGAATACAAAACATCTCCAGAGAACTCAACACTTGAGCAAGATTAAAAATACCCAGAAACATGTACAAATACCTACGGATATTACCAAAGGAAAAACTAACCTTAAAACCCAAAAACGGTCGCGGAACCTCCGCTCAAGGGAAGGTCTTGCCGCGGTTCCGCGGCGCTTTGAAGTGATTAGGGTGTCATTTTCCACAGTAACCCTTAGAATTCCCTGCTGATTTTTTTGAGTATTTTTAATACAGAAAAATAACATTTTAAAAAAATTTCCAGAGAGGGGTACAAAATGGACGTTTCGGGGTTCGATCGGACTTTTAACTTCGTATACACGTCATCTAATGCTCTAGCTAGGCTCTGATTCCACTGTAGGGTTACTAGGCACTCTTACAAGGGTCTATAAGGCATCAACCATGCCCGATTTAAAATTTAGACGTGCCGAACAACCCAAAGCGAGGATCTTTGATAGATTATTAGGGTTAAACATGCAAGTAAATATCTTTACATCTAAGAGTGAGGGATTACAAACTTTGTAGTCTGCTCCTTCGCTTCATTAGCTCCGAGTACTAGTCCCTTCGCCGCGATCCATGATCTCCCGGACTCATGAGAGACTCCACAACCCGAATGATGCATGCTAGCTTGTAATCTTCCTTTTCAAAGATGATCTACCTTGAAGTTTCTTTAACTCAAGCTCTCACTCACTAATGAGGTGAATACCCTAATCTAATTGGCTAGATTAGATGAGGATGATGAAATAGGATTTATGCTCTCTTTTAATATCAAATTCTCACACTAATCCATCACAAAATAAAAACCTAGAAAGCTTTTGTGAGCTCAAGGAAGAAGAAGAAGAATGAATTCCTTTTGTGATGAATAATGAAATTGTTATATGATTACAAATGCAACCATGGCCAAAGATGAGAAGGATAACCATTATAGAGAGTTTACTAGGGTTAAGGGTGTGGTTTGGATTAGGAAATATCTCACAAAATATCAACACATAATATCTTTACAAGAAACAAAAGAAAAGCTTCTAGAAGCTTCATGAATGAACTAACCCAAATCAAACCCTAACCACGTTTAATCTCCACTAATCATATTGCATTAGTAATTATAACATGTTACAATATTATATATCACATATATAATATATTTTTGTAACAAAAGAAAATAATACAATTAACATATATCGCATATATATCAATGTATTACCCTGTGAGAAAATGAAATAATAAAGCGAGCCAATATTAGATAATGTAATGTAATATATCACATATATAATTATACATTAAATTATCGAATCAACACTTGATCTGACAATCCAGCTATATCGTATATAACCGACTAATATATCATGTACCGTTTCATCGAATCAACACTTGATCCGATGACCCGGCTGATATCAAATATCGCCGTCCGATATCATATATCACGAGAATAGAATACGGTATCTCATATCGCATTATCCTCGGTCATGCACATATCACATATGTGCTCCTACTCCGTTTTGCCTGAGTCAAGAAACCTCTGTGTAGGACTCTAAAGAATCGTCAATACACCGGCAGCAGGTGATGATCATATCAAACACCCACAAGCTGCAAGTGGTCAGCTAAACGTAACAGCGACCCAGGTATTGAACGATCAGAAGATCAACAAGAAATCCTGTACATTCTCCCTTGAATCCAATCAGTAACACTCCCGTACAGTCCGGTCTCTTCGTCTGATATGTTTCATATCTAGTCTAGGGGTGGTATACATCAGACCCCAGTAACCGATAAGTCGTGTCGATGTGAGGCTCATAACAGGTCGAGAAACTACTGGTAACACATACCAGTAAATCTCAATACCCGCCCTGGCCAGGGACTTCAAGTTATAGCCAATCGAACACAGCACAACATCAACTCCCTATACCGGGAGAGACGAATCCCCTCCTATCGCTCATTGCCTCCATGTGATTCGGGACTGTACCCAAAAGCCACCGTTTTGCAAGCCCTCTTGGATGTGGTAAGGTGGAAATCAAAGCACAGTGGGAATCACACAAGACTCTATGACGATCTCGGGTCTACAGACTAACCTGTACCAGTGTCACCGGAGAACTGCCATCTGACGTGTGGTATAATACCATCTAGCAGTTCTCGGCGAGTCCGTCCAGTGTACCCAGTTTCCACTGAGCACCCGTACACCATCCTTGATGTCAAACACCGATGGATATGGGATCGTCCTGTTAGTGTATATGCCCTAGAGGCCATTACTGTATCATACTAGTTTGTATATTACTTGATGGAAGCTTGGGATATTCACAGTTGTATATACAATCGTGCTCGAAATGGTAGTATGCTACTTGGTTTGTCTCTGCTTTAATATGTGCGTGTGTTTCTTTTAGCATATCGCTGATATACATATTAGTAGAGCCCTTAGGATCTTTGCTTGATTACCAGCGTTGTGATGGCGCTCACACTCGTGGGAGCAGAGTGATCTATAAGCACATCCTTATACAGGTCCCTAGTCGTTGGACTATCGAGACAGGGCATCGATACTCCGGAGTAGACTAGCGTATGCGCTTCTCATCCCAGCGTGGGAGACGGTCTGTCCCACAGCCGTCAGTACGTCGTACTTGAGAAAGTATGCGGGTGCTCGTTAGGTTACGAGTACACTGGACAGGACTCGTCGGGAACTGTTGGTTGGTATTATACCTATCGTCAGTTATCAGTTCCCAGGTGACATGAGTACAGCTTAGTCCGCTGACTTGACACTGTCACTTCGCCTCGAGTGTGTTCCCACTGCACTTTGATTGCTACCCTACCACGGCTCAAAGGAGTCGTGCAAACAGGTAGTTTTTTGGGTGCAGTCCCGAAGCACTTGGAGGCAGTGACGGTTAGACAGGATTCATCTCTCCCGGTATTGGGGGTTGACATCGCGCTGTGTCCAGGAGAGCCATTACACGAGTAGTCCCTGGCCAGGGCAAGCGTGATATACTGGTAGGTTTCCAGTGTTATCTCAGGGTGTTCTGGGCTACAATCCGACACGACTTATACCGCTATTAGGGGACTGACGTTCACCGCCCCCCTAGGCCCGCCATGCGATGTATCAGACGAACAGACCGGACTGTACGGAGACTGTCATATACAGGCTCAGTAGGAGTTCAGATGGGGTTCACCTCGTCAGTCTTCTTATCGACATCTACCTGGGGACCGTTACGTACAGCTAATGCCGCTTGCGGTCTGTGGTTAAACCCACTGCCAGCGTAGTGTCGAGTCTTTAGAGTCCCACACAGAGAGCTATTCGCCTTTAGGCAAAATGAGTAGAGGTCGCATAGTTTTGCGACAGGGTTCGTTCACATCCGTGCACCTGTGCACGTTTGCTGTCCGGACAGCTTATACTAGCGGGCTTTGCTTTAAGCCGGATCCTAGTATATGATTTGGGATTGGTTTTATCTCTTTGTATTCGTGTTCCTCGGATCACGAATACGGGTGCGTATGCACAGTTGCTTGAGACAGAGGGAGAGGACTTTGATTAGGGTTAATGACTATTGTCATTTTATTAACCCTAATGCTTATGTGTGTATTATTATTAATTGATATTAGTTTAAATAATTGTGCATGGTTATGGTTGTTGACCATTTGACCTCCTTGACTTGTTGACCTTGGTTGACATTTTGACCATCATCATTTCATTTGGAAGATGCTCTTTGATCCTTGCAATTTGCATTAAAAATGAAATGATAATGGTCATGTCTTGATTAACCATGACAATTATCTAGCTAATTATCTAATTACAATAATTCACACATATATGTGAGAATGGTTTATTTTTCTCTCATTCTATCATTCACTTTCTCTCTCTTGTTCTTCCTCTCCCTCAAGCTCTCCCCTCTCATGTGTTGAGAAACACTTGAGCTTGAGAAAAACCCTTTCTTGATAATCTCTACTCTCATGTAGGGTTCAAGGATTAGCACTTCTTGCACCCTAGTTACTTCTAGCTTGGAGTTGAAGCCAAAGGTCGAGGCTTTCGGGTGGATCTTTCTTCGACGTGAGAAGATGACTAAGGTGACCTCCTTCCACCACTCCAAGGAGCAAGGAGAGAAGGACATAAAGCCCAAGGTATAACCTTTCTAGCACTTAGCTAGTTTCTAGTTAGCTTTAGCTTGTTTTTGTTTAGCAAAGATCCTTCATAGTCAAGTCCATGTTGCCTAAGCTCATAAAAACTTGATTTTTATTCCATTTTCCGCCTCCCCGCAAGTACCGGGGTGGGCAACGTGGACTTACAGTGGTATCAGAGCCTAACTAAACATAAACTAGCTAGGTAGTAGAGTGTATCGAAGTTCGAATCGGAAAAAATCGAAAAAACCGAGTTTTGAAAACCCTAAGTTTCTGTTAATTTTTTTTCTGTTCAAAACAAAATAAATTATACTCCAAAAATCATCTCAGGGTTTTGTGAAGAAAGCCACCAAAAACGATCCAGTGATTCGACCAAAGAGCCGCGGTTCCGCGGCAATAGCAAGCTATTGCCGCGCAACCACGGCCGTCTTGGCTCTTCACTGGGTCGAGTTTGGTGCTGTGTATTTCTGGCTTGGTTTTAGGATTTTTAAGATGGTTTATATGTGCCTAGGTTTTCCAGAATAGAAATTTGTTTTTGGGGGCCTATAAATCCGTATTTTTTTTTCCGAACTTCAATACACTTTGACTAAAAGGTTATATCTATGATGTTTATATGTATTGAACGTCGGCTAATCGCTATATGTCGATTAGTCGGGGTTATACATATCTGTGATCTGTGATTGATGATGGTATGTGTATATGAATGGGTTGGATTATCGCGGATGAATAGCCGGGGTGGATGTGAGATGAGTGTTGCTTTTTCTTTCATTCATTGTAATATGTAAATTGATGTAATAATATTATTTGTATGGCCGCACAACCGGGTCGGGGTTGTAGCCGTCATTGTATAATTCTTTTTGCTGTTTTTGCTCCTAGGATAAACCCATGGAGGGGGTGCACAAACTACCGGGTATCTCGAAGTGCCGAGTGGCCTACTCACGGTGGTGAGGGAGGTTGCTTCGCTTCGGGTACTTGGCGGGTAGTTTGCCGCACCCGTAGGGGTCTTGGGTGTGGTATTGGCTATTCACCGCGACCGTGTAATCCGCTTTTCGTTGCAGGCTCGAACGGATTGCGGATTCCTAGTATATCCAATGTATTCATCTGTGATATGTAATGTCTATCATTGCTATATATTTATATATGATAACTATTTAGGCGTTGCCTATGTTTTACAGCCGCGCTAGCCCAGCCCCCGCTCTGTCGTTAGTTAAGTAACCTAACGGGTGATGACGGGGCCCCGTGGCGAATGCGAATGGCATAAGCGTACGCCATATTTTGGTTGTTTTCTGCAATGGTAGGATTAAATGATGGGACGCATTAAAAGAACTAATGCAAGAAAATAAACCAAGTAAAAGTCGATTGGAACACTTTGAAAACCACTCGGTTCTTTTCAAAACTAAACTTTTAAATGCGGAGCTTGAACCACTCCTTTTAAAAGCTATCCCGTTCCATTGATTATATCAAGTTCACTACGTTCACGGTTTCGCCAAAACCATCCGTAGCCCTCCATCATTTCAGTTAAATATTCGGTAGTATTCAAACTATGTATTTTGACCTCACGCCAAGGCATAGTGATTGGTAGCTGCCGGATATTTATCTGTTGCATAGATAGAATGCGTTGGTTTGAGACAGTCGTACTGCCATTTTGGCCTACGTCAAGGGTAGGTACGGGTGGGTTCAAATTAACTGGGATAATGATGGGAAGAACTTAACATGTGACTTATGACATTTTGACCTCACGCCAAGGTCATAAGAGCATGGGGCAAAAATCCACATCGGGAGTTTCATAAGTACTGAAACTTGCTAGCGTTGCATACCTTTTGGAGTGTGATAATTCTGGTAGGATTCCTTCGGTTTTATCACGCGATGATATTTGGATCCCAATCCTACTGTGAGTATATGCTACTCCTCGGGAAAACTCTCACTTAACGATCAATGCTATAAACTTAGTAGGTGTCTAGAAAGGTGTTAGCGGGGCTACGCCCACAGGGAAAAGAGGTTACTTAATTAAGGAACTTCGTGAAAGCGTTGGAAAACCTCCCTTGAAGTACCGACACTGGCCTGGCTGAACGGTTAAGCAAGTATTGTATGGTGAGATTGATCCTGACTAATCCTTTCTTTATGGTTTGAGAAGGGATTCGAGTGACAGTGGGAGCCATCCAGTTTAGAAAAACTAAAAACCACTCTAAACTTGCAAGAGCATCATGCTAAAGTGTTTCTTTTCTCTCTCCTAATTGCAGCGACCATTCAACATGACTGGACTTAAGTTATTACTAGATAAAAACATATTGACAGGGCCAAACTACAAAGATTGGCTTAGGAATGTCAAGATGGCAATCACTTATGACAAGTTGGGGTATGTCCTTACCACCAAAGCTCCCCCTGTCCCAGGTCCCAAAACCAGTGTCGTAGATAGGGAAATCTACAAGACCTGGGAAATAGATTGCGTGAAGGCCAGATGCCTCGTACTAGCCTCGATGGACAACGAACATCAGAGGAGGCACGAGAATATGGACCTAGAGTCTATATTTCTTCATACAAAAGAACTGTATGGAGAGCAGTCTCGTATCGTAAGATACGAAGTGTCGAAGAAGTTGTTTTCGGCAAGGTTGGCCGTCGGATCATCGGTAGCGGAACACGTGCTTAAGATGATTGGCTACATAGAGGAGCTCGCGGACCTTGGGACCACGTTGGAGAATGAACTCTATATTGATTTGATTCTCCAGTCCATTCCTTCCACTTACGCCCAGTTTATCCTTAACTTCAACATGCAAGGAAAGGAGGTTGAACTTTCCGAACTTCTGAGCATGTTGAGGAGTGCTGAGGGCACCCTACAGAAGGGTAGGGAGACATCCACTTTGTTTGTAGGAGGTTCTTCCTCTTCTAGATCCAGGGCGAAAGACAAGGGTAAGAAGAAGAAAGCCCCCGCCAAACCAAGAGGCGGTGTCGGTAAAGTGGATACGAAGGGAAAAGGAAAAGCAACAAAGATAGCGGGAAAGCTGGTGGGGAAGGATGAATGCTTCTATTGTCACAAAAGTGGTCACTGGAAACAGGATTGCAAGGCTTGGAAGGCAAGAACACAGGATTTGAAGCGAGTTGCAGCTTCAGCTTCAGGTGTGTATGTTATTGAAAACTGTCTATCAATAAACTCTACATTCTGGGTATTGGATACCGGATCAGGATCTCATATCTGTAATTCTTTGCAGGCGTTGAGAAAGCGTAGAGTTTTGAAGGCGGGTGACATGACCCTCAGAGTTGCTAACGGTGCTAGCATGGATGCTGAGGCCGTGGGGGACTATCACCTGGGATTGTCGGATGGACACTTTTTGGTTTTGCGTAGTTGTTATTATGTACCAAATGCAACCTGTAATATCATTTCTGTATCTTTATTATCTAAAGAAGGTTATGAATTTGCATTTGTAAGTAATGTAGTGAACATTCACCTTAATCAAGTTTTGATTGGGTCAGGTACATTGAACAACGGTATATACGTATTAAACCAACCACATATTTTCAATGTCCAGAATACACACAAAAGAAAGTCTCCAGAAATCAATAAAACTTTCTTATGACATTGTAGACTGGGTCACATCAGTGAGAGAAGGTTGACTAAGTTACATGCAGAAGGATATTTGGATCCGTTCGAATATCAATCGTATGCAACTTGTCAATCCTGTCTCAAAGGAAAGATGACAAAGACTCCGTTCACTGGACACGGAGTAAGAGTGAGCGAGCTCTTAGGACTCGTACACAGCGACGTGTGCGGTCCAATGTCTACACATGCGCGAAGCGGTTATTCTTACTTCATTACTTTTACGGATGATTTCTCAAGGTTCGGACATGTCTTCTTAATGAAGCATAAATCCGAAGCTTTTGAAAAGTTCCAGGAATATAAGAATGAAGTAGAAAAACAAACAGGCAAAAGTATCAAGGCACTAAGATCTGATCGAGGTGGTGAATACTTGAGTGCCGAGTTCCTTGGTTACTTAAAAGAGAATGGAATTCTCTCTCAGCTTACTCCTCCATACACTCCGCAACATAACGGTGTATCGGAGAGACGGAACCGAACCCTATTGGATATGGTACGGTCCATGATGAGTAACGCTGAGTTGCCGCGATCGTTCTGGGGATATGCGCTAGAATCAGCTGCATACCTTTTGAACCGAGTTCCCACTAAGACTGTGCCTACCACACCATATGAGTTATGGAGTGGAAAGAAACCCTATCTTCAATACCTAAAGATTTGGGGATGTCCAGCTTATGTCAAAAAGCAGCATACGGACAAGCTCGAGGCACGCTCAGTACTGTGCAAGTTTGTGGGATACCCAAAGAACTCCAGGGGGTATCTTTTCTATTACGCAGAGGAACAAAAATTCCTTGTTTCTCGTAAAGCCCATTTTCTGGAACATCAGTTCTTAGAAAAAGAAATAAGTGGGAGCACAATAGAACTGGAAGAAATTCCAGAACCACAAGCTATGACTGAAAGCTTAGTAGAACCAGAGGGTTCGAAAGATCAAGACATTCCCACGCCACTCCGCAGGAGTAGTAGGCAGTCTCATCCGCCCGAGAGATACTACGGTTTTCTCATTGACGGGGATAGAGAGAATTGCATCATAGATTGTGATGAGCCTACTAGCTTCCAGCAAGCCATTCAGAGCGTCGACTCGGTAAAATGGCTGGATGCAATGCGGACCGAGATGGAGTCCATGTGCACCAACAAAGTATGGACGTTGGACATTGCTCCAGATGGGGCAAAAGCCGTAGGATGCAAGTGGATCTTCAAAAGGAAGATTGGTGTAGATGGACAGGTTGAGACCTATAAAGCTAGACTGGTTGCAAAAGGTTTTCGTCAAAGACCTGGTTTGGACTATGACGAAACCTTTTCTCCAGTAGCTATGCTGAAATCCATTCGGATCCTTCTTGCCATTGCTGCCTTTCACGATTATGAGATTTGGCAAATGGACGTAAAGACAGCTTTTCTAAATGGACATTTAGAGGAGTGTGTCTATATGGACCAGCCAGAGGGTTTCATTCAGAGTTGGAGCAGCGGAAAGGTGTGCAAGTTGCTTAAGTCCATTTATGGACTAAAGCAGGCATCGCGGTGTTGGAACATCTGTTTTGATGAGACGGTCAAGGAATTTGGCATAATCAAAAATCCAGATGAACATCCATCTATTGTAGATTTGTAGCGAGAACTGTAGTATTCCTCGTTTTATACGTGGATGACATTCTCTTAATAGGAAATGACATTCCTATGCTACAATCTGTCAAGGGGTTCTTGTCACACAGGTTCTCCATGAAAGACCTGGGTGATGCCTCATACATTCTGGGTATCCGGATCTACCGTGACAGATCCAAGAGGATATTAGGACTTTCACAGTCCAGGTACATCGACACCATACTGAAGAGATTCAGTATAGAAGATTCCAAGCGCGGTAATCTACCGGCTTGTCACGGGATCACCCTCTCCAAAGAGATGTCTCCCAAGACTGATTTGGAGAGGGATCGCATGTCTATTATACCCTACGCTTCTGCGGTAGGCTCTATAATGTATGCGATGTTGTGTACCAGACCGGATGTGGCTTATGCACTGAGTGTGGTAAGCAGGTATCAGTCAAACCCTGGGGAGAAACATTGGATAGCAGTAAAGAACATTCTCAAGTACCTGAGAAGGACTAAGGAGATGTTCTTGGTGTATGGCGGAAAAGACCTCCAGATTGAGGCCTTTGCTGACTCCAGCTTCCAGAGTGACAAGGATGATTCCAAGTCCATGTCGAGTTTTGTCTTCACCCTCAATGGAGGGGCGGTGTGTTGGAAGAGCTCCAAACAGGAAACCGTTGCTGACTCGACTATGGAAGCGGAATACATCGCTGCATCTGATACCGCAAAAGAAGCTGTCTGGATGAGGAAGTTCTTGAGAGAACTTCAGGTGGTTCCGTCCATTGTTGACCCAATACCTCTGTATTGCGACAACAACGGGGCTATAGCTTTAGCGAAGGAACCCAGGTCCCATCAGAAATCCAGACACATCTTGAGGCGGTATCACCTGATCAGGGAGATCGTGGATCGCCAGGAGATCGAGGTTCGGAGGGTTGCTTCAGAAGATAACACAGCAGATCCATTCACCAAGGCCTTGCCCCAGACTCAGTTCGAGCGGCTGATCGAGATGATAGGTCTTCGATACGCCAGTACATGGCCTTAGTGCAAGTGGGAGATTGTTAGTGTATATGCCCTAGAGGCCATTACTGTATCATACTAGTTTGTATATTACTTGATGGAAGCTTGGGATATTCACAGTTGTATATACAATCTTGCTCGAAATGGTAGTATGCTACTTGGTTTGTTTCTGCTTTAATATGTGCGTGTGTTTCTTTTAGCATATCGCTGATATACATATTAGTAGAGCCCTTAGGATCTTTGCTTGATTACCAGCGTTGTGATGGCGCTCACACTCGTGGGAGCTGGGTGATCTATAACCACATCCTTATACAGGTCCCTAGTCGTTGGACTATCGAGACAGGGCATCGATACTCTGGAGTAGACTAGCGTATGCGCTTCTCATCACAGCGTGGGAGACGGTCTGTCCCACAGCCGTCAGTACGTCGTACTTGAGATAGTATGCGGGTGCTCGTTAGGTTACGAGTACACTGGACAGGACTCGTCGGGAACTGTTGGTTGGTATTATACCTATCGTCAGTTATCAGTTCCCAGGTGACATAAGTACAGCTTAGTCCGCTGACTTGACACTGTCACTTCGCCTCGAGTGTGTTCTCACTGCACTTTGATTGCTACCCTACCATGGCTCAAAGGAGTCGTGCAAACAGGTAGTTTTTTGGGTGCAGTCTCGTAGCACTTGGAGGCAGTGACGGTTAGACAGGATTCGTCTCTCCCGGTATTGGGGGTTGACATCGCGCTGTGTCCAGGAGAGCCATTACACGAGTAGTCCCTGGCCAGGGCAAGCGAGATATACTGGTAGGTTTCCAATGTTATCTCAGGGTGTTCTGGGCTACACTCCGACACGACTTGTACCGCTATTAGGGGACTGACGTTCACCGCCCCCCTAGGCCCGCTATGCGATGTATCAGACGAATAGACCGGACTGTACGGAGACTGTCACATACAGGCTCAGTAGGAGTTCAGATGGGGTTCACCTCGTCAGTCTTCTTATCGACATCTACCTGGGGACCGTTACATACAGCTAGTGCCGCTTGCGGTCTGTGGTTAAACCCACTGCCAGCGTAGTGTCGAGTCTTTAGAGTCCCACACAGAGAGCTATTCGCCTTTAGGCAAAATGAGTGGAGGTCGCATAGTTTTGCGACAGGGTTCGTTCACATCCGTGCACTTGTACACGTTTGCTGTCCGGACAGCTAATACTAGCGGGCTTTGGTTTAAGCCGGATCCTAGTATATGATTTGGGATTGGTTTTATCTCTTTGTATTCGTATTCCTCGGATCACGAATACGGGTGCGTATGCACAGTTGCTTGAGACAGAGGGAGAGGACTTTGATTAGGGTTAATGACTATTGTCATTTTATTAACCCTAATGCTTATGTGTGTATTATTGTTAATTGATATTAGTTTAAATAATTGTGCATGGTTATGGTTGTTGACCATTTGACCTCCTTGACTTGTTGACCTTGGTTGACACTTTGACCATCATCATTTCATTTGGAAGATGCTCTTTGATCCTTGCAATTTGCATTAAAAATGAAATGATAATGGTCATGTCTTGATTAACCATGACAATTATCTAGCTAATTATCTAATTACAATAATTCACACATATATGTGAGAATGGTTTATTTTTCTCTCATTCTATCATTCACTTTCTCTATCTTGTTCTTCCTCTCCCTCAAGCTCTCCCCTCTCATGTGTTGAGAAACACTTGAGCTGGAGAAAAACCCTTTCTTGATAATCTCTACTCTCATGTAGGGTTCAAGGATTAGCACTTCTTGCACCCTAGTTACTTCTAGCTTGGAGTTGAAGCCAAAGGTCGAGGCTTTCGGGTGGATCTTTCTTTGACGTGAGAAGACAACTAAGGTGACCTCATTCCACCACTCCAAGGAGCAAGGAGAGAAGGACATAAAGCCCAAGGTATAACCTTTCTAGCACATAGCTAGTTTCTAGTTAGCTTTAGCTTGTTTTTGTTTAGCAAAGATCCTTCATAGTCAAGTCCATGTTGCCTAAGCTCATAAAAACTTGATTTTTATTCCGTTTTCCGCCTCCCCGCAAGTACCGGGGTGGGCAACGTAGACTTACACGTCCATCGCCTATCATATGGGTCAAGATGCGTATACGCTAGTCTACTCTGGTGTATCGATGCCCTGTCTCGATACACCCTCGACTAGGAATAGTTATAGGATGTACTCGTCGACTACCGTGGCCCCACTAGTATGATTTCATCATAGTCGCAGTAGTCGAGTACATATGCTAAGGGCTTTATCAACATCTGAGAGTAAGACAGTAAACTAATATAAGTCAACATGTTAAGATAAAGAGAAACCAAATAGCATACTATCATGATGAGCAAGAAAGTCCTCTCTCTATATATCCAAGCATCCATTATAATATACATCATATATACAACAATGGCCTCTAGGGCATATATATAACTAACATGAGGAACCTTACTAGATCTACGGAGTGGCTGAGGTTCGTCGGGGACTATTGATTCCTCTGGTTCTACCAAATTATCAGTTGCAGTTTGTGTATCTGGAACTTCTTCCAGTTCTACCTCATTATCACTAATTTCTTTTACAAGAAATTCCTTTTCTAAAAAGATGGCATGTTGAGCAACAAACACTTTTTGTTCCTCCATTTGGTAGAATAGATATCCATGTGAATTCTTTGGATATCCTACAAACTTGCAAAGAAATGATCGTGCTTCGAGTTTGTCCGGATTCTGTTTTTTAACATAGGTCGGAAAACCCCATATCTTAACTCGTTTAATATATGGTCTATTTCCACTCTATATCTCATATAGTGTTTTAGGCACGGATTTTTATGGAACTTGATTCAATATGTATGCAGCTCTCTCAAGTGCATAACCCCAAAAGGAAATAGGTAACTCAGTAGTACTCATCATAGATCGTACCATATCTAATTGTAAGTGCACGGCGGCGCCCCGGCCGTCAAACCGACGGCCAGATGCGGAAGCGGTGATAAACTTTAATTTTTGCGGACTTAGCAAACCGGCACCACCGCGCACTATAACCGGATCGAACCACTAACTAGTCCTAGCTATCTACAAGAAAGGGAAGAGAAGTATACCGACGATCCAAGTCCTCCGGTCTTCTCGTCATGGTCCCGATCTCCTGCGGAAGGTCCTGTCTCTTCCTCGTCGCCGGAAGTGCACCACATCGCCTACTTTGTTTACGGGCTCCCACCTCAATGCCGAGGCAACTCGGGCACGAAGCCGGCTACTCGACGTGCCCAAGATTTACTGTAGAATATAATGTAGCACTCAAGTCTCATATGGGGTTATGGAGTTGTGCCATTTTGTGGAGGAAAAGAGAGGAACTCTTTTTGGAAAAGAACTAGAGGGCTTTTCTAGCAAGCATAAGAAAACAAATATGCCACACCAAAATGAATCAATCAACCCCCACCAAAAATGGCCGACCACCACTTTTGTGAATGGAGAGAGAGAGTGTGAAGTCAAGGGGGAGTGGTGGAACCATCATACAAGGGAGTGTCAAGTTATGATGTGAAGAAATGATAGCTAGGAAAGTCCAACACTCAAAACAACCATCAACATATCCAAAGTCAATCCATCATGAGAAGGAGAAGTCAATGATGGTGCTCATCATGAAAACCATCATGATACAAAAATAAGCAAAGAACCCCTCCACAAATGCCTATTTGCAACAATGCAAATAAACCCTCCTCCACCAAACTACGGCCAATGAACGGAACAATGGAAATCGGCCGAAACGGAAAGCAAACTGGCAACTCCAGAAAACTGGTCCCGTAATAAATTACAGGAAAACCCCGATACTGTGCATACACACCCGCATCTGTATTTCGACCGAAATACAAATGCAATGAGACAAAGTCTACACTGTACTATACTAGGATCCGGCTTAAACCAAAGCCGGCTAGTAATATCTGTTCGATCCTGATCCGTGCAATACCGCACGTATCTGATCGAACCCTGCCATATAACCATACGGCCTATAGTATAAACTGTCCAATCCAGATCCGTGCAATACCGCACGTATCTGATCGGACCTTGCCATATCTCCATACGGCCTCTACAACTTTTCGCCCGAAAGCTGAGTAACTGAATGTGGGGGACTCTAAAGACTCGTCAACACCTTGGTTGTGGATTTAACCACTAGCACGTCAGAGGTATAAGCCAATACGTAACGGGCTACCAGGTACTAACTAAAAGGGACGTCTGCGAGCGAACTCAGCCTGACACCCTACTGAGCCTGTCAGTGACAATATCCGTACAGTCCGGTCCGTTCGTCTATGAGTATCGCATGGCGGGCCTAGGGGATTGGTAAAAGTCAGACCCCCAAAAGCGGTACAAGTCGTGTCGGAGTGTAGCCCAGAACACCCTGAGATACTACTGGAATACCTACCAGTAAATCTCCTTGCCTTGGCCAAGGACTTTGTGTAATGGCTCTCCTAGACACAGCACGACCTCACCCCCAATACCGGGAGAGACGAACCCCTGAAGATACGCTCACTGCCTCCATGTGGCTCGGGACTGTACCCAACTAAAACCTGTTTGCACGACTCCTTTGAGCCGTGGTAGGGTAGTAATCAAAATACAGTGGGAACTCACACGAGACAAATGACGATCCCCAGGTCGATGAACTAACCTACACACATGTCACCAGGGAACTGCCATCTGACGTCTGGTATATGACCAACTAGCATGTTCCCGGCGAGTCCTGTCCGGTGTACTCATAACCCAATGAGCACCTGTATACATCTTAGGTGATCCAACTGACACCAGTGGCTTGTGAGACCGGCCACCGCCCCTCGTCGGGGTCTCGACTGTATACCCTAGTCTACTATGGAGAATCGATGCCCTGTCTCGAAACTCTCACGACTAGGGACCTTTTAAGGATATGCTTATAGACCCCCAGCTCCCACTTATATGATCGCCCTCATACTGCTGGTGGTCAAGCAAGAATCCTAGGGGCTCTATCAACGTGTAATAGCGACGTGTCAGGTCACTTAAAACAGTACACGATGATAAAGGTAAACCAGATAGCATACTATCATCTCGAGTAAGACTGTCCTACCGGGATAGGTCCTCCATCAATCATTGCAATCACGTACCTGTGATCTAATAATTGACTCTGAGGGCACTATCTCCAACAATCTCCTACTTGCACTCAAGGCTAATTATTGCGATGTCGCATACTCACAGCCCGTGTGATACCGAACATCCAACTCCTCTACTAGTCAGTCTCACAAAGCTCGTTTGCGGAACTATTGCGTTCGAGGAATAGCCTCAGTGAGTGGATCCGCTTAGTTGTTTCTTTCTATGTCTCTCTATATCTCAAGTTCGCGGAGAAAGCCATCTCCCGAAAAGAGCAATACCTGTCTCAGAATATGTCTGGATGTCTGATGGGACTTAGCTCATAAATGAACTCCAAATCCAAACTTCTTAGACTGTATCGTCAACTGAACTTAATCAGTATCCTGCGCGCCATGCCTCCCTCAGTATTGCCTTGGACCACCTGTCCAAAATACTGCCCCTCATCAGAAGGAAAACTATAACTCTGACAACCTCCTTGTCGTCCATGTCACCTTGGAAGCCTGGAATGATAACTGTCTCCTGAATGAGGCTGTCGTTATCGTCTCCCTAGAACATCCACTTATGTTCTAAAACTGCTTCCGACTGTTTCTCCAGGATTGGATTAATGTCAACTTATTGCATCTAGTGCAAGAACAACATCTGGTGTGGTACTTGACATCTCACGATTGACTCAATTGCCTGAGCAAATGATCTGCCAATCATGCCCGTCCCTCTCCCCTTTAGTCTGTAAGACACCTTTGGAGAGGGTGACTCCATTACCTGCAGGTACACTACCGTGCCAGGAGTCGTCCATCCTAAATACTCTTAGAATGCTGTCAAGTACCCTGATTGGGAAACCACCCAAATCTAGATCTAAGACCATAGATCTAGTAACCAGTATGTCTGATATAAAATCCATTTCCTTTGTGGAGAAACAACTGTGTGACGACCAAAGTATAACCGATCGTAGTGTAGGAGTTTCTTTTCCTACTCTGTGTATATCATCCAAATACCAGGATATCACACCCTACTACCTTCTCAACAGATCCATCCCCTATTCTGATGAAGTCAAACCCATGACTATCATGTCAGAAATAGATGATCTTTCTCCGCTACATCTGCTCTAGTCTATAAATAGACATAAGCAACCTGTCCACCAATGCTTCCGCTGCTCCCACTGACTACGACAACCCTCTGGCAGAGTCATATACACGTACACTTCTAAAACTAGTTTAGAACGACGCTATACTCATCCTCCCGCCGGGTCTCGCACCCTGGAACAACAGCAATGGTAATTGTGGGTAAATAAGAACTTCCCTGTCACCGTCCTTGAGGCTACCGTAGTACCTCTCGGGTGCCTGAAGTTACCCACCTTATCTGCGGTGTGGCCAATGGAATGTCAATCCAGATTGAATCTTTAGGTTCCTGTCAAATCTTCAGTAATCGTTTGTGGTTCTGGAATCACTTCCAGTTCTACCATACTCCCACTACTGTTTTCTGAAAAAATCCATTTTTAATAAAACTGTGGCGAGTCTAGAACAATATCGCTATTGTTCATCCAGATGGTAGAAAGTCAACCCGCGTCATAGCCTGGGTCAACCCACAAACAGTCATTACAGAAACGCGCCTTGAGTTGTCCAGTGTCTGGTTTTAAGCATAAACCGGACAACTCCCCGTACCTTAACATCGTTAAGATATGAACTGTTCTATATCCAATATAGAACCAGAGGCACTGATTTAATTGAACCAGATTCAAATCATGCAGCTGTCTCCAGCGCATGTGAACTAAATGGAAGGAGGCCGATCAGCGTTACTCAACTTAGGAATGCCTCTAATTATGAGTAACCTGAAAGAGAAGCAAGATCTCTTTATCATTACTATCAACTGAATACCATACACAAGTATCTACATCTTCGATCTCTTTGAAGAATCCCGATACTTGCTACACCTGGTTCTCTACTCTATTCAAATACCTACAACTTCTCAAAATTCGGACCCTGTGTTTCCGCGAAACACCTGTCTAAAAACTAGAGAAGTCATAAGTAAACCGAATATAGTACGAGGACCAACCCCTCTGTCCTGATGGACCCTGGATAACATACAATACTCTGTATAAGTCCCTTGAGTCTGATAACTCATTCACTGTGTGTCGTAGGTTGAAAACTGTACTTATGATTAAGAAGAATTACACCACTGTTTACTGCTCCTTACCTAACCATCCACTGATATAGGTAAATGTCGTAGACATAATTTCATAAAGGTATATCTCACTCTATGAAAATAGACGTACAGATATATCAATTTGAAATTGGTGCATAACAGCGGATATTCAAAACCAAATATTTGCCAACCGGCAAACAGCCCAGGTGATTTCCTCAAATATCACCGATTACAACGAATCCCGATATAATGAGAATAATCACCCAATTCCCAATAACTTACTCCCACTCATCATCTGTAAAACCATACAGATGTGAGAATCGTACCTGGTAAATACATACCCTGGAGCAAGTGTCTAATCGGGAAAACAGTTTTCTTTTAACAGTACACAGTGAGACTGAAACATTGAAATGTTTCGATGGGGTATCCTGGTATTCCTAGTAATGCCCTTTCCATTATTCAGATTCACAACTGTAACCGTATAATTCTTTGCCACCTCTCCAAATCCCTTCATATGTCTTTAGTCTTTACCTTCTGCACACCCCTTTAGGCCAAATGGTTTTCTTCCTTCCCTACTGTTCGGCACCAGCCTATGGTTTGGAAGAAGACTATCCAATAAGCATAATGGGTGTACTGTCCCAATCCGAGGAACACTCGCAATGAGAGAGGGTGAAGATAAAAGACAACCGAATAAACCTTATTCCTATTTCTCCTGGACCAGAATCCATCCCCGAACTGGAACAAGTTCCTTTCGGGTTCGTATATAATCATACGATGGAGTATCCAATAAACTGTGGATCTTCGTAGTGATACGGAGTGTCCTGGAAAAATACAAAGGTGATTTTAGGATTGGCGAAGAAATACCTGGTTTGGTCGTGAATATCTGTTGCAATTTACTTTGCCCTCTTACTAATCCCTTGCTTTGTCTTAACTTAATACCTTCTGCATACCATCGTTATGCTAATTGGTTTTCTTCATTCCCTACCGGTCGGCACCAGCCTAAGGTTTGGAAGAAGACAATCCAATTTGCGTAATAGGTGTACTACCCCTAAACCAAGGAGTACTCGTAACCTGAGAGAGGGTAAAAGGAAAAGACAACTGAATAATCCTATCCGTTTTCTCCAGAACCGGAAACCATCCTCGAATAAATTCTTTCGAGTTCGTATCTAACCATACGATGGTTTTGTCCAATGGAAGTGGACGTTCGTAGTAAAACGGGGTGTCCTGGAGAAAAGGGTAAAAGTAGGAGTGGCAATGAGGTTCGCAACTCTGACAATCCAAAAGCCAGTGTTAAGAAGGTTCGGTCAACTTGGTCACTGAGTCATAGTCTTAGGGTCGGGTCAATGGTCGCTGCCAAAGAGAGAGAGAAAAGAAACACTCAGCGTGCACTCTAACCTAGATCAGAATGGTTACCAATTTATCTAATCTGGAATCCTCCCACTGTACCTCAAATTCTCCTCCAAACCTGAAAGAAGAATTAGTCGGGGTCACCCGAGGAGTAAACTAACTCATCAGTGGGAATCGGGATCCAACTATCATCGCATGATAACGTGACGGAATCCGCTCACGGTATCACACTCCAGAAGGTATGCGCATATCTGGCAAGTTTCAGTTCTTTTGAAACTCCCGATGTGATTTCTGCCCCATGCTCTTATGACCTTGACTTTGGCCAACAAATCATAAGTCACATGTCAAGTTCTACCCGCCATTCTCCAGGTTGATTCGAATCCACCCGCACAAGCCCTTGACTTTGGCCAACAAGGCTATACGACTGTTCCAAACCAACGCATCTATCTATGCTGCATATGAATAACCAACAGCTACCAAACACTGTGCCTTGACTTTGGCCAACAAACACAGCTTGAATACTATTGACTACCCATATGAAACGACGGAGGGCTACGAATGGTTTCTGGCGAAAACCTTTAACGTAAAGAACTTGATATCGTTGAAGGAACTGATAGCTTTTAAAAATATAGTGACGAAAACCTTCGCTAAAGAGGTCACTCCCGGTGAAGGGATCTCGGCTCTTTCCCCGTAGAATGGGGTGCAGGATATTCCAAATGAATACCGCGATGCAAAGAAAAAGTAATCGGCTTATAGTGAAGTTAATGCCCTGACGCAAACTTCTGTCCAAGGGGTCACTCCCGGTGAAGGGATCTCGGCCCTTGCCTCGTCGACTGAGGAGCAGGATATTCCAATGAATACCACGATGCAAAACAAAAGTAAACGTCTTTGCAATAACAGCTTTTTGAAAAGTGTTCCAACAACATCAGATTAGGTTTGTTTTAACTTGCATTGATCCGAATCAATGCAGTCCCATCAATTGATCACACCAAAAAGAACGAAAATATACTGATGTACGTATATACCATCCGCATTCGCCACTGGGTCCCGTCATTACCCGTTAGGTTAGCTAACTAACGACAGAGCGGGGACTGGACTAGCGCGGATGCAAAACATATACAACATCTACTAATATATATACCAATATATTATATTCGCTCAAGGCGTGAATAAAATGCAACATCACAGAAATGTACAGCATCACAGAAACAATACAGATATCTGGGATCCCCGGGTTTCACAGAGCCGCTGAAACCCGACGTTCCCCTGGTCGTGTGGATAGCCTGTGCAATGAAATCCTAGACCCCTACGGGCGCGGCAAGTTACCCGCCAAAACCTGAAGCGAGGCAGCCCCCTTCAGCGCCGTGAATGGACCACCCAGCACTTCACGGAATCCGGTAACTTGGGCACCCCTCCTGGGTCAACCTGTACCCCCTACGAGTGCGGCGAACAGCCCGCCAATTCTAGAGTGAAGCCCCCTCCGTCTCAATGCCATGAGATGCGGGCTTGTTGCCCTCCAGAACCCGGCTATCCGTGCACTCCTCCGCGGGGTAATCCTAGTACAGAAAGTAAAATATACATACAACGGGTACATCGACCGCAACCAGGTCGTGCCCCAAAATAATAATACAAACAGGCAGTGACGGCAGTCCACATGTCGGACGCTCGCCCCGCAATATCAAATGTACATAATACAACAAAACTGTACTAGCATTGCATCCAGGCTATCCCCCACGACCGATCCGCAACATCACAGGAAAAACAAAACATCAACGTGAAAGTCACGTTCGCAAATCCGTCTAACCGGGCTATAGCAGTTAGACCGGATTTACCGATCAAGTGACATTCACGGTCGCAGATATAATGTAAATACTGTGAAAAATGTGTTTAAAATATCTGATCGATCAAAAAATAACAAGTGGGCCCCCAATCAAAACTGTAGCACTCACAGAAAACCTGGGCCCAATTTTAATATTCCAAAACCCATATTTTAAGCCCAGAAAGCCTCTGAAAAAAATTGGTGAAGTGATCTCCACAGTGTGCGGCGGAAGGGCGGCGGGAAGGGGGTTTTCGCGGCGGTTCCGCGCTCCCACTGTGGAGTTACTTCGTCGAATTTTTACAGAGCTCTTAGATTTTCCAGTACATTAATATTTTACAACCTGAAAAATTTTTCGACACCAAAAATTTCCAACAGAAAACTGATGCTAACAAAAATGTAGTTTTGGAACATTCGATCGATCGAAACAGAAAAACACACTACACCAAGCTAGACTATGTTAATGGCGAGGCTCTGATACCACTGTAAGTGCACGGCGGCACCCCGGCCGTCAAACCGACGGCCAGATGCGGAAGCGGTGATAAACTTTAATTTTTGCGGACTTAGCAAACCGGCACCACCGCGCACTATAACCGGATCGAACCACTAACTAGTCCTAGCTATCTACAAGAAAGGGAAGAGAAGTATACCGACGATCCAAGTCCTCCGGTCTTCTCGTCATGGTCCCGATCTCCTGCGGAAGGTCCTGTCTCTTCCTCGTCGCCGGAAGTGCACCACATCGCCTACTTTGTTTACGGGCTCCCACCTCAATGCCGAGGCAACTCGGGCACGAAGCCGGCTACTCGACGTGCCCAAGATTTACTGTAGAATATAATGTAGCACTCAAGTCTCATATGGGGTTATGGAGTTGTGCCATTTTGTGGAGGAAAAAAGAGGAACTCTTTTTGGAAAAGAACTAGAGGGCTTTTCTAGCAAGCATAAGAAAACAAATATGCCACACCAAAATGAATCAATCAACCCCCACCAAAAATGGCCGGCCACCACTTTTGTGAATGGAGAGAGAGAGTGTGAAGTCAAGGGGGAGTGGTGGAACCATCATACAAGGGAGTGTCAAGTTATGATGTGAAGAAATGATAGCTAGGAAAGTCCAACACTCAAAACAACCATCAACATATCCAAAGTCAATCCATCATGAGAAGGAGAAGTCAATGATGGTGCTCATCATGAAAACCATCATGATACAAAAATAAGCAAAGAACCCCTCCACAAATGCCTATTTGCAACAATGCAAACAAACCCTCCTCCACCAAACTTCGGCCAATGAACGGAACAATGGAAATCGGCCGAAACGGAAAGCAAACTGGCAACTCCAGAAAACTGGTCCCGTAATAAATTACAGGAAAACCCCGATACTGTGCATACACACCCGCATCTGTATTTCGACCGAAATACAAATGCAATGAGACAAAGTCTACACTGTACTATACTAGGATCCGGCTTAAACCAAAGCCGGCTAGTAATATCTGTTCGATCCTGATCCGTGCAATACCGCACGTATCTGATCGAACCCTGCCATATAACCATACGGCCTATAGTATAAACTGTCCAATCCTGATCCGTGCAATACCGCACGTATCTGATCGGACCTTGCCATATCTCCATACGGCCTCTACAACTTTTCGCCCGAAAGCTGAGTAACTGAATGTGGGGGACTCTAAAGACTCGTCAACACCTTGGTTGTGGATTTAACCACTAGCACGTCAGAGGTATAAGCCAATACGTAACGGGCTACCAGGTACTGACTAAAAGGGACGTCTGCGAGCGAACTCAGCCTGACACCCTACTGAGCCTGTCAGTGACAATATCCGTACAGTCCGGTCCGTTCGTCTATGAGTATCGCATGGCGGGCCTAGGGGGTTGGTAAAAGTCAGACCCCTAAAAGCGGTACAAGTCGTGTCGGAGTGTAGCCCAGAACACCCTGAGATACTACTGGAATACCTACCAGTAAATCTCCTTGCCTTGGCCAAGGACTTTATGTAATGGCTCTCCTAGACACAGCACGACCTCACCCCCAATACCGGGAGAGACGAACCCCTGAAGATACGCTCACTGCCTCCATGTGGCTCGGGACTGTACCCAACTAAAACCTGTTTGCACGACTCCTTTGAGCCGTGGTAGGGTAGTAATCAAAATACAGTGGGAACTCACACGAGACAAATGACGATCCCCAGGTCGATGAACTAACCTGCACACATGTCACCAGGGAACTGCCATCTGACGTTTGGTATATGACCAACTAGCATGTTCCCGGCGAGTCCTGTCCGGTGTACTCATAACCCAATGAGCACCTGTATACATCTTAGGTGATCCAACTGACACCAGTGGCTTGTGAGACCGGCCACCGCCCCTCGTCGGGGTCTCGACTGTATACACTAGTCTACTATGGAGAATCGATGCCCTGTCTCGAAACTCTCACGACTAGGGACCTTTTAAGGATATGCTTATAGACCCCCAGCTCCCACTTATATGATCGCCCTCATACTGCTGGTGGTCAAGCAAGAATCCTAGGGGCTCTATCAACGTGTAATAGCGACGTGTCAGGTCACTTAAAACAGTACACGATGATAAAGGTAAACCAGATAGCATACTATCATCTCGAGTAAGACTGTCCTACCGGGATAGGTCCTCCATCAATCATTGCAATCACGTACCTGTGATCTAATAATTGACTCTGAGGGCACTATCTCCAACACTAATAGGGTGCGATTCCTCCGCTCCAACACTCCATTTGTTGGATATGTATGCCCTAGAGGCCATTATTGTATATGCACACATGTGGATGCTTGGACATATGTATGTCGAGGACAATCTTGCTCGATATGATAGTATGCTATCTCATTTGTCTTTATGTTAACATGTACATAAGTTTTACTTGTTATTGTTAGGAATATGTATGCCCTAGAGGCCATTATTGTACGATATAGTGGATACTTGAACATATATGTAGAGGACTTTCTTGCTCGACATGATAGTATGCTATCTGGTTGCTCTTTATCTTAACTTGTACACTAGTATTATTATACTTTCTCTCTGATACATGTTTATAAAGCCCTTAGGATGTTAGCTTGACTACCAGGACTATGACGCAGATCATACTAGTGGGGCTTGTGTAGTCCGCAAGCACATCCTTTAACCATTCCTAGTTGAGAGAGTATCGAGACAGGGCATCGATATTCCAGAATAGACTAGTGTGTACGTTTCTTGACCCTATATGGGGAGATGGTTGATCCCTCATCCATTGGTGTTTGACATCAAAGATTGTATACAGGTGCTCATTAGAGAATGGATACACCGAACAGGACTCGCCGAGAACTCCTAGTTGGTACTATACCTATCGTCAGATAGCAGTTCTCTGGTGACACTTGTACAGGTTCATCTGTAGACCCAAGATTATCATAGAGTCTTGTGTGGTCTCCATTGTGCTTTGATTTCCTCCCTACCACGACTCAAAAGAGTCGTGCAAACGGGTGGATTTTGGGTACAATCCCGAGTCACATAGAGGCAATGAGCGATAGGAGGGGTTTCGTCTCTCCCGGTATTGGGAGTTGATGTTGCGCTATGCTCGTTTGGCTATAACAGCAAGTCCTTGGTCGTGTATGATGAGATTTACTGGTAAGTGTTATCAGTAGTTTCTCGAACGGTTATAAGCCACACATCGGCATGACTTATCAAGTTTCTGGGGTCTGACAACTCCACCCCTAGACTCGATATGCTACATATCAGATGAAGTGACCGGACTGTACGGTAAGTATTGTTTATAGGCTTTGCAGGAGTTTGGACAAGGTTGCTTGTTGATCTTCTATTCGCTCAATACCTGGGTAGCCGTTACGTCCAGTTAGTACCACTGACGGCTTGTGGGTGACTGATGTGATCATTACCTACTGCTGGCGTATTGACGAGTCTTTAGAGTACCACACAGAGGTTTCCTAGCTCAAGCGAAACAAAATAGGCACATATGGGGATATGTGCGGGAGCTTGATTAAATACGTGTATATAATACCGTATTCTAATCTCGCGATATGTGATATCGGTTAGGTTATATGTGATATGACCGGATTGTTGAATCAAGTGTTGATTCAACGATATGTTATATGCGATATACATATAATTGATATTAGTCGGTTATATATGATATAACCGGATTATTGAATCAATTGTTGATTTAATAATTGTTATGTAATTTTATATTTGATATATTAATATATATTAACTAATATTGTACTCACTTAAAGAACTTCTTCTCTTTGAAATACATTTAATATATATGTGATATATATTAATATATGTATTTATATATTGTGTCATAGTGGATGATACATTGGCCATAGGTGTATAAGATTCACACAAAGACTAAAGATTATTTGGGTGTTTATTTATTAAGAGTAATTCAAAATTAGGTGGAAAATGAGCATGGCTTAGATGCTTGTGGAAGCATGTAGAAGCCATGACTCATTCCACTAATTTTATTTTACTCTAGATATTTTCTCACTCAAACATTATCTTTAGTCATGGTTAACTCTCTACTAATATCACTTGAGATATTTTCCTCACCCTAGTTCACTAGTAGTTAATCTTCTTCATCTCATTTTTGCGCTCTAGCTTTTTATGAGGTGAGAAAAGAAAAAGAGAAAGTGATTTCTAAAGTGAGCAAAATTTCTACTTCATCAACCTACTCTAATCTAGCCCATAAGATTAGGTTGTTTGCTTCTCTAATTTCTTGATTAGTGAAGAGGTAGCTTGAGTTAGAGTAACTTCAAGGTGGATCATCTTCGGCCTCGAAGACGACGAAGCAAGTTCGTTCCTTTCACAAAGTAAAACCTAAGAAGAGTTCTAGGGAGCACTACTTAGAGCTAAGGGACTACTACTTGGAGCTTTAGAAGTGAAGGACCGGTCTACAAAGGTTGTATTCTCTATTCACTTAGTGTAAAGTTTGTTTACATGCTATCAAACCCTAATTCTCTAGTTCGATTCTAGGTTAGTGTTGCTTAGACCTTTAGATTTTTAAAAATTGCATACTTGATGCATGTGGAAACCTGGTAGAGGTGCTAAGACACACTTTCATGGTATCCGAGCGATGCTAGAGAATTAGGTTTGGTCTAAACGATGTTAATGTGTTCGATCGAACTTCAAAACCCCAATTTTTCAAAGTTTCTGACCAAATTTTCAAAAGTTGAATTTTCCCAGATTAAAAATATTCAGAAAATTGTGCAGGATTTTTTTATGGAGCCCCAAGAAAACGAGAGCCCAACTCGACCAAGTGGCTGTGCAACCGCGGCTTAACCATGGGTTTAGCCGCGGTTCCGCGACATTCTTGGTGAATTTGGGACTCCATTCTCTTGTGCTGCTCCATTATGTAATTTGGCACTTTCTGGGTATTTTTAATGAGACTCAAGTGTTGAGCTCTCCGTGATTTGTGGGTGTTTGAGATATCGATCGAAATGTTTAACATCATCTAGATACATATGATGTGTGATACAATATTTGGAATCCACATTAAATAGTTTTGTGAAAACTAGTTTATGTTTTGTAAATCTCGCATTGTAGTCCCTTTTGATCGAATGCTATGGAGTTTCGATTCGGATCAAAACTCCGTCGCAATCTCGTATTGTACGCGGATAGTCGCTGAGAAACAGTACTAAATAGCTATGCCCCAAAGTCCCGACCAAGTGTAACATTTCAAAAAAATAAAATATTATTTTTGGGAATTTTTATAATTTAAAATTATTTTATTGAATATTTTAATATTTTGGTATAATTAAATACAGAAAAATTTGGAAAAATTATGGAAAATTCTAAAATAGCGTATTTTATGGGATTAGGTCATTTTAAAGTTTTTATAATCAGTTATATGCTAATTTAGTGCTTATCACGATTAAAAATCGCTAATCGGTTTTTTAGCCATTTTGTGCAAAACTTACACATATCTTTTTCTACACTTGTGTTACATTTTTCTTGCCATGGTTTCACTTTGGGGTTACTATTCTTGGGAGAAGGATTTTGAGAGAAAAAGAAAAAGAAAAAGGAAAAGAAAAGAGAAGGGAACATGAGCATTTAATGAGGCATGGTGCTTTATTGACTTGGATTTTTCTTGTGTCTCTCCCTCCCATTTTCCTCATATCTCTCCCTCTTCATCATCCTTCAGCTGCTGCTCCCCCTTCCTTTCTCCCTCTTCACCTCCCCAAATCACCTCAAAAACAATTCCAAAACCCCACCCTCATTTCACCAAAAAGATGCACAAGCTCAAGATCTATACATT
The DNA here is from genome assembly GCA_030015575.1 of Agapanthus africanus. Taxonomy (NCBI): domain Eukaryota; kingdom Viridiplantae; phylum Streptophyta; class Magnoliopsida; order Asparagales; family Amaryllidaceae; genus Agapanthus; species Agapanthus africanus. The sequence continues at coordinate 261,865,881 of JASDDO010000014.1, forward strand.
AGACCAAGGAAGCAAGGATTTTGGCCACTAGGGGCAACGCAAGAAAATTCTTGAGTTGCCAAATGAGATAATTACCGAACCATTAGCTTAATTTTAGCATTCCTTATACCCCCATGTTGTGATAGAACCAATATTGTTTGATATTGTGGAGTTAAGGAAAACCTAGTTAGGGTTTGAGGAAATTTTGTGTTGTAATATGAAATTGAGCTCAGTAGAGGTTATACAAACACCCTAGTGCATGAATTGAGACCAAAACCTGAAGTTTTAACCCAGAATACGGATTTATAGAAACCGATATCGGAAAATTTGTTAAATCTGTGAAGCCTATTTGGGATCTGCTATCAACCCGGGACTCTGAAAATTATATTGAATGGACAGTGACATGTGCAGGCACCCAGGAAGCTAACCTCAAGACCCCAGCCCCTAACTTTCTTCTTCGTCCGCCAATTTATTCCAATTGGCTGCAATTTGCGGCCATACCTGCCCCATTTTGCCTCGTTTTGGTTCTGCTGCTCCAACATGTATAGATTAGACCCCTGGTATACATAGATTTGTCTAATTTGACCTAGGGTTAAATCTGGAGCCTATTTCCTTAGTTGCTGTTTCGGATTCGTGTTTTCGTATTCCGTATTTCTAATTCTGAATTTGTGTATGGTGTTTTACCTCGACTATTTGGCTTTTATACGACGATATCGAGGTTTATTGTTGGTTTTGGAGGCGTATCCATAGGTTCTAACCTATAGGCCCCATAGCGTATCGTTTTGGTTTTCGTATGCCGTTTTAGTTTGGATTTGGTTTTAATATGCATTTGTGATACGTTAATGTGTAGGTACCCTATGAAGACTTCGGGATGACGAGCAAACGCGTGGTGACGTCGATAATGAAGACGCAAGGTGAGTAGATTATATCTACGGGGGAAGTCGAGTGGATGGCGTATAGCACCCCCGCAGTCCGTAGTTGGTATACCTTATATGTATATATATATGATAGTATAGTGTCGTGGATTATTTAAGATGTGTTAGATGTGATAGGGTTAGAAGTAAACTAGAATATTTCCTAGTTGTGAACCCTAGGATAGGTTTACACCCACACGCACACACATGTTGATTAGCTATACTTACACTGTGATGATGATGGATAGTGGATGACTTTGGAGATGAGTCGATGATATTGGGTTTTGTGTCGCGAGATCGGTGATTTGATATGATTCGTATTTGGGATACGACATGTGATCTTTAGCGGGCCTTTGGACGTGTGTTTACACACGCAGTCATATAGATGGTATCAGTTGTACTAGACTTAGATCAGTACCCCAGATTATGTGATATGATGATAATGATACCTGATATTTGTTGAGAGGAATGTGATATTGACCCGTACACAGCTATTGGGATGCCGTACGACGATTTACCGTACGAGCCTGTATTGATGATAGATCCGCACTCATGACATGAGGATTGGCATATGATATACTGTATCGTACGCGATACTATTGAGACGGGATCACCGACTATTATATTAATTATATATGTCGACTCAGATTTTGGTGGTTTCCATACCCCTCCTGATGGACTTGGCTTAGTAGATGTTAGACTAGACCTGAGTCACACTTATTTCAAAACTAACGAATCGGGAATATCTTAAGGACAAGTAAAGGGATTCTACGGTTATTTTCAAAAGACGTATCTATTTTTAAAAACGCTGTAACCCTTATTTTACCAAAAACCCGAATCGTCTTATTTCAAATGGCACCACTGCAGGACATTACTGTAAGTCCACGTTGCGACCCCCGGTTCTTACGGGGAGGCGGAAACGGTATAAAATCAAAATTTTAACGCAAGAGGCAACATGGACTAAGCTAGGTCGGGATCTTTACCTAAACTAAAACTAGCATACTAAGCTAAAGATATTTAGCTACTCGGATAGAGATGGTTATACCTAAACTTGAACTCCTTCTCTTCAAGCTCCGATGGTGGTGCGATGGCTCCTTGTCGTCGTCTCCGTACGCCGAAGATAGATCCACTTGAAAGCTCCAACCTTTAGCTCCTTCTTCGGTCTTTGAAGAAACTAGCTCACTTGGTTTGCCAAACCTAGTGAACTAGAATGAGTAGAGATGATTTAGAATGGGATTTTATCTATGGTTCTTGATTCTCAACTCATGAGACAAGAGAACCATAGATCAAGAGAGGGAGCAAGAGGTTGAGGGTGAGAGCAAGAGGAGAGCTCAAGAACAAGAGAGAGAATGAGCAAGAAAGAATGAGGCTCTCTTTTCTCTCTCACCCTCTCATAATCCAAAGTGATCATAACTCATCATATCAAAAAAGTCTTATGTGATGGTTAGAAGCAACCATAACCTTATCATGTCATGCACTCATTTTACTCAAATGAGCAAGCAAGAAAAAGTCTTTGGCATGAAATGATAACCATGGTTATCATGATGGTCAACTAGTCAAGCCTAGTCAACCGGTCAACAAGTCAACAAAAGTCAACAAGTCAACAAGTCAACAAAAGTCAACAAGTCAACAACCATATCACCATAATACTTAATTAATATAATAGTTAATCACATATCATATTCTCATTAGGGTTGAGCAAAAAGTCAAAAAGTCAACGGTCAACTGTCAACAACCCTAATGAGAATCCGCTGTCTGTGCCTCCCTGTCAACTGTGCATACACACC